>VXBZ01001114.1:3439-22774 GCA_013399135.1 Heliornis fulica | reverse complement strand
GGGGGCGCGGAGCGGAGCTGTCCAGCCGGGCCCGGTGGGCGGAGGGGTGGGGCGACGAGCAGTGCCCGGCGCTGGGGGATTGTCGTGCAGAGCCCCCACCTCTCTGTGACAGAGAGGCCTGGAATGGCCTCTGGGGGTTCCCTCACGTTGAGGTGAAGTGCTCTGTCCTCACAAGAAACATGACTGAAGCTGCGGTGTGCTTCCAGAGGGTCGCACTCACCGGATCTGACCTGAGGGAAAGAGCCCTCCCCTCAGTGCGGGTCGCTCTTTTACCGCCTGGGTCCCTGTTTGTTGGTACCTCTCTGTGGCAGCGCCAAGGCCTGGCTGGCAGCAACCAATGGCACCATGGGAAAGCTGGCGCTGAGGATGATGATAACTGAGCAACACCCACAGAGAGATGCAAAGTGTTTAGCACGTGGAGGATCAGATGCCTGGAAAAAAATAAGATTTGGAGAGGCCTGTTTTAGGAGGTGCTGCCCTCTCCCTGCTCGTGGGCCCATCTCAGTGTGTTGTGAGCTGAACCCAAGACACCTCCCCACCCCTCCACCCCCCCCCACAAAGGAGGAGGCTTGCTTCCCCGGCATCCTGGTTGCCCTTGTAAGCGTGTTTGTTTGGCTCTGTGCAAGGCCAGGATCCTCATCAGGAGAAACAGGCTTTAGCATTAATCTGATCTCTCTGCCTCTCATGGTATTGTGCAGGTCCAAGCCAGATTTTCTTTGTCTGATGCTTGTTCTTCTGTTACTGCTCAAATCTGGGCATCCTTGTGGATTGGAAACCCTTCTAAATGTAAACTGCAGAAGATGATCAGCTCAAGCTCCACTTTATGCACTGACAGTCCCAAGTGACCAGCGGTGTGGGAGCAGTGAGTGTAGGAATACCTGCCAGCTCCACTCTTGCAACTTCCCTGGTACTGCACCATTGAAGCATTTATATTGCCTTGATGTATTTATCTCTGCACATACACTATTTATCCTCAGACAGTCTCAGAGAGGACAATAGGATCTCAGTTTTGAGGAAAACAGATGCACAAACTAGATTTCTCCAAGATAATGCAGGTTGAATCTAGTGAAGCAGCGATACGAATCCAGATTTCTTGAATCCTAACATTCTGGTGATTAAACATACTTTCTCTCCCCATTTCCCTCTTATCAAAGACATTTTGAGACACATCATGGTTGCCAAAAATTTTAAGTACAACCAGTGACATTTGCATAACATATTTGGGGCTTCCAGATTAAATGGCAGGTTTAATGCAAAAAGGAGAAAAGAAAATTATGTTTTCTCTATAGTCTAATTCCCACATGTGCAAAAGTGGTTCTTAAATGTTTCTAGAGCCAGTAATAGCTTTCTTAATTAAAACAACAACAAAACCCCATTATCTTTTATTCCAGGAAACTATAAGGCTGTCGTTCACTTTCACTGAAATCTGTCTTTTATACTTTGAAAAAATAATTTATTTAATCCAGAAGCAAGGGTGGATTATAGGTTGTGGAAAACAGACCTGCTGGGTGTCTACTTCTGATTTGTTGTTTGGTTTATGACTATGGGATGGCTGGGGTTTCTTCTTGTATTCCTGTGCGCTCCACAAACTGTATTTGATAAGCTTATCTTGTGTGTTCATAATGCAGCTTTGTCATGAGAGAACCAAAACATCAGGCTCTCCAGACTCTTGCAATTGTTTTAACAGAAATAATTTCTAGTTCTTAGTTCAATTGAAAGTTGCTGTCTAGTGTAGTATAGTCTTTCAGTCTGCTGACAGTTACAGGCTGCTTCAGTTTCCAGCAAGAGAGTAAAATTTTGGAGACTGAGATAGTTTTGGGGTTTGGTTTTGGATTTTTTTTACTGCTTATCAAAACACCTAAATTGATAGTAGCACTGCAGCAGCAAAGGCAGCTACTGCCAATTGTGAGGGAGTGCTTGGCAAAACACCCAAATAGACTTTTGAGGCATTGTTCTCATGGGAACATACAGCTTTCTTTAATATTTTTAATATCTTTTTGTGGTTTAAAATACATGGTGTTTTTAAAGGTCCTGTGTAGGTAGAAAGGCTTCTGGAGGGGGTTTTGCCTATAAAATAATGTGCACTGAAATACGTTACAAAAGCAAACTGGGGCCACCAACCCTTATATGTCATCTTTCTTCCAGTTATCATTCATGTTCTTCCTCTGCCTCATGCTGATGATGTTTGAGATGAAGGTTTAAATGTATCTCTCTTGCTCAAAAGTGCCCGTGAAGTTTGGGTGCTTTGAGCATCTGTGGTGAAGGAGTTCATATGCTGCTTTCTTGTGTGGGGCCTGCTGCTGGAGATGGTTTCCTTTGTGGTCACTCTTACTTCCATTCAAACTGTCTTGAGGATGCTTAGCATTTATCACAAATGATTTTAGAGTAAATCATTGACTGTCCTGGTGTTTCTCTAATTTTGGTGATCAATTCCAATTGATCGTCTCTTCTGTGTTTCCTGTGTTCAAACAAGTCCCTAAGAAACAGGTTGTTAATCAGGTGAATAACAGCTGATTTGATCAGAAGGTTTGATGTCTGTCTTCTAAGAGAGTTTTTTTTAGTATTTTGGTTTCCAGAGATAAGAGTATAGTGCAAACTGACGCTTTGCCTTTTTATAACTGTAAGAAAATTCTTAATTTTTTATCCCCTAGAACATGGTGATGAGTTTCCGAGTCTCAGATCTTCAGATGTTGCTGGGTTTTGTTGGCAGGAGTAAAAGCGGACTTAAACATGAACTAGTCACCAGAGCATTGCAATTGGTCCAATTTGACTGCAGCCCTGAAGTTTTCAAGAAGATTAAAGAGCTTTATGAGACTCGTTATGCCAAGAAGAGCTCCGAAGTCACACAGCCGCAGCCGCAGCAGCACCGGTCTCCTGAGGCACTCTCCATCCATTCATCATACGACCGCGGGAGCACCGTTGCTCGGACTTCTATCTCCACCACTAATATTGACTATCCTGTGCTCTATGGGAAATACCTTAATGGACTGGGAAGGTTGCCACCCAAAGTTACGAAGCCAGAGGTTCGACTGGTGAAACTTCCCTTCTATACAACCCTGGACGAACTGCTGAAGCCGACAGAATTAGGTGAGTTTTCAGGGTGCTGGTGCACGTGTGTTCAGCTTGGTCTGGGAGAGGGAGGTGGAACAGGTTTAAGTGTCAGAAAGGTAGTGGTGATTTCAAGGAGCTGTAAAGTTGTGGGATGAGGGACAGATTCATGTGGTTGTGGATGCCTTCCTCTCCCCTCCTACAAGAGTTTAGATATCTGGGTCCCCACCCCCTTGCCTTAGAACAGGAAGGTGGTCACTTTGAGGTGTAATTTGAAAGCCTGTCTTGTTTGGCTGAAGCTTTCATATCCTTCATTGGAAATGCTGCTGTATTGCACGTTGCAGTCATGGAATCATAGAACTGTTAAGGTTGGAAGAGACCCTTAAGATCATCCAGTCCAGTCATTTGCTGTGAATCATGATGTGTCTTCAGTCTCTAATTTGGCAGTGTGTTGATGAAAATCTTCCCGTGTCGGTGTCGCACCTGTGCTAACCAAGTGTGCTGGCATAGTCTACATTAACGCTATTTTTCAGTGCTTAAAATACCCGACCTGAAGCCTGCTGTGGATGAAAGGGGGTGGTGCACACATCAAACAGCATTTCTGACTCTTTTTCTCTGTGCTTGTCACAGTTATTTGTGTGTGATGCTAGATAGTTTGAGGGGCAGCTAGGAAAAGTGGAAAAAGTGCTTTTTCTCACCCTGGGGCTAAGAGACTGATTTTTTTTTTTTCATTATTTTAATTCCAAGAAACAAGTATTATCATGGATGTTAAATATTCTGTCTTTGTAGCAAAGATTGTGTCTACAGAGGAGAAACATCATTAAGAGACACTACTCAGCCAGTCAGTAGTGTCAGGCTTCCAACCAAATGAAACTAGAGCTTGGGAAGCTAGTCTGTCTTTGCTGAAAAAAAATGTTTGTTGTGGATTGGGGGAGGGGGGTGAAAAAGATAGATGAAGATATGATTGTTCAGGTGGGAAAAAAAAAGGCACTAATTCATCAGACTAATTTTCATCTTCATTTTGAGGCAGTAAATGTGTCAATGCTGGGACCATTTAAACAGTCATGGAGTGACTGCCAGCGTCAGCTAAAAACATCTTAAATGCTGCTTAGGGACTGGGTTAGTTTAATCATGGGGTGGCATTTGTTAGTCAGGAACAGAAATTTCTTTTGAGGGAAAACAAATTTTCAAGATGTGGAAACATCCAGAGAGAGGAGAGGAAAGGAGTCTGGATTTTGTTAAAAGCTGACATTAAATTTCCTGCATCAGCTCAGAACCAAGGTCTCATTAAATTGAGTATCTCACCTCTGTTAGCTGACACCTCCCTCGGGTCAGCTTGTTCCCTAAAGCATATTTGACTAATTTTCCCTTTTGATGAGAGTGTTTTCTGCTGAACCATGGGGGATTGGTGGTGAGTGGCTGGGTATGAACAGATGTTCAGTCTTCATTGTCCCAGTCAGCTATTCAGAACCTAACAATGTCTTCTAGACACTTGCTTCATTTTCCCAACCTGGTGACCTGCAACTATAATTTCTTCTGCTTGTGCTGATGTGAGTAAAGGAGCATTAGTGTCTCTGAAACCGAGGTTATTGTAACACTTCATGGGTATCTGCTGCTACCTGGAACAGCTGGGTGCTGGAATAACTTCTGGTGTTAGAAGTTATGATTGTGTGGGTCTGTGCTTAGCATGGAAGGATGATTAAAAAAAGCTCTCTGAGGAAAATCAAGTGTTTTTCCATATGGAAGCTGTGCCAGTCCATGTTTTGTTGTCTGGATTTTACTCTCTGTGTTTGGACTGAGCATAAGCTCCTTGTCAACCTCAGAAACTTGTAATGTCCATGTTCCTGAACCAGATCGAAGATCTTGGATGCATTTGAAAACACCCAACTGCTGTTGAGTTCCCCATTTCCTGAGGCTACAGGAGAGACATTTTAAGCATATAGCCATGGTGGGAATAGGGGAAGTTTAATTTATAGTTTCCAGGCTTCAACTGGAAGCATCTTTATTAATGAAAAGGCTCTCTTGCCTCTTTGCTATGATTGCCGTGAGATCAAAGGTGAGGTGGGCAATGACTAATTTGGTCTGTAGGCAGGCAGAGTCCCTGAAGAACTATCACATTACTGGTGTAGTTGGAGACAAAGGTGGCCTCAGCTCAAAGCAGATAGATTAGGTCCTCTGTGAACTAGCTAATATCTCATATTTGGCAACTGCACACACAATTTCAGTCAGTTGAAGTATTGAGTTTAGCATCTGAGCTGTCTGCATGGAAACAGCTTCTGCTGCAGCTTTCTGGTTTGGTCTAAGGATGTCAACATGAAAGAATTCTTCTAATTTACTGAAATTGCCACAGTTCTCATGGGTAGATAAGGCCTAAAATTAAGATTGATCAGATACCTTTTTAAAGGGAATGAATACTAAAATCTTTCCATAGTTGTATTTTAAGTAGCTAGCAAGCAGGGAAGTTGTGTGAGCTGGGGGGTATCTGAGCACCTTGCTGATACATGTATGTATCCTCTGGCACCTTTTTGGGTAAAAGTGACGTGTCTGTAGCTTTTGAGAGTAATAGTTTGCTGTAAGGAATTGTGAGTGATTGTTTTGTACCCAACATTTGCTGTGACAGCCCATACTCGCTGGAGATACTGAGGCTTCTGGTCTTCTCCTGGAGGCCATGCCAAAGGAGATCTTTTGGTGCAGCTGTGGGAGCTGAAGGCCATGTAGTCTGGGAGGTCCTGCCACTGTGGATGCAAACAGGATTTGTTTGGGTTTTTCCTCTTTGATAACAGCTGCCTTGCAGCCGAGGCGGCAGCTTTGCTCTCCTCATCTTCGAATAGCAAAACTGCTGCTCCAGCCCCCTCCTCTGAAGCTGAACTTCAGGTAAACAAGACCACTGATTTTTCATGGTAAAGGCAACTGCCTTCCCCTGGCTGTGGAGCAAGCTCTGCTGTGTTTAGCCATCTCCAAGGAATCCCAGCAAAAGCACATGTTCAAACTGCTGCTGTACCCACCATTAAACGAGTGCTTCCACCACTTACAAAAATAAAAGATGTCATAGAGCCAACCTGTCCTGCCTTCCCAGGCCCTGCATCAACACAGCTACTGTCCCTTGAGGTCAGAGTGGTTCCAATAGACCAGGAGGGGGAAAAAAAAACCCACACCTATGTATTGTATCACACCCTGAGTGGCCTCTTGTGGAGGTGCTGTGAATGAGGACTCACAAGCAGCTCCTCGGTCCTGCAGAAACATCCTGCTATCAGCTTGTGTCTGCCTTTGGGATCTCCAGTATGATCTCTCTTCACTGGGAGTATGTAATGATTTAGTGACTTTCACCAACAAGTAAATGGTGAGCAGTTACCTAAACTAATACTACTATTAATAATCCCCTTGTTGCAGGGAAGTCCCAAACCCTGGAATCAGTGCAGTCCTTACTTTGCATGGCATGGTCCAGCCTGCCAGATCAAGTGCTGTGGATGAGGTTGGCTTCTCTGAATGGGAATCCATTGCAATTACTTTGGGCCAAAGTCATGAATTTGGTTTGCCAAGTCCTTATGGGTTTTGGAAGTTTTATGTCTTGACTCATTCTGAGGATTGCTGATCAAGCTCAGTCTTAAAAGATTGATTTCCTGCTATTATCAACCATTAGAATAAATTGATCCCTGCAGCTGTTTAACATGTCAAGGAGCTGTGTGCTGAGGCATCTATCCTGGAGAAAGGATGAAACTCCGTTTTCTTGAAATATTCAGCTTTTAAAAACAGTATTTTCTTTTATTCTGGCTGCTTGGTAAAGAAATTAATAGCTGATTAGGTACCTCCTGGAGTTTGGGCTTCTTTTCCAGCACTAAGATTTGGAAGAACTGGGTCTTTACCCAGGTCTGTCTTGGAGAGGTCTTTCTTCCAGTCTTATGTCTGGTGCTTTCATCCTGTTGTGATCTCAGCTGGCAGTACAGTATGCATGGGCACATCCTGAGTCTGCAGCCTGCTCAGAGCAGCCAGGCCTTCTTTTTTGGGAAAGAAGGGTGAGATGAGAGAAATGCAAAATAATCCATGAACAAGTTCTCAGTTTGCCTTGCTTCAAGTTTGCCTTGTCTTCATGTAGGTCAGCTGTCAAGGGGACAGTGTGTCTATAAACAACAGTCTAAGCAGCAATCATAAAGTGATTTTTTTTTTGTTGTTATCATTCACTTTCTAAAAATAACAGTCTGTATAAAATGTTGTACTTCTCGATGCTTGTTTTGGTTAAGAGCTGTTTGGATGGAAGCTAGAATCACAAGTCCATAAAGATACCCTTTTTAAATGATTCTTTCTGAAAACCCTTTTTGCAATTGGAAGCTGAAGGGGAAGTATCCCTAGAGGGTGACTCAGAATATCATTGTGTCTTCCAAGATCTGAGAGCTGCTGAGGTTTTACCCTTCCCTCATCTCATCTTACCCAGAGATGGTAAAACACACCTTCCTGCTTCTCAAATTCTGGTATATTGGCTTTGAATAAATTTAGCAGTTGAAGTGATGCAAACACCCAATTCTTGCTAAAAAGATGACGATGAGGGAAAAGCTGTTTTATCACTTAATGTTCTTTGAGTTTATTCCATGACTTTCACCAGCTCAGGGCCTCGACTTCGCTTGGAAATAGGCACTGACAATAAAACTTAACATGATTGAGTTTCACAGAAGGTACTAAGCAGAAGTCAAAACATGACTTTTCCACATCTCCAGCTTCATTGTAACCATGTGAAATGCATTTGATCTTAAAATTGTCAGTGGATAAAAGGCCACAGTTAATGCCAGCTTCTCAGTTAAGTGTTTCTGAAAGCAAACTGCTGTAACACCCTACCTATAAATGCACCCTCAAGGTCATGTGTTTGCCAGTCCTGTTTTGTCTCTTACAGCTGCTTTTTGTGATGCTTTTTTTTTATTATTATCTAAGCTGATCTTTTTGTTGTTGTTTCCTTTCTTTTCCAGAATCAGTCTGATCAGTCTGGCGGTTTCGTGCTTTCATGTCACGTATAGGTCTCTTCTTACACTTCTTTCAGTTTTAGTCCCCACGTTGTGGTGCCACTGATGGTTTGTTTTTATATGAACACAGGATTGTTGGCTTATTGATTATTTGAGGGGAAGAAAAGGAAAGAAAGGGAGGAGGGAAAAGGTGTGTCTGTCCAAATCCACTGTGTACTCTTAGTGTGCTGACTAGCAGAACAGGCAAGCAATAAATGAGCAGAGCTGTAATCAACGGTAGATTTACCAAAATGCATGATAATTGGAGTCATTCTGCAGCTCTGAGGGAGAAAACAGGACTCAGATGTAAACATATCTCAGAAGATTAAAAATATCACCTTGTGCCAGCAGTGTCTGAGCATATTATCAGTTTGGTGTAACGGTCTTTTTCCTCTTCAGTTCCACAGAATAATGAGAAGCTTCAGGAGAGCCCGTGCATTTTTGCATTAACACCAAGACAAGTGGAGTTGATCAGAAATTCCAGGTACTTCTCATTGTGTATTAACAGTTCAAGAAGATGTAGCTGTATAATCCCTCTGTGTTTCCACTCTGTGGAAGCTTTTGTTCTCTGCAAGGAAACTTGGCTTGTTGGAGGATGAAGCAGACAGGCTGCTTCTCGTGTAAAGCAAGTGGCTTTGAGGGAGGTAGGAGGTACAATCTTACCCATCTAAGTCCCTAAGTTTCACTTCTGCTTCTCTAATCTTCCATTTGAATAGCACCTTTGGGCAGAAAAAGCAGTATGGAATTGTCAGTGACCTAAATTCTCTGCTGGGCTTGTGTTGGGAACACTTGCAGATTTTTTTCTTTGCATCTAAAGTTCAAAAGCTGTACATGTAACGCTGTTTGCATCTGAAAGAAAGCTTCCTTGTTGTAAGGGATGCTATAGTAACTGCATAAGAAAACATCTTGCACCGATTAGGATTTACCCTGACCTCTGTCTCCAATGCAACTTTTGATTCAAACAATGAAAGGCCTGGGAGATGTCAGTGCAGGCAGTAAGGCTTCTTTCTCGGTTGACCTGCTCCCTTGGTCCGTGCTGTGCAAGGAAAGTGCTGCAGAAGGGGTCCTCCAAAACTAAGTGAAAACCTTTAAATGTTTCCCTGTAAAATCATTCTGTTATTGTAGAGTTGAGAAAGATGATGTCTCTTGAATATTCAGAGCTTGATTACAGATGTGATCCCAGAAGCAGTGCAGGGGAAGCTGGTTGAAGGCTGAAATTATATTCCACAGAAGTCTTTAAGGGTTATAAAAGACTACATGTGTTGTAGCTGATTCTTGTTGCTCTTGTCTTCATATATTCAGATTTGTGAGAAAACTTGCACTGTCAGTAACACAACTTTAAGTATTTCATAGCAGGTTTTCAGTGAGAGTCTTGAATGATCTCTAGGAGCAGGTCTGCCTGCATGGAGGTGGTATCCAGATGTGTTCCCCCAGGTCTAAAACTGACACATCAGCACCTGTCCATCAGCTGAAGCTCCATCCTCTCCGTCCCCAAAATCAAAGCATTTATACTGAATTGGGATGTCAAACACTTTCAGAGGCAAATCAAGACTAATTTTGGCATCTTACCTTGTGTCCTGTTGCAGAAATTCAAGTTTTACACCTGTGTGTAAAGACTCAGAATAAAACTTACCCTGGGATAAGTTGTATTCCTGATCCCAGTTGAAATCCTGTCTCAGTGCTCCAGGCCTTAGCGATACTAATGGCTGTTCTGCTGGTGCTGTAATACTTGGTTCTTTGGTTTGCATGAACAGGTTTAGCTGAATAATTGAACAAAGAGGGTCTTCAAAGAACACTGTCAGGTAGACCTGACCTTAAAACCTAGTTTTTGTAAATGCTTACAGATCAGCAGAAGGATGACAGGCAAATTGATATTTCACCAACACTTTTACAGTTTTGACAACCCAGAGAAAGGCTTTAGGATGGTCCATTAGGGAAAAAAAATAACAGGACCGTGGATATTTGCAGAAGAAATTGTACAGTTTAAGTAAAATTATGTGAAGTAATTTTTTAAAGGTTAAAAAAACCCAACAACCTGATACTCTTCAGTCTGGCAAAAAGGGCCAGCTGACTTTGGTTTGGGTCTGTTTGCTGGGGTTTTTTTAATAATTAATCTGAAGTTTCTCTTTCTTCTTTAATTTACTAGGGAGTTGCAGCCTGGTGTGAAATCGGTTCAGGTTGTGCTAAGGTATGTCTGAGCATGGGCTTCATTTAACAGTGGGTGCAGAGCAGTGGAGGGGGGAATGCACCACCAAAAGATAATAACTACAGTGTGGTTTGCATAGCTGCAAAGATTAATTAGAGTGAGTTGTCCACATGCCTAATGCAAGCATCTTCAACTCTGCTTTCTAACCTCTTCCTACACCCATTGCTTGAGTTAGTGCCGCAGTGGGAAACAGCTGTGGGTCAGATTTGGCTGCCCACATATCACATCTGCATCCAGTGTGGGAGAGACGAGGGGAATTGGCTTTGCCTTGCCCAGAGGAGGGAGCGTGGGTTGGTGTGGAGGTGGTTGATGGTGTGGTGATGGCTGGCTGCTGGTACCTGTTGATGTGCTTTGAAGACACAAACAGCATGGGGATACTGAGATGTGTTGTTTCTTTACAGAATCTGTTACACAGACAGTAGTTCTCCTCAGGAGGATCAGTACCCTCCCAACATTGCAGTGAAAGTGAATCATAGTTACTGCTCAGTGCCGGTAAGTCAGCTCAGCCGGGGCGTGGGACGTTGCAACTTTGGAAGGACTTGTGTAATGTAGAAGGAAACTTTCCTGGTGAATGCAGACAGGAGTATAAAAGTGCACTGCTTGGTTTAAAGCTGATTTTTCTAATGGATTAGCTGTGTTGTTAATAAACTGTTCTTGCAAAAAGACTTGATTGTTTTTGCTCTGCGCTTGGTCTGGCTGCTCACCTCCCTTTCCCCCCACCTCCTTGAAAACCGTGGGTGAGTAGAGCTCAGTGAAGCCAGTGAACAGATGTACCCACACAAAAGCCTTTTGGGTTAAAAAATAAAAACAAAACAAGAAACAAAAATGTATTTTTCTGCCTTAGGGCTACTACCCATCAAACAAACCCGGAGTGGAACCTAAAAGGCCCTGTCGCCCCATCAACCTCACCCATCTCATGTACTTGTCTGCAGCAACCAATCGCATCACCGTTACCTGGGGGAATTACGGGAAGGTACGTGCTGAAGGGAATCACCCAGAACTGCATGAGTAAGTACAGAAGAGCAACCTTGCTCATAATTTCCCTTCCTTCTCTAGAGCTACTCCGTGGGCCTGTACTTAGTGAGGCAGATGACCTCAGCAGAGCTGCTGCAGAGGTTGAAAACCATTGGGATCAAGCATCCGGAGCTGTGCAAAGCACTCGGTGAGTACATCTGCTTGTGAGGTGGCTCAGGGAGATCTGCTGCCAGGCTGCAACACTCCTGATACCCAGGCCACTAGAAACACACTTGGGAACAGCTGCCAAGGATGCATATAAGTTTTATGTGATGCCTTTCTGCCAGCTGTGTAAAAACACTTTGTATTTGAACAGAGTTGCTAAGCTGTATGTCAGGCGTGTGAAATCGCCCCAGATCTGTGTGCAAGTGCAGCACTTGTGCAGTGTGTGTTTCCTCAGGCTCTGCAGAGGCCCTGAATCACTTTAGTTGGATTTAGAATTTGTCCCCAGGTCCTATCGTGGTGGTGAGTGCCGCTGAGGGCCAGCGCCATTCCGATGCGAGTGGCTTCATGCCTTCACCTAATTATGAGCTGATGAACGTTACTGCAGCACCTCTTCCTTGACCTGCACTATTTCCAAAGGAGATTTCTGAAGCAAGGGATCCCGGTGAAAGTCTCCTGCTGCCCCTGAACCCTAAGGGCTGGCAGTGGGATTTCACCACTACCACTTTCATAGGCGTTGAGAGCTTCAGAGAAGAGATGATCCTGAGCGATGCTTGTCCTAAACCATCCAGGTAAATCAAGAGGGTATGAGGCAAATGCAAACCAGCCAGCACTTACCTACTGACATAAGAAATCAAAATTCCAGTTGTTAAATAGCCACAGAAGCCCGAAGCACGGACAGTGCTCCCCTTTCTGCACTGAGTCGACCAGAGGCTGGTTCTTGAGTTGCTCTAAACTGCAGAGATCCTCTCATTCTTCTCTGATGCTTCTTGGGCTCAGCAGCATTTGCCATTACCTTTAAAGAGAGCACTTGCAGGATGGGCTTTTGACCCAGGGTGGCAGGCAGAGGCTGTCATTCCTCTTCCACCCACTGTGCCCCCAGTCCCACTGAACCTGGTAACTGACAGCTCTGGCTGGCCCTTGGGGCAGGGTTGAGTTGCATTCAGTCACCTTTAAATTTAACCAAATAGGAACATACTCTTGTTTCTCTTCCTTTGGCTTGTTACTGCTTGGAAGTCGTTTGGCCACCTCAAACTGGCAAGCGCAGGGAGCTTGTAGACTTTGCTTTTATAGCTCTGGTCTGGTCTGCAAATGATCCTGTTTCACGTTTGTTCCAGTGTCCCTTGGACTTAGGTTGCATCTTGGGGCTGAGTCATCTTCCTCTGCATATGCTTCTGTTGACTTCAGTGCAGGAACACTGCCTGAGATGCTCACATAGGTGGCCGTAGATCCAGAAGTGGTCTTCAGATAGCTTGGTTCCAATCAGGAACTCCTAGAAAATTCCCATTTCTTCTTCCTGTGTGTCATAGTAATCAATGCACAGAGAATGCTCTTATAGAGAACTTTATGAAAAATTAAGCTTGGATGAAAAGTCTCCTCATGTGAAGAAAACAACACCAAATCTTGTAATCTCGTGGGAATTTCACATCTGAGAAGTCACTCTCTAATTAGAGCTGTGCTTACAGAACTGCGTGTAGGCTCGTTGTCTGGAGACATCTTGCTATGATCTGAAAAGGTCAAAATAAATGGTTGACTTGCTCCAAAGAGAAATGGGGATGGAAGTGTCAAAGGCCTTTTCAGACAGCAGTGTTAGCAGCTGCTGTTCTTCAGGAGCTGTGCAGGAGTTTAAAGCTGATTTTCTGCATTGATACTGCACCCTGATGTGGGACCTGTGTGTCTGCTGCTCTTTTTGATTTGCCTGTGACTCCTCTGGGTTTTCCTTTGGGGATGAGACAGCAGGATTCTCTGCTTCCCTTCCTAATGTCTGATCCTTTCCATATATACATCTATGCTGGCTCTCTGCTTGTGACTCCTTTTGCATGGCTGCCTTGCTCTTGGGGCTGTCTGCCCTGGCACCTCTGGCTCTGTTTGCAGTCCCTGTGGAAGTCTGCTGGAATAAATGAGCTGGACAGTCCACAGGCTGAAGAGCTGCAGCTCAGCAGTGCTCAGAGGAAGCTTGTTTATTTGATGGGGAAATAATGGGATGTGTTTTCCTGTCAGTTTGACTGTGTCCCATGATTGCTCGCTCCTGGGGGCACTTCCCCTGAATTTCAGGGGACAGGGGAGGCAGTTAACTCTGTCCTATTGCCACTGACCTTGGAAAGGAATAAAATCCATCAGGCTTATGCTAAAGACCAAATAAGCCTAAACTGACTTTGCTCCAGAAGTGTTGCCACGTGCTAGAGCTCTGTCCACCCACGCTTGCCCTCCCTGGGGGACACCCAGGTGTCTGTCCCCTCCAAAGGGGGACAAATTAACCCCTGAGTGGCTGCCTTGGTATAATATTAACATGAAAAACCTGCTCAGCAGTTGGATTTCCTCTGTGTACCCCAGCTGCCCAGCCTGTAGTTTGTAAACAAGAGGGGGAAGGGTTGCTAAGGAACTGTGTGGCTAGCAGGTAGATGCACACAGTTGCCCTCACCCCAACACCCAGGTCCATCCTGCCTCCTTCCTGTGGGCTGCCTGGATGAGAGGCAGCAGTGCTGTGTGGCTGGGAGATCTGAGTCCTTGGGATGGGGATTCTGTAAGGAAAATGTCATCCTGGCTGACCAAAACATACTGCAGCTGGCCTGTAGACCAGGAACCACCTCATCACCCACACTCAAGGTTGTCAGCTGGCCAAGCAGTGTATCTCCAGAGCTCTGCAGGCTGTGTCAGCTGGGTCATAGAATCATAGAATGATTAGAGCTGGAAGGGACTCCCAGAGGTCATCTAGTCCAACCTCCCTGCAAGAAGCAGGGACACCCCCAACTAGATCAGGTTGTTCAGGGCCTCATCCAACCTGGCCTTGAACGTCTCCAGGGATCCAGGGGCATCCACCCCCTCTCTGGGCAACCTGTTCCAGTGCTCCACCACTCTCACAGCAAAGAACTTTTTCCTCATCTCCAATCTAAATCTCCCTCCCTCTATTTTAAACCCATCACCCCTTGTCCTGTCACAACAGGCCCTACTGAGCAGTAGGGTGTGGGTCCACACCACAGCTTTCTGTCTCCTGTGTCCCTGACTGGCAGAGGTTGTCTTCCATGGGGAACATGCCTCGTGCACAGCTCTTGGTGAGCCTTTTGACCTGTGCTACACCTTGTTTGCAAGGTTTGAGTTTCCTTCTGGTAAATGTTGTGCCCTCTACTCTTCCTGCAGTAAAGGAGAAGCTACGCTTGGATCCAGACAGCGAAATTGCTACTACAGGTGTTCGTGTCTCTCTGATCTGTCCGGTGAGTCTTCACTCTGGCTTCTGGTCTTGTCAAGAAATTCTCTTCTTCTGCCAGACCAGCTTTACAACCTAACAACCCCTTTGCTTAGGTGTCTGGTGACCTCTTGGGTGGGTTTTTATCGCTGATCTTCTGCTCTCTGGTTTAACAGCTAGTGAAGATGCGGCTGTCTGTCCCGTGCCGGGCGGAGACCTGTGCACATCTGCAGTGCTTTGATGCAGTCTTCTACCTACAGATGAATGAGAAAAAGCCCACATGGATGTGCCCTGTGTGTGACAAGCCAGCACCCTATGACCAACTAATTATTGATGGGTGAGTAGATATGCTTGTCTGTGCTCACTCCCTTTCTCTTTCTCCCCTGGGTGCAGCATCTTGTCTTTTGCTCTGTGCATCTGACTGAAGTTCCCCTCTAAACAAAGTCAGAAGCTTATTCTGCTGGTGCATAATGTTCTGTCTGATTTGTCTTGGTGACAAGAGCAAGGCTTGACTTTGTCTGCCAGCCTTAATTTCTGAATTACACCAAAGTGTTTTGAGAATTGAGCATTTACTGCCTTACTCTTTTCATCAGGCTGATGAACCAGCACAGCTAACCGCCTTGGTTGACCGATATGCTGCATGGAATAAACCACTTTATAAGCACACAATAAGGTGATTTTTTTAATAGGAAACATCTTCCCCCTTTCTTGTCGGTGTGTGGTACTCATCAGCTCACAGACAGTTCTTGGCATGCTGTAAATGTGGTTGGGGCATTGTCTCTGCCAGCTATTAAAGCAAATGTTCTGCAACATACAGCCTTCAAGATAGGTACAGGTGCAGTGTCTGGAGAGACTTCTGTGCTGTCTGGAGAGACTTCTGTGCTGTCTGGAGAGACTTCTGTGCTGTCTGCAGGACTGTTCAGTACAGTTTCTGCAGCCATTGTGAATATCTTCATGTTGGGGCTGGGAAAGGTGCCTCAGTAGGGACTGTTCCTTTCAGTGCATGCCTGGAGGGGAGAAAACCAGCAGGTCCAGATACACTGGAGAGGCAGAATTCAAATGCTTTGGGTATATATCATCCAGGCTGGAAGTTCTGTGGATCCACTTGAACACCCTGAGCCTCCCACCCTGCTTCCTCTGGGGACACCCAGTGGTGGCTGCTCCCTCTAGCAGGCAGAGCCGGTGCAGCAGGACCTTGGGGTGCTCAGTGGGCACCAGGGGCTCCCTGCTGTGGGTCACCAGTCCCCCTGGAGTGGGAGGGGACATGTGAGCACTAGGCAGGCAAATTGGGTATACTGGGAGTGAACTGGTTTTCGGTACAGCTCCTGTGGAGCGGGTCTGAGGGGCAGCCGGGAACACTCGGCTCCAGCCGTGGTTGGAGTAGTGGTGTAAGAGTGTGAGAGGGAATTAAACCAAAGAGAATTCCCACCAGCAGTTGGAAAGGGGTGGGGGGAGTCAAGAAATGCCTCCCCTGAGCCTGCCAAGAGTTCATCAGCCATGAATTGGGAAATGTCACCTTAGACTTGGCGCTCGACACTGAGTTTTCAGCCCATGTGGGAACAGCACGTCCCTTGTCCCAGGACTGAGGTTAACCTGCTCTGTCTCCTTACCAGAGAGTCCTCCACACAACCTGGTGCTGAGCTGCAGAGTTAAGCTCTCCTGTGAGAGCGTGTTGGGGGTGATGCTTTCATGTGTGAGTGAGGTTCAGTGCTGGGCAGCATGAGGAGGCAGCTGTGTGCCCAGAGGATTGCTCCACAAAGCAGATCCCCTTCTCCTTGTTGCAGACTGCAAAACGAGCTAGGCTGTCAGCAGGGGCCACCTGAGGCAAGCCAGAAAGCTGCTTGTCAGCTCCAGAAATACAGCTTCCATGGGCTACCTCTAGAGAAGAGCACAACAAATCACCTGGGTTTTGTCTAAGAGAAAAGGAAGGATCCAAGGAGTGAGTTAATGTGAACAGTGATCTCCACCCACCCCCCCAGATGATCCCCTCAAGAAGCAGGGAGCTTGTTCTAGGGCTGGGACCACCATAGTGGTGTTAGCCAAGCAGAGAGCGCGCCTGAGGGCTGGTGGAGCAAGTTAGATGTTGGCTTCTCAAAAACTATCTCCCCCCTCATGGCTTTTTTTTATAATTGGCCTCTAACACAGATTCCTTCAAAAGCAGGGAGAGTTTGGAGAGCAATTGTTCAGGTGCTTCCAGCTCCCCTGGCACACGAGGCAGCAGAGTGAGCAGACAAGTCTCTGCCTGGGTGGTTTATTCCCAAGGCCAGGCTGGTAACAGTTGGTAGGTACTGATTTGATCCAGGAGTTGTGGCTTTTTAGTGTGAAGCAGCTTAGGCATCAGTTTGCTTTGTCCTCTGGCCAACACTGACAGGAAAATCCAGTTCTCTTGAGAGCTCTAAGGAGTTGGCTGATATCGAAGGAGAGCGTGTGCAGGGTGGATTGGGGAACCTTTGCAGGTCAGCAATGGAGGCATCCCTCTTGGGTGAGGAGGAGGAAGGCCATCCCTGAGGAAGGTTCAGGAGGTTTCTCTCTCCCTGCTCCTGTTCAGGGCTGGGTTTCAGAGCTGGTTCTGTTGAAGGTAGTCTTCAGACCTCCCCAAAAGTAAGCTGGAGGGAACTGGCAGTCCCAGCCAGGTGTTTAGGCAAAAGAGGGGTGTAGGCTCCTGAGGAGGGAGTAGGTGGGGTCTCAGATCCTCGGTGACTTGTCAGCTCTCTTGGAATTGCAGCCTTGCTGGTTGCTTGCAGGATGACAGGTAGGTCAATGGAAATGCAGTTCCTGCTGGAGCTGGGTGAATGTGGGGTTTTTCTGTTGGAAGGAAGCCACAGGTGGCTGCTGTGGAGGCTTTGGGAAAATAAAAATAGGAAAG
Source organism: Heliornis fulica (assembly GCA_013399135.1). Taxonomy (NCBI): domain Eukaryota; kingdom Metazoa; phylum Chordata; class Aves; order Gruiformes; family Heliornithidae; genus Heliornis; species Heliornis fulica. The sequence continues at coordinate 5,306 of VXBZ01001114.1, read as the reverse complement.
AGGGGGTTATTGGATTGTTTATTTCCTAATGACATTGGATAATTTGTCTGTTGCTTATGCCTGGGTGTGAATGTCCCTGCACCAGCCCAGAGAGAGCTCCAGATGGGGCATCAGACATCCCACTGGGACCGGTACCACGGGCTTGGGAAACTGGGGGGAGAGAGCAAGTTGTCCTCTAGATCCACTGTCCTCTAGGGATTGGGATGTTAGATGGTGGTTTAGGTATGTTTTTGGAAAGGATGGAGATGGCTTGTCCTGTCAGAGCCTGCCCCTGTGTACAGGAGATGGAATGAGCAAGGACAGCAAGGCCTGTGTCTGGCAGCCTCCTGACTCCACGTTTCTTTTAAATTTCGGGCTGTTTGAGGAACCAGGTTGATGGCCCATCATAAATGCTTTCTGCTGACTGCCTTGAGCTTAACAGGTGGCATCTTCTCTCCCATCCAGGCTGCTGTCAAAGATCCTGACAGAATGTGAAGATGCAGATGAAATAGAGTACCTGGTGGATGGCTCCTGGTGTCCCATCCGAGCCGAGAAGGAGCGGAGCTGCAGCCCCCAGTGCCCAATCTTAGTTCTAGGTGAGTATCTCAGGCTAAACATGAAAACTGCTGTAGACTTGACAGGTGGCTAAAGCAGAGCTCACAAACTGGCTCAGGAAAAGCTGTGTGACACCTTAACAGGAGTTTGTCTCTCCCAGAGAGCCCCCTCTGGACAGCCACCGTGTCTTGAGCCTCTCCAGAAGCACCGTGGCTAGGGCAGGGCCCAGCCCAGGCTTCAGGGGCTGCTGGTGTGGCACTCAGGGGATGTTTTAGTACATGCACCTGTGCTGTGACCCCTGAAATGCCACTGTGGAGACACTCCTGGAACAGCATTGTACTTCGGTGGGAAAGGAGGATCAGAGGTGGCATCGGCTCGGGTTCGAGGCAGCTTCTCTCACACAGCCCTTGGCCTTTCAGGCTGTTTCTCTCCCGGGTCAAACCCAGGCCAGGCTTCCTGGAGAGGTGATCAGTGCCTGGAGCCTGTTGGGGCTTAAGAGGCGGTTGGACACCACCCTGAACAACAGGCTGTGACCTGTGGTCAGGCAGCCGGGTGGGATGGACCTTGTGCAGCCCTTGAGACGGTGGGTAACGTCCTTAACGAGTCGTTAACAAGTTCTCTCTTCCCCCTCCCCCCGCAGGTTCTTCGGATGTGAACGGGCTGTTGCCCCCTCCTAACGGTAACAGTGAGAACGGCAAGGCCACAGCCGATGTCGTGGATCTAACACTGGACAGCTCATCATCGGAGGAAGAGGAGGAAGAAGATGAGGAAGAAGATGATGATGATGAGGGACCCCAACCAAAACGACGCTGCTCTTACGAGAAAGGTTTAGTTTCTGCCTGCTGACTGTGGAAGCAGCTCTGAATCTCAGAAGGGACAGACTTGAATACTCTGGTGCTCACTAAACTGGAGGAGGGGAAGAACGGCCTCTCCCGCCTCATCTCCCTCCCTGATCTCCTTTTGACTTTCCTATTCCAAATTAATCATTCAAATGAGAAAAAAAAAAAAGAAAAAGAGAAAAAAAATACAAAAAACAAAACAACCAACCCAACAAAAACAGCAACAAAACCAACCCACAACACAACCACAAAAGACAAACCATTGAGCTGCTTCTTGGTTGGGAAAAGACCCCNCTTGCAAGGGGGGGGGAGGTTTGTATAACCCAGGAAGCATTAGAGAGGGGGATTTTTAGGGGTGGGGGACACGGGACACTGGGTGGAAGGGGCGAGATGTCCGATTGGAACCGCACTGTTCTAGCTAGGAGCTCCAGCAGCTCTGCACCTCATGTAAAGAGACACACTTTGAACCTTTTAACCTAATCCCAAGGGAACGT
>VXBZ01001109.1:0-34503 GCA_013399135.1 Heliornis fulica | reverse complement strand
TTTTTTGTGTGTGTGTGTGTGGTTTGTTTTTTTTTTTTTTATACATTTGTATTTATATGTAAAGACTGTTCTTTCATTCAGTCTTCTGGAGGGGTCTACCTCTGTCTCCTTGTGCTTCATAGAGTACCCTTATGCTGTGGGATGACTTTTCTAGAGGATTGCTCTTATTTTTCTAACAAACAGATGATGACTGCGTTTCATTTCCCTCTCTCCTGTTTGATTCTTCTCAGCTAGCAGGACTGTGGGGTGCCAGGCAGGTCCCACGCCCCGTGGTCCTGCCTGGGCTGGTTGCTTCCTCACAGGGGGATCAGTAAGAGCTGAGGTGGAGAATTTGGGGACAGAGGGGGTGGCAGCGTGGCTATGTGTCTCGTCTGTTCTCGGCTTTACCTTTGGCTTTTATAGCACACTGTTGCAGTGTAGTTTGGAGGAAGATAGTCAGGATTTGTCCCTTTTTGTGAGAAGATAATCAGGATTTGTCCCCTTGGTTTATTATTGCCTTTTTAGGTACAAATTCTTAATGAAATTGGAACAAATTCTTTCATTTTAGTGGAATGTTACCCTTTTGTCCTTCCTTGACAGAGATTCAGACATTATTAATTAAAATGCTGATTTTTCTGGGGAAAAAAAACCAAACAAAAAAAAAAAAAAAAGAGAGAGCTATTCTTATAGACTTATATATGTGATGAAAACTGGACATGAGGTTGTGCAGGTGGGGGAACAGAAGATTTTGCAAAACTTGCTGCATACAGGCTGCAGCTTTAGAGAAACGAGAGGACACTAACCCAATGACGCCACAAGGCAAGACTGCAAGAAGGGGACAGTCTTCCAGGATGGGGCTGGTGAGGAGATGTGGTCTCCCTCCAAGTCCCCTCCAGCACGCTGAGAAGGAGCAAGTGGAAGGGGTCTGCTGTAGCTGGGGTGCTATCTGCTTGCAGAGACTTTCGACGTGGACTTTGGTCAGTAAAGGTCTATTAACTCACGTAATTGCAATAATAGGATTTGCAGGGCTTAACACTGTCAGCAAAGGCTGAGTGTTGGCTGGAATATAGAGCTTGTGGCTGAATGTTCCTATCAAGAACATTTATCTAGCTTGATTGCTTTATTAGGCAGGCATTTAGATGTATTATTTTAAGGCTGTGTAAAGAAACTGTGAAGTCCAAGATACTGGCCCTGAGTAAGGGGAATGGGTGCTGTGCTGGCTCCGTGCTGCCCTCTCCTCTGTGTGGGAAGCTATCTGCCAGATTGGCTTTTGGACAGGATGTAAGACAATAAAACGTATCTTTTACCAACAAACTCACTTGTTCTGGCTGTTGTGATGGGCTTCCATGGGACGGGCTGTGTAAGGGGTTGCTCTCCTGCCCCACACACCATCATACTCCAAGTCACGGCTTTTTGCAGCCCCCCCCAGGGTGTTGCATCCCTGGAGGGAAGAGGCTGGGAACTGCTGGCACAGAGGAGGGGGCCAAACCAAGCAAGGTGAAGCTGTCCTGTTCGCTCATCCACCCCCTCTAAGGGGTCCTGAGATGCCAGCAAACATGGGGCACAAACCACCTTTCTACGTCGTGTCTTTTGCTCACGGCAGATCTTCTCCCTCAGGCTCCAAACCTCCCAGGACCAGCACCACCTGCTCAAAGCAGGGACGCTGTGCTTGTGGCTGCCCTGGGAAACAACACTAAAAAAATGAGTTATTAATGAGCTGTGCTCTGACCTGGCCTTGGTTGGAGCCTGGAAACTGACATCTCTTGAGTTGGGAGTCAGCTGAGGCTGCTGCGAGAGGGCTGGAGGCAGCCCTGGGTTTGCTGGGGACACGTTGCATCCCGCCTCGGCGAGGCTGGCCCAGCCTTCTGCAGAACTCCTCGCTGTGCTGGTCCTGGTGTCAGGGATTGTGAAATGATTACAGAGAAACCCTAGAAGCGAAGCTGTATATGTCTGCAACCATGGATGGCAAAGCACAAGAGGATGGCAGGAACGAGCCAGCATGTGAAATGTCTCCTGGTGCCTGCGGCTACTGATGTCCAGCCTGCACGGGGTGGGGTTTGTCCCTTCAAATGCCAGGTGGGCATTAGGCTAAGAGAGGTTAAAAAGGTGTGTCTGTGGGTGTGCTCCAATTTACCCTGAAATTTGCCCTAAAAGCAGGGGTAGCCCATGTGCAAAGACAGTCATCAGGCAACATCAGTGCAGCATGTGCCAGGGCAGAGGACACACAGGGGCCGTATGGTTCCCCATGACGTTCCTCAGGGAGGGCGAGACATCGGTGACTGTGCCAAGCAAAGCAAAAAGTTAGGAGAGCTCGGCCACCCTGGAGGAAAAAGGCTTCAGTGACAGCAGAAAGTTGCCGGGCAAGACAGAAAACACAGAGTAGTAGCCAAGAAAAGGGAAGTCTTGAACGTGGGCCAGATGATTAGCTCAAGTTGTTAGCCAGCGCAGATGCTGCTCCAGGCTTGAGCTGGCAGTGGAGCGTGCTGGGCTGCAAAGCTGGGCTGAGGTCCAGCGAGGCTCACCTGGAGACACACGCGTCAGCTCCATCCTTCCACCCAACACCATTTTCGAGAGGTAGGAACCAATGACATTGCATCAAGGGCTATCTCTGAGGCATGAGGGTGCTGGATGGGCTCTGGTTTCCCAGTGAAGTTTCAAAGTGGTTTGGGTGGTCCCTCCGCTAACACTTCCCTCATGGGATCTGTGATGGTCTTCGGAGAAGAGAGGAAGTGGAGAAGTGGCTGGTAGGCAGCAGGGACTCCCACCCTTCCTGCCCCAAGGTGTCACCCAGTCCTTGACATTGCTTGACATCCAGCCTGTCCTGGAGATCCCCCAACCTAGAGCGTTCTCCCAACTGTTTCTTTGCATATATGTAGTTCCCAAGTGGCCTCCTTCCCCTGTCCTCTCTTTTACTGACTGAAGAACCTTGGCTTTGAGGTGTCCTCATGGTGCTGGTTTTCCTTTCACTTTCCAAGACACTCAGGTTCCTTTGCCTCCCATCCCACTGGGGATTGCAGACCTTCTCCTAGGATGCAGCTCCCCATGGTGTGGTATAAGACCATCTGTTCTCTTCTGAAGATGTCCTGTGGTGGGGCCAATGTGAGCTGTGTCACAGGGCTGCACCAGTCCAAGAACCACACAGCCTCCCCTGCCTGGTGTCAGTCTGAGGGCCAAGAGGGCAATGAAAAAGAGACTGACAAGGATTTTGACCCATGCCATGAGCTTCTAAATCTGTCCATAGGTATGTTTGGTGGGCAGCCTCACTGGGTATCATTCCTGCCAAGTCACATGGGAGGTGGCAGGGAAGTTGCTGATGGGCTGCTTTTTGCACAGCTACCCCCTTCTGCAACCCCTGGAGAGGCTGCAGAGAGGAGGACAGGTGGTGTGACAGCAGGGAGACAGGGCTGGGGGCATCCCACCTGGCCACTGCCATCTCAGTGCCATCAGGTCCAAGGACATTTGTGGGAAGCACTTGGCTGAGAAACCACACAGCCCAAATTTGATACCAAGGGACACAGGTTCAACGGCATCACAGGAACTGCAGGAGATGGCTGCTGACCACGGAGGGTCAAGCAGGACCCAGTGGAAGGGTCTTGTCTCTGCTGCCCATTACCTGTGGTGACCTCACCATCAATGACATTGAAGCCAATGAGTGCAAGGGACAGATGGGCTCTACAGAGCAGGAGTTGGCACCTCCTGCATCCCTCTTAGCCAATTCCTCAGGAGTACCTTTGTTTCCTCTGGGCAAAGGCATGACTTGCCCTTTTTTCCTCCCCTCTAACTCTGTTTAAATCAGATTGTCCAGGTTCCCTCAGCTAGAGGAGACCCAGTGGTGCTCTGAGACCTGTGGGCCAACGGTGGCCCCAGTCTCGGTGCTACAAGACTGGGACTGCAATGGGAGCTGTGTGGGAGCTTCCCTTGTGCTGGGAGTTGCAAGGGAAATTGGAACATCTGCAATGCCTGCCCAGTATTTCCCAATGAGGTGAATGCAGCCAGGCCAGATCCTGCCCCAGGGACTGGCTGTGCCTGGAATTTGCAGAAATTCCCCTTTTGCCCTTTCCAGCTCCACAGCTCAGAGGGGGGAAAGCAAAGTGTTGCAAAGCACACTGTAGCCCATGAGCCAGACGAGAGAAGCTGCCTTGGGGACTCCTGCAGCTGACAGATCTCCTGGAGGGGGTCAGCATGGCTGGTGCTCCCCAGGTAGAACCTGGGGATGGAGGTGATGCTCACACAGCCATCTTACATTTTGATGGGTTGGACTCCCCATGGGGATCCTCCCCCATGCACCGATCCCACATTAATTAAGAACTGCATTATTGAGGCTTCTGTGGGGATGAGTGCTCAGGGAGGCTTGGCACAGCCTGTGCTGTCTTCAGGGCTGGAGCTCCAGCACTCCCAAATAGCTCTGAGCGATGCTTAAATGGGTCAGCGCACGTGATGCTTTCCCCTCTTCCCAAATCACACCAGGTCCCCTGCCTGTTCTCTGCCTGTGTGTGTCTCTGAAGAGCCTGGACCCCAAAACATCCCCTCTTCCCCATCTGTGCCATGCCTGCTGGTCCCTGAGGCTCAGCCCTGGGAGGGGGATGGGGTGACCTTCCTGCATGCCACAGGGATGCACTTCAGAGATGACCAGTCTCTTCTTAGAAATCCCACTGACCCCAGTGTAGGGGGGGGAATCCCGCCACATTCCCCTTTCACAATATGAGTGGAAAGCCCCTTTCTTGACCCTCCAGGGCCCCTCCTGGGGAGCAGAGGAGACTGGAGCAGCCGTGATTTCCCCCAGTTGGCACCCATACAGCTGTCGGGAGGGAGCAGACCCTCTTTCCTGCCTGTGTATTGGTGGGGATGTGGGCAGCACAAGGGCAGAGGGTCTCCGGCAGCCCTGCAGGTCACCCAGACATGGTGAAGGGGTTTATTCCCAGAAGGATGTATTTTCAGTGTGGCCATCTGGGACCCAGCAGCAGATGGGACCCCCTTGTGCCAGAAAAGCAGCAGCAGTAGCTGATCCCTGTCTTGCTGAGGGGATGAGGACCCCATCAGTGCCTGGAGGCTGGTCATGCAGGATAGGACCCCAGCATCCCCCAGGAGCCCTTGCCAGCCTGCTGGCATGCTTTGGTAGCAGCCAAACCCACTGAACATGCAAGGCATCAAGGTTTTGCATCCCAGCAACACTTGCTGGTGGGCCAGGGCTCTGCTTTTGGGGCTCCCTCTTCACAGGGGCTTCACGGTATTTGTCCAGCCCCGAGGAAGGAGCTGGCTCTGGGTTAGGTGAGTCTGCACCTGGAGGTCTTGCCACCAGCATAGACAGACAGAAGCAGTTGTCCTTACTGCTGTGGCATCTCTTTGGCTGTGCCCGGCGGAGATCGAGAGGAGATCAGGTCCCAGAGCCAGCTTGAATCCTCAGACCCACAAGGGGGGATGGTGCTGTTGACTGACACTAATCCTCTGCCACCCAAACTTCCCGTCTGCCAGCCAGTGCTTCTCTGCAGCAACTTGTGAGTGCTAGAAGGTGGCAGGTGCTGACTGAAGTTAAGCTGGCACATCCAGTTTGTGTTGCTCATCCTGCACACTTGCCCCTGACTACCCACCTTGGCACAGCATGGGCTTGCGTGGGCACAGGAGTGCCTGGGGGCTGGGGGCCAGAGGTCAGAGGTGATGCTGTCCTGATGGAGGAGACTACCAACCACCTCATGCACGAGGGTGGTGACAGTGCCAGTGCAGGGATGGACCTCCTTGACTGGTGACATGGCCAGAGTCTCCTCTTCCTCCTTTCTGTGAAGTAGGGAGGAGGCAAAGCTCACTGTGCAGCTGGGACTGTTTGCTCCTCATTCTCTCCCTGGGCCCCTGCATGAAGAGCCTAGCTCTGGCACCCCTCCAAACCCCCACGACGCAGCTGTTGGTAGCAGCAAGACCCCCTTACCATCTCTTCTCTGGGCTTCACAACCGCCTTGCTCTCAGTGTCCCACAGGCCACGTATCAGGGTTGAAGCAGAATGGTTAAAGGACATCGCTGGAGGTGGCACTGGCACCGTGTGAGTCACTGTCCCAAGGAGAAACAGCCTCTGTCCCTGTGTTCCTGTGAAGGTTTGCAGTGGGACCGCTGGTCTTTGCTCCTTACAGCGCCCAAGCAGCAGGTGAGGTGCTTGCACTCTGCGCCATGCAAACAGCCTCCATAAAGAGCTTCTGCCCTTATGCCAGAACACCGGTTTCCAGGAAGCTCTGCAGCTGCCGTTGGCCACGACCCAATTTGCTGGGACACCTGGAAAGTGGGTTGTCTCTTGGCATGTGAGATCACAGCCCTGAGGTGGAGCATGCCACTGGGCTCTCTTCTGTCCTCCAGCTCTGCATGTACCCCCTGCTCAGGCACTAGGGAGGGCAGGGGGGGAGCCAGCCAGGCTCCTGCAACCTGGTGTGGGGGGAGTGGTAGGGGTGTGTGCTCAGGAGGAGGCAGGCATCCTCCAGTGCCAACACATGCCCAAAAATGAGGTTGTGTCAAGTTGTGTCCTCCAGCATCAGCGCATTGAGCCTATGTGACATCTAATGAGAACATCCCAGAGATGTCTTGAGAAGGGACTGGGAAATCTATGGGGTGAGACTCCCAGGGCCTCAGGGTGCTTTCACAGGTAATGGGGACCCTGGAGCTGCTCTGGCCCTGACTAGCAGCCTGTGTAGACCAGGTACCAGCAGCAAGAGGGGGTAGGAGGGTGTTTGGCTCTGGGACCACAGAGCAGCTGGCTTCAGGGAAAGCAGGGAATTTCTTGAGGATTAAAATCTTGCCGGTGTCAAGACTTGTTGCAACTTCCCACCCCTATTGTCCAAAAGAAAGTGAAAGCCATGGGCTGGAAGGATAAATAGGCAGTGGAGAGCACCAGCAACAGAGAGAGCACCAGCAGCTGAGAGCAGGGAAGCTGTGCAGAGCTCACCTCTCCTGCCTGGAGCACCGTCGCCTCTAGCCCATCTTCTGCCAGACTCAGCAACAAAATGCAGCAGTTGCATCTCCTCTTCCTCAGTCTCCTGGTGCTGGGACACGTCCTGGATGGTAAGAGGAAACCTCTTGGGCTGCTTTTCTTGCAGAAGGAAGGGGGAAACATTTTCTTGCTCTCTTTTGTATTTCCAGCAGGATTTTAGATGGGCACATGGCTGGGTCTCTGTTTCAGCCCTCTCTCGTCCCCTGCTTGCAACCTGTCCCAGAGGGTCTCTGTCCTGATCAAAGTGCAGGCAGGAACCCGCAAGGCATGGTGGCTGGAAGGCTGTGCTTGGAAAGGGTTGGGGGAAATACTGCCTCCCGGTGCCATAGTCCAGCTTGTGCACACTGGGCTGGGGTCACCTTGGTCCCATTCTCCTCCGCACCCCAGGGGAACACCCCAACACTCTTCAGTGTGGGGCTGCCTGGGGCCAAGGGGCCAGACTGGGAGTGGGAGGGATGGCGTGTCTTCTGTTTGAGGGACTGCTGCTGTTGGACAGGGGCTTTCATCTGTCTGGGTGGGTGACACCAGACTGGTGGGGGGGAGGGTAGCTACAAAACCTACAGCTCCTTCGGCAAATAAAGCTGAAGTCACCCCCAGGGGTGTCTGTACTGCAGCTTCCTAAAGGTGGGTGAAGACACCACACGCCCCCACACCCCCCCCTTCTGCCTTGTCTGCTGCTGGTGCTGGCCCTGGGGGTGCAGGATGGACCCAGGCATACAGAAGAGCTGCCCTCCCTCAATCTGCAGTTTCTCATCTCCTTTGCTTTCTGCCAAAAGCCCTTTGAGATTTTTTGCCTCAAGGGCTCCTGGCGCCAGTTCATGGGAGCAACAAAGCTCCTGCCTGTTTGTGCTGCTGGGGCTGTGTGCAAGGTCATCATCCAGCCCAGCACCATCCCGGCCCTGCTCCATCCAACCCAACTCCAAGGGGGCAGCCCCACAGCCCCCTCACCCTCCAGGGAGAGTGGGTGAAGATGCAGCCAACCCAGGGAGAACAACCTCAGACTTCAAGGAATGTTCCTTCTCCAGTGCATGGCGGGAACAACGTCTTTGACTGCTGCCTGCGGACGAGCGAGATGCCCATTCCCCGGCGGATAGTGCAGAACTACTGGCTCCAGCTGGTGCAGAATGGCTGTGACATCCCAGCTGTTGTGTAAGAACCCCAGGGTGGTGATGGCTGAGGGTGATAGCCAGAGGATTGACCCTGAAGGGTAGTAGCGAGGGAGACAGAGCCGAGTTGAGGAGGGTTGTTGAGTAGGGTTTGGAGGAGCAGGAATAGGGAGGGATGTAGAAGAGACCCTGGAGATCAGAGGCTCGATCAGAGCAGGACAGACCTGCTGGGAGGGGAACACTTGGGACAAAAATCAGGGAAGAGATTCCTCCCAAGGCAGAGATGAGGGTGGGCAGTGTGGGGGGCAGTGGGTGAAGCCTGAGCTGTGCTGGATGATCCTTGGGTTGTCCTGGTCACCTCACCTTGTTTTTTCCGACATGGGCCTGACAGGTTCATCACCACAAAGGGCAAGCGTCTCTGTGCCCCCATCCAAGCACCGTGGGTGGTTCGCCTCCAAGAGAAGCTGGATGCCAGCTCTGGAAGGAAGGTAAGATCTTTCTCTTCTCAACTCAGCCAGGAATGGGGGAGCCCAGATGTGGGTTATCCACCAACTGGGCTGCTGGAAAGAGATGGAACTGCTGGTCTAGGGATACTTGGTCTTCCTCTTCACTGAGGAGGCTTCTGCTCCAGGATCACACCTATCACAGCTGGGTTTTTTCACTTCCCCAGGATAAACCAAAGAGCAAATAGGCTTCGAAGAAGCCCCACAGTCTGCCTCAACACCTGGAGTGAGGCTGGCTCCCATCTGTGAACCTGAAGCTAATGAAGATGACCTTCTTGCACCTCCAGCTGAAGATCTGACCCTTCCTGGGACTTCTTCTGCTAGTGTACAGGGCTGGGCAGAGCCCTAACAGCATTCTCTTCTTCCCTCTGCTTCTACTGTGATCCAGTAACCTGCGTTGGGCTGAGCCAGGGGCTGCTGAACCAGAGCCTTGGCTGCCGTTGCAGCCTGGAAGCTGGTTAATGGACTATTCTGTGACACACACACTTAGGGGATCCCAGCCTTCCCTTTGGTGCAGCAGCTGTGACCTCCAGAACCAGTCTGATCCCTTTGGTTTCCATTGTCAGCTGCAAACCTTTTAGTCTTTCTACATGCCTGGGACAGGCTGCCAGGACGGGACAGTGTGGGGACAGAGGGGAGGGATGGGCATGTTCCTTGCTGGCCATGCACAGCACTACTCCCTTGCTGAGTACAACCGACATGCTCTTGGGCAGAGTGTGGCCAGTGCTGTTCATCTCTCACCCCCTGATTTCCCTGCACTGTTTCCCCTCATGCCCTTCCTTGCATGGATAGAAATAGAGCCAGTAATGCCACAGCAGCAGATCAGGCAGTGATGTTGCCTTTGGCTCACAGGGTCATTGCCCACATGTCTTGGTCCCCCAGCCTGCCACCGCGTTCAAACCCTGGGCAGGGATATATGAGCAGTGTTTGTGCTGCTCTGAGGTATTTGCTGCTATTACCTGTTTTATGCAACAATTACGGGTGTAAGTTGCTTCTTTTATTTCCTTTTTTTTTTTAATAATTTTTATTGTGCTGTGACTTTGTTAAATAAAAAGCCATCAATTGGTTGACCTGCCTCATGTCTGAACCTGAAGACAAGCAGAGTGTTGGGTGTGCAGCCAGAGCTGCCTGTGATACTGCAGCAGCAAAAGGGGCTGCACTGGGATGCAGGGGTGAAAGTGGCTTTTTTTAGGGGTGAAGGACGCTTTTGACAGCTGCTGGGCTGTGGTTGTCTCCTGGAAGCTCAGCACCATGACGAGATGGCTGCCTTGCTCTGTGCTGCTTGGCAAGGCTGCGGGAGTGAGTCCGCAGCGGGTTGTATTGCAGACATGGGGTGGGAGGGAGCACACTAGTGTCACTTCATCCAGCCCAAAATATGCCAGTCCCACTGGCTGCCAGGCTGGAGTTCCCCAGCTCTCAGCTCCTGCAGAAGTCATGGATGAAGAGCTGTGGTAACAGGAGTCCTTGCAGTGAAGGGAAACCGAGGCGCAGTGCTGCTTATCAGATCAGCCCTTTGGCAGTTTGGTGCTTGATGGGGTGAAGGGGAGGAGAAAAAGCTTTTAGGGAAACACAGGCAGGTGAAGACACCTGGTCCTGGGCATGTCCATGGACAAGGCACTGAGCAGAGCCCACCATCCCCATCTCCAGTGAGCTGAGAATCCCTGGCCATTTTCCTTTTGGGCTTCTGGTCTCTGGGTCTATGGATTCATGGCCCCAAAGGGGCTTTATGTCCCCTTGAGAACTGCCCTTTTGCCCATGTCATGTGATATTTGAATAAAACTGCTCATTTTGGGTGAGTCATGGGCCAAACAAGCATGAGTGGGGTTTGCATGGCCAACAGCTGGGCACCATGCTCTTTTCCCAAAGACCATGGTGACAAACGTGACTGTCCACATGGTTAAATTATTTACACTGTCCTTGGCCGGGATTTGGTGCCAATCAGCAAGACTGGGCACAGGCTGGGAGTGACATGATCCAGGGACTGTTCCTGAAGGTAGGAGGTATGTGGTCTCCACCTCCTCACTGGAATGGCGTCCATGGTGGAAGGTAGCAGGTGGGCTCCACGGTACAGGGGATGTCCAGGGACACAATGGCTTTTGCTGAAACCTGTTTAATCTAAGCTAAGCCTTGGCCCTTTCCCTCCCCTGATCTGCTGGCTCCCTAGGTTTGGTGGCCCAGGTTTCTTTTTCAAGTGTTCCCCCCTCTGGGGTCCTCCTCCCCGGTATCTGTGCACACACAAGAGGCTCAGATGTCTCTTGGCATGACTATTCCAGAGCACCAGCTCTGTCCCAGTCCATTAACTACAGTGACAGCCCCAGCAATACAATCCTGAGGAGGAGGAGGCAGAGGAGGAAGGGTGGTATGAGAAGAGAGGCCAAGACAAACAATACAAATGGGAAAAGAGTTTAACTGGTGCTTGCTTGGGCAGAAGCCTTCCTGCCGCTCGCTCGGTGACCTGTGAGGGGCCTCGGCTGGGGAGGAGGGTGCTGGTGTGGATCCGCACGGGAGATGAGCTCCTGCAGCTGGAGCAGGTCTCTGTGCAGCACAGGGGCTGCAGAAGGGGCTTACCTTGAGGTGGACAGGCTGAGAGTGCTGGGCTTACTAGGCCTGGAGAAGAGCAGGCTCTGGGGAGACCTTACAGCAGCCTTCCAGTGCCTGAAGGGGCTACAGGAAAGCTGGGGGAGAACTGTTTGTAAGGGCACATAGTGACAGGACAAGGGACAATGGGTTTAAACTAGAGCAAGGGAGGTTTAGATTAGACATTAGGAAGAACTTCTTGGNAAGGTCCCTTCCAACATAACACAGCCTGTGATTCTATGGGTCAAGCTTATCTTTGGCTGGAGGCTACTATGACAAGCGTAGTGTCCTGGCCCACTTCCTTGTAAAGCTGAGGGAGAAGGGGCTTCCACTAGTGTCTCGGATATTGTAAGCAGATTCATCTGTTTCCATCAAGGTCTGGGGACTGCTTTGCCAAACTGACTATAAGAGTGTGGTTGCAAAGCCTGTGGCTCCCAGCTCTTCTGAGAGCACCAAACATGCTCTCCTCAGAGCAGCACAGCTGTCCACCACAGATTCCCTCCAGGTCCTCGTCTTTTGTGTCTCTCAAGGGTGCGTTGAGCCAGGCACCAGCCCTCACAGCAGGCTGCCCTTACCCCCAGAGAAGGTCAGGAAGAGCTGCCGTTCTGGGCTAGGTACGTGCTCCTGGCTGGCCGACCCTTCTCCAGCAGCTGTCTCTACTCTAGAGGTTGACTCTTGGAAATCTGTCAAAATCCAGCAAAGCCCAGTGCTTTGTAAACTATGGAGTGAGTTTTTCTAATACAAAATGTCAACAATCTCTTCAGAGGGAAGCAGCCACTTCCCTTGGAGAAAGCAGCTAGTCATTGCTGTGTCAAAGACCTCAGGCCCCAGCCAAGATTCGGTGAAGAGTATTCCAATTCCTCCTGATTCTCTCCCCCCCAGCCATGTTTTTCCGGCTCTTCGCCCACCCTTACTGTGCTTGCAGTGGGGCAGGAACGGGAACTGCTGCAGTCTGGTGCAGACGTGTCCTCGGTGTGTCTGGGGTTATGGGCAGGGATAGCACTGTGATGTGAGGTATTCTGGAGCATCCATGGAATCACCTGCAGTCATTTATCCACACCTGGGACCTGTATTTCGCACACCATGGAATAACAGGGCATGAAAACTGAAAAGCCTTCCTAGAGGGCTGGAAAAGAGCCCCTCTGCTCGTGACTGTGCACATGGCCAGGAAAGAAAGGCAAAGCTCCATCTATGCAAGGAAATCGAGCATGCTTTGGGTTGTTCTCTGGCTGCTGGGCCTCATAGCTGGAATCATGAGAGCCCTCCTCTCCCTCCCAGGCATGGGGAAAGCTGTCTTGGATGCTTCCCAGGCTGTATTCAAAGGGCAAAAGACACAGCAGACGCAACCTGCCGCAGTCTCGGTGTCTGACCTGTCATGGCATTCCCAGCCAGGAGGTAGGACTGAAGGTCCATAGCAAAATGAACTGTCTGCTTCTCTCAGGCAAGGGTAAGCACCAAAGGAAATGCTATGCTGGTCTCATATGGTGTGATAATACCTTTTCCAGGGGCTTTACTGGAATGGATTTTGCCCTTTGCCTTCACAGCGATGGTTTAGGGGGCTTTTTCTGTCACCCTCATGTGTTGCATGTGTTGCTCCTGGAGGGACCCCTGAGGAACTGTCTGCACCCTCCCCACAAGCACCTGCAAGCAAGTGAAGCAGCACTGGTGGGGAGGGGGTAGCCTAAAAGCTGTTCCCCTTCTCACAGCCCCTACGTGTCCCCTTTGTGTTGCTCCCTGGTGCAGAGGAGATTCTGTAAGCACGTCCCTAGTGCAAGGGCCAGCTGTGCCCCATGCTGGTAGTCTCTGCTTGGTACCAGGGCAAGGCACTGCTATCCATGGGCACAGGTCCCTTGGCACCCATGCCAGATCCGGATGGCAGGGCTTCAGGGACCTGGCCAGTTTTCTGTCAGAAGATGGGACATGAGGACAGTCAGGAATGATGGGAAGCGAGGGGAGGAAAAGCCCCTTAAGTGTCATCCCTTCACACTGTTTGCTCTTGTCTAAACAGTAACATGTGTGGGTGATGGAGAGGATCCAGGTCTGGCATCTCTTCTCCCCAGGCCCCCGCTTGCTTCCCTTTCATTCCCAGCATGTCATCATCCGTGGTGCTTGTCCAGACACTTTCAGATGAAATTTGTCCTGTGAGAAGATATGGGCAACCTTGGCCAGGCTGTGGGGCTCCAAGTAGGACCTGGTGCCACCCCTGCTGCCCTCCTCCTCCTGTAGCTGGACTTGGTGGTAATCACCCAGCCCACACATCCATGGTCTGGCTTCGTGGGTCCCATCCACAGGACCAGGGTGCTTCTCCTGGCCATGGAATCAAACTGAGCCCAGAAGCTGCCTGAGACCGGGACCCTTGTACCCATGTAGGTCTCAGCTCTGTGCCTTTATGAGTTGCTGGTGCTACAGCTCATTGCAATGTAGGTTCAGCCATGAGCTGGGCACACCTTTTCCCAGATCCCAGAGCTCAGAGCACCCTTTGGAAAGGGAGTGGGGAGCCATCCTCTCTGCCCTAAGTGCACCATTCTTCCCTTTATACACAGTCACAGTAAAACTGGAGATTAGAAAAAAATCCAGGAAAAGCAAATAGAAGACTTGCCCTGCTGCCAGAAACCTCTGGAAAGTACCTTCCTCATTACCCATCCCTCCCAGGGAATTGGTAGACAGCGATGGGAGGCTTAGTGCTATTTCTGTGCCCCTCCCTCCCACCTCCTCCTGTTTTCCTGCTTACCTGTGCCTCTAGGTATGTTTTTTCTCTGCAGCATGTGTTCCTTTTTTTTTCAGTTGTTCTGCACAACGAAACAGAGCTGGGTCTGTGGGAGGTTGAGGTTAGGTGGCATCACCTGGGTCAGTCTGCGGGCTAGGGCTTAGAGAGGACTCCAATCTGGGGGCTCCCTTAGCAATGATTGGGAGCAGAGGAACAACCATGTTGTGGGACAGCAGCAAAGAAGACGTTGGAGCTTCTCATGAATTTAAGAAGCTGATGTGCAGCCTCCAGCTGGCTGGGATGCATTAGACATTTCACTGTCTGGAATGGAAAGGGGGAGCCAGAAGACTGCCAGGCAGACTCAGAGGCTCTTCCTGGTATGTTTATCAAGTACAAATCTCCAACCCTGCTGCCTCCCTTTCCCTCTGTCTGTTCAGTCCCGTGCTGCCAGTTTCTGCCCAGTTTCCTTGGACTCTTCTGCCCCAGGCTTTACCTGAGTGGTGGCTTTGTGTGTCTGTCCAGAGGAATTGGGCATCTGTGCTCACTGCAGGGAGATTCAGCGTCTGCAGCATTCAGTCTGCCTCCTCCACAAACACACTCACTCTTCTCCACTTTCCCACAGAAAGCAAGATTTCCTTTCTTGCAGATGTTTTGGCTGGGAATACCCCAACCCCACAGGGCTGTGCGCTGACTGCTCCTACACTACAAGCACACAACTGTGTTTACATGCACGTTCCTTAATCTCGTTTAAATCATAAATCCACGACTTTGTACTCTCTCTGACAGGATGATGCTCCAGAAGAAACAGCATTTATTATTGGGGTTTCTTGTGAGCTTCTTTGGTGGTCTTTTGTGAATAAATCAAGAGCTTTCCTTGAAAGACCCTGTAACCTGCAGTTTACTACCTTTTGTTTAACTGGCTTTTTGCATTTATTGTGGTGGATAACAGCCATTGTGCTGCAAAGGACAAAAGCAGAACTGTCCAGCATGTGCTGCAGCTACAGATTCATCCTTTTCTCACAGAACTTGGTTTCATTTCCCAGCTACACTACAATGCTCCAGCATCCTCCTCTGGCCCTGTCAAGGCCAGCTACTCCAGGGAGTTCCCAGTGTCAGAGCCTGCAGGGGAGGAAGCAGGGCTGAAGTTTGCTGCCCTGCTTCCCTACTGCTCCTAAAGTTTGTGTGGGTGCTGTATGATGCTGTGGGATTGAGTTGGCTTGGGCAAGGCAGCAGGTCCTGGAGACACTGGCACTCGGCTCTGCACGTCTCACTTGGGGCAGGGAGACTCTGCCCTGTTTGCGTTGCATTGCCCCTTATCTCATCACAGACAACAGGAGCTGTAGATATTTTGCAGGGGATGGTAGGAGGGAAGCTCTCCCCACCACGGTCTGGTTTCAAGCTAAACTCCTCACTCTCCCTGCTAGTAGCAAATCCAATGCTGGTGACTTGTTACAATTAGCATCTTCTGGCATGCTCATATCCCGTGTTTAAAACTGTGTTACTGCAGACTGAAGGGGAAAAAACACCAAAAAGAGACGCTTGTGAGCCAGCCTCATACCAAGAGGTGCTCGGATCTCCAGCCCAACTCAGCAGCTGGTGCTATGGTAATGGGGGAAATGGACACTTCCTTGCTGCTGTTGGGGTGAGGACAAGGAGGTACGTGCCTTGCAGCTCACAGCCACTGCATCCCGGTGCTGTCCCCTTTCCTCCCGGCAGTGACAACTGTTTCGATTTGTCTGTGTGCTCTGTTTGGTGAGGATTTTAAGCATCACTCTTAAGTGATCCTGTAGTGCAGGAGTTATTGAAGTCAATCTTGGTGATTCCAGATTGTTCTGGAATCTTGTTCAATCTTGGTTGTTCCAGATGGGACAACTGAACTCTTGAAAGGTCTGCACCCACTTGGGAGGGTTGTGGAGGATAGCTGTTGGGTCAGAGGTATGAATAACCAGACCTCCAGGAGTTGAAGGGTTTACTTTGCTTCCAGGAATAGAAAAGATGATCACCCAAGTGCAAAGAGGAATGCTGTGAAGAGAAAGTGAAAAAAAAAATACTCTGTGAGTTTACTTCTGATAGATCAAGAAACCACAGGGGTCCCTGAGGTCAGTTTAGGGGGAAATTCCATCTAGCAGAAAGAGACAGCTGAAGAAATGCTGCATCTTCACTGCTGGAATCTTCATCTTCACTTCTTTTATGGCTAGAGAAGTGCCTGCAGAAAGCTGTAAGTAGTGCTGGCCTGGCTCAGCACAGGCTGGATTGGATGATCTGGGGTCATCCTTCCTAACACCTTTTTCATTCTTTCCCTGTTATTCTGATCTTCCAGGTTCCTGTTAAGAGAGGTGGGCTTCTTCTGCCTTAATGCTATTCTTCTGAAGGCTGCATGAAGTCACAGGGACCATGACTGTGAGAACCTCTCTAGAAGGTGGAAGCAGAAAGATGGGAGAAAGATGAGCATCCAATCATTGGATGCTTGATGTGAGACACCCCAAGTCCACAAGAAACCCTTGCCTCTGTGTACAGAACCAGGAACTGACCTGGTCCCATTGTAATGAAGGTGTCTTGGGAGCATGGGGACAGGTTGGCAAGCTGGGCCGAAGGAAGCAGATCTCGTGTTACATCCATGAGCCCTCTTTGAAGCAGAGCAGGCTGTGCGGTCACTGTGAACCATCAGCAGTGACAAACCACGTCCTTGACGTAACCGTCTGGGACTCATGCTAGTCTGCTTCTGCCAAGGGTCTTGGTAGATTTGGCTGTGTTTTACCACCATAATTTGAGTTTTGGTTTGGGTTTGAGGGGAAAAGAGAGCAACTCGAAGAAAGGAAAGAAAAGAGCTCTTCAGGGCAAACATGAAGCCGAAGAGTTCAGCATCAAATGCCTTTTGAAAGCAGCTGTGAAGCCCTTCTCAGAGATAACTAAAGGCTGGTTGGAGGTTGGAAATCTAGCTTGTAGGACATGCTGTTCCCATCTTGCCAAATGCTTCCTGGACCACCTGTCCTTGCAGGGCTGAGTTCACTGCAGAGCTGCCATTAGAGCTGACATGGTGCTGCACAGGCCAGGTGTATCTCCAGGATCATGATGCTCAGCCAGGCTTGGAGCAAGAGCAGGGCTTTGGGTGTCAAACAAAGCAGGTTGAGGGTTCCTTTATCTCTCTGGAGAGCTCAGAAAGCTGGAGATGTTTTCACTGTGCAGTTTATCATCACCCTTGTGAGTTTTTTAGGATTTTTGATTGGGAAGTAGCCATGAGAGTTTGGTTGGCTGGAGATGTGGCAGTGCCTGGCCCCCTGGATAGTACCGAATGGAGTCTGTAGCACCTGTGACAAGGGAGTTTTAACCAAAGTGGGCCCTAAAGTGTCTGTTCTCACTGCTTAAACAGAACAAGGAAGGACTGGGTAGAAAACATCTGGAACAAGATCAGAAGACAGACACACTCCTAAACAAAGGAGATACATGGCCTTGGAGGAGAGAACAGACATGTAAGTGGAGACAGAGGGGGCCAGCAGCAGGTTTGGGTTTCTTTGGATCTCGTTTGTCTTCCTNGGGGGGGGGCTGTGGTGTGCCAGAACACGCCAGGACCATTTATCATGGGCTGTGATGTCTGCTAGGACAAGTCTCTGACAAGCAGAAACTTCCAGCTATCCAAAGGGCTCTGCCTTGTTTGTAACATCACTTTTGAGGCTGCAGCCTGTCCCATGCTGCATGCAGGCACATGCAGGGAGAGAACAACGTCTTTCAGCGGGGCATTAACCGCTGCAAATATGACCCTGTGGTGCTTTTTTATAAGGGCTCTGGCTGGGCTTCAGGAGGGTCATTGCTCTCCCTGCTCCCAGAACCCCTTCAGCTCAGTCCGGGAAGGAATTCCTCCTGGTCCAGCTCTCACCCCTTGTAGGATATTTCTGGTTGCACTCACAAAAGCCTTCTGGATGAGTACTTTCCAGTTTGAACAGTCCCGATCTGCTCAGAATTGCTTCTTCTCTTCCAGAAGCCGCTCTGCTGTTCCAGGCACTGTGTGTCAAGATGGTGGGCAGGTAGTTCTGCAATGGCTGGATGTGGATCTGCTACGAAGGCCTTTCTCTGCATGCCAGGAGATGGGCACCAGACTGGGTACAGCTCTGGTGTGAAGAGAGTCAGCAGCTCTGCACCACACTTGCGTGGGCCATGAGGCACAGCGTGGGCAGAGAGTCGAACATAGAAAATCCCAAGAGAGGCTTTTTTATCAGCTGCTTGTGAAGGAAGTTGGAGAAAGCCACAGGGATTGGGTCTTTGGGGGCTTTCCCACAGAGCTGAGGGGTCTGCACTGCTACAGAGACAGCATTTTCCTTCCCAGCCCTCCTGTAGGATTCGTCTGTTTGAGGATTTCCAGGCAGAGGAAGACCAGGGCCAGGAAAAAGCTATCAAAGAGAGTAAATCTGGAGTCTGTGGGGGCAGAGCTGCCAAGAGTGCAAAAGGCAGCGCAGGGCAAGGAAGTTGGGGAAGTTGCTGATTCAAGTAAGATGTACCAGGCTGGTATTCCTACCAGGGCACAGCAGCAGAGTGGAAAGTCCCTGGCTGACTCTTCGGTGTCTGATAAGGCAGGCTGTCTTCATGCCTTGCCAAGGAAGGACTTGCTTGTGGATCCTTTTTTTTTTTTACAGAAAATGGGAGGGTTTGGGGTATAGTGGTCAGAAGGACTGTAAAAGTCAGTGGGATCTTTTCTCAGGCAGCTCCAAGCACAACCGTGGTCTTAGACAGGCTCCTAAGCTGCACAGAGAAGCAGTTGGAAGGTCCTGGGCAGCAGGTCCATGATTTCTTCTCATCTGCAGGCTGGGAGTATAACACTGAACCCTGATAAGCCCTTGAACCTCCATCCTGATACTGCTGTGGTCCCCTTAGAATGTCACTGCTATCCTGGAAACCCTGAAGGCCTTGCAAAGTCTCTTCCTGTTTCAGGGAGCCTGGTCCCACTTAAATTTTGCTTAGAAACATCCTCCTTGCAGCCAGCTTCAGCGCTGCTGGGGCCAGCCCAGCTGCTCCTGTGCTGCTCCTGCCTCCAGGCCCGACATGAGCTGCATCCATCCCTCAAATGATCAGGTTGCGATTTCAAAGGGAATATGAGTGCCATTTTTACACCTTCTGTGGGTATGTCATGGAAACCTGCAGTGCAGGGTGCTGGAGGGGTGCAGCCAGCAGCTGGACAAACCCATCATGGGTGGGTGCATGGGGGTCCCTGCAAATTCCACCTGGGAAAACTCCTGTGCTAGTGATTCCTGGGTGCTGGGAGGGGGTGGCAAGGCAGGGTGTCTCTGGTTTGCTCTGCTTCTTGTGCTTTTTCTTAAGTGTGTAGTAGTGGTCTCAGCTGGAGAGACAGAGTGATGTCCTGACCCAGCACTGGTGTTCTTGGACTGTCTCCTGTGCCCTTTGCACCGATAAATTTCACCCAGTATCTATTACATCCATTTCTTCATGTAAGATATATTGCCACTTCTCTGAATCATCAGAGGATGTCATTAACTTGCTCCCATCTTTCACGCTGATGTTCCGTAACCAGCCCCCACAGGGTCCTGGGGCAGCTTGCCAGTGGACCGAAATGCATTATTGCTGCCCTTTCCGAACACCCTGCTTGCTGTAGCTGCCCCTCATGCCCCAGCAAGGCCGAGATGAGTGCTATCAGGGGAGGATCTTCACTGTCCTTCATTCCCAGGAGGTCTTCACCTACCCAGTGTTTTTCACATCCTGAGGAAGTGACTGCAGATAGAGGGGCTGTGACTGCTGTCCGGGAGGGAGTGTGCTGGTCCTCTGACCTCCTGTCTTGTGGGAACAAGAGCTTTACTGGCTCCCTGCCCTGTCCCAGCCATGCTTAACTAAGTGTCCCTGCCTCCTGGAAAAAATCCCTTCCCGCAGAAAACAGCAGCTACCCACTGGGAAGGAGAAGGAAGGAACCACTGAGTCTCTTCTTGCCTTTGTTCAGGCAGGCAAAGTCCAAGATTAGCTGTCACACGGTGACGTCCCTGGCCAAGGTTGTGTGCCAGTGCATCCCGGAGACCCACAGGAACTGGCAGCAGTGAGAAATAAGCTGGAGAGGACTTTGAATGGGGGTATCCTGAGTGGCCCAGGGCTCAGGCCAGCATGCCTGAGAGTGGGAAGTCTTCTTGTGTGCTCCCCCTGCCACTCTCTGCTCACTGCAGTGGTCTCTTCCAGCTCTTACAATAGGGAAATGGTTGGGTCCTGGATGCCCAGGGACACAGGCGAGGGATTGGTCTCGTGCGGTGTTTGTGGGGAACCTTGACTACATCTGGTGGTGGCTGTGGAGTGAATGGAGCTGATGGGTCACTCCAACACATTTAAAGTATATTTGTGGTTTGGTTGCTGTTTGTGGGTTGTTTATTTCTGGGTGTTGTGGGGTTTTTGGTTACTGCATGACAAACTCCACTTCTGGAGGGGTGAGAGGGTTTGTGGTCATCCCCTTGTCACCAGCTCATCCCATGGTGGTGCAGCTCCCTCAGCAGTATAGACTGGCACCCACCTGTGATGGAGGGTTTATCAGGTAGACATGGCTGCAGCTCTGAACACCAGGAGTACCTGGATTGTGGAGGAATGACTCTACTCCACCATGACAATTGGCTCTTCCTTCCCTGTGTAATAGAGCAACAGATAGCTCTTCCTCTCATTGCCTGCCTGGCCTATTTAGATGAGACTGCAAGGTCTCCTGGGTCCAGTGTAGGTCTGGGTCTCTGGACACCACCTGTAAGATTCATGGCTCGCGTGGAACTTAGATAGACACCCATGGCTGGCATGTCCTTGTGATTTGAGTGCTGATGCTCTTTGCAGTGTGAAGGAGACCCAAGTCATGGTCCTGAGTTCACTTGCCATGGCAAATGTTTCTGGCACTCTCTTTCCATCTTTACTGTCCTAAGATGCCAGAAGACTGCCACACTCCTCCAGGCCCGGGGACTCCTGCTTTTGTCATGTAACGCTTGTCTTTGCTCAAGGACTCTGTGATGTGCTGAGATGGGTCCACAACCCTCAATCCCTGCAGTTCCCTTCTCACACAAACACTGAGCAAGGAGAAAACATGTCCCAACTCTCCATCAACACCAATAGTGGCTGCAGGGGAGGCAGAGGGAGCGGAGCATGAGAGTCTGCTACGTGTTATCTGCAGCTCATGGTAAAAGAGCACTCAGCAAGCACACCAGGAAGCCAAAATCTCCATCCTGGTGGATCTCTGCTGCGCTGTTTTAGCCTCCCATGCTGCTATATGTAAGCCTGCATCAGTTCAGAGCTGATGTGGCATCAGCACTCCGGTCACATTCCCTAGTGCCAGTTGCTGGGTTCATATCTGCTGGCTGAAAATACACCTTGCCTTCCCCTTGTGCCTGGCCAGTTGTCACTAGGTTCTGCACTGTCCATTTTACCCTCGTAAAGCAAAGCCACCCAGTTTACAGCCAGGGAGGGGGCAAGGCCATCCTGCAGCAAGTGTATGCCGGTGAATATTTCCCAGCTAATCAAGGATGTTTTCCAGTGAGCCCCGAGCCATGCACAGCTAATGTCTCACATCAGTGCCATTTACCTCTGCAGTGAAATAAGCTGCTGATTATGCAGCAGTAGATTAAAGGGCTTTTAATATCTTTATTTGGTACAAGATACACAAACTCAGCCTGGTAACTGTCTTCAAGGGGGGAAAAAAAAAGTGAAGGTAAATTTAAACAATCAAGGGAGAACTCAGCACTGTATCCCCCCTCTTAGAAACTGCTCAGGTTTGCTGGTCATGCAGCCCTGGGCGCATCTGTGCAGATATTCGTGGTGATAGGATGCAGGTTCATATCCTTGAAGGAACACTTGCAACTCCTATGTCTTAGCCTTGTCCTCTCTCTTCCTGCATAGCTGATGCTAATTTGTCCTTTGCTGCTGATGGATTGTGTGGCTGGAGAGGTACTTCATCACTCATGTCCTGTCTGGCAGGCTGGCTGGGCAGTGCCCCCTCCTTAAGCCTCGTGGGATTTCTGCTGCAGCACATCATATATAACACAAATAATCAGCCTCTTTGTGTCCAACTTTATTTTTTTGGCTTTTCTGGATCCCAGAAGTGCTTTGAGAAGGGGTTTATTATACTGTTGAAACCACAGTAGTGGTCACCATGTGCTGTGCTGGAGCCTGTGCAAAGGGAACTCACACTTCCCTTTGCCAAAAACAGTGCCCCAGTGAAGGCAGAAGATACTTTATGGGTTTATTTGATTTTTAACATTTTATTTGGGGATTTTTGTGGCTTTTTTTTTCTTTTCCTCTAGTCACTGGTACCCTTCCTCTGCGTCCCAGTCAGCTCTTAGGTCTCTTATGGATTTTCATCCACGCAAAGCAAGGAGCACTATAGAGGTGAAGAAGGTCTGTGGGTCACTGTGAATCGTCAGACCAGAGCTTAAGAATGGTTGTGTTTAAAGGATCATGGTACAAAAGTAGAGAAAGAGGTTATCGACTGCAGAACTTGGCCCTGGAGCAAAGCCAATGTGCTTATGCAAGAGGAATAAGCAAACAGCTAAAATCCCTCAGGAAGCAGAACCCACTAATCCACTGTAGGATCTGAGCCACCAACAACACCGGCTCCTTCATTTTCCTCCACTCTGAGGCTTTGGTCTCTGCTGGGTTCCTCTCTTCTTGGGCCACAGCAGGCTGCCACCCCAGCAATGGAGGCACACAAATCATGCTGCATTTCCTTCCATTTACCCCTCAAAGAGCTCCCTAACTCAGCAATTATCTTCAGCTGTGCCACAAGCAGGAGTCTGAACTTCTCAACTAGTCCAGTGACCTTCGAAGACGCTGTGGTGCCCACTGCAGGGTGTCAGGGCTGTGTGGGCAACAGTACC
This sequence comes from Heliornis fulica, assembly GCA_013399135.1. Lineage (NCBI taxonomy): Eukaryota > Metazoa > Chordata > Aves > Gruiformes > Heliornithidae > Heliornis > Heliornis fulica. The sequence continues at coordinate 11,833 of VXBZ01001109.1, read as the reverse complement.
TGAAGTAAATGTCCCCTTGTGCTGGAAGTCCCTTGACATGCCTCTTTCCAGGCTTTGTCCCAGGTCAAATAGCCAGGGCAGTTGACCTCAGGGATGGGTGTCATTCCCAATGGGCCGTTTGGGTGCAGCCAAACAGGGTGAAGAGAGTTTAACGGGGAGGAGGCTGGCTGTGGCATGGCTGAGGGCCCAGTGTCAGAAGGCTGTCCTCAGGAGAGATGGTCTCCCAGAACAAAGGTAGCTGAAGGGTCCCTGATCTTCTCTGTGCAGTCCTGGGTGTTGGTCTCTGCATGATGCTGCTTCTGGGACTGTCAGTGTGTTGTGGTGGGTTACTGCCTTTACCCCTCTGGAGAAGAAGGTCTGGAGAGAGTTGTCCCTCAGCTCTGCACATGGCACAAGCATTTCCCCAGCTACCTCAGCTCACTTGCTTGCTAATACCTCTCATCCATCACCTTCTGAGGCATCTGAACCAGCACAACGGGGACACACAGCCTCACAGACCCCCACACCCCAGAAGCCCCTGTGCCTCGGCCACCGCTGCCCCACATCATGCTCGTAGCTGACACACTGTGGAAGGCCATGGGGAGAGAGGTTCTTGGTGCAGCTCCATCAGCATTTCTGAAGCATTGGCTGCTTCATGCTTAAAGATGTTTTTGCCTGGTAGCACCGGCTGAAGGATGTGGATGGTGTCACTCTGCTGCAGGGAAGAGGGGACGTGGCTCACAGTTTGCTCCAGAACTCCTGGCTTGCTGGCTAGCTTGGGACCAGTCAGCACTGGTGTGAAGGCAGGATTAATCTTCCTGGGGCCTGAGCGGAGGGTGGGGAGGGGGTGCAGAAAGTGAGGCCAGAGAATGAGAAGCTGCCTGCTGCCTATGGCAGCCTGTCACCATTTAGAGATGTCATGCAGAGGCAGTTTTTTTCACCCAGGGTGAAAAACCCAGAAGGTTGAGCCTACAGGGAAGGGCCAGAACTGCTCCCAGGACCTAGGCTGGGAATTTGGAATCAGGCACATATCAAGGCAAAGATATGACACACTCAGGCAAGGGAATTTGTCCATCCCTTGGTGCCCTTAGTTCAGGAGGGAGAGTCAAGCTCTTCTGGTTCTGTAAATCCCACCTTAAGGAGTGATGCAGCCCCATCTGTGCTGAACTGCTGTTCCACTGCCTTTGGAGGCTGTGAATGTGTCAAAGGCACAGGGAAGCCTCAAGCCACAGATGCACCAGAGCCCACACCAACCATGTTGATCCCACGTCCACAGGTAGCAGCAAATGCTAAAACATTGGCTGGTAGGAGACCAGCTAAGCTGTAGAAGACAAGAAGGGCCTTGTACCTGCTTTGGTCATGATACTGTGGTTGTCATGATGGGTCAGTGCCTTTCTGCAGGGAACCACATATTGCAGACCAGCTCCTTCACTTTCTGTTCCCCAGTCACCCTCTCCCTTTCATTTTCCACAGTTTTCCCTTTTGATTATAAATAGCCCCAAGAGGGACTTCCCAGCCCTGACAGGGGAAGAGACGATAATCTCTTCTTGAAGGAAGTGTCCAGGATTCCTGAAGGCTCCTTCTCTCCCAGTGTAAGTGATACCAAGCAGGAAACGCTGGAGGCAACACGGCTCCTGAGCACTCTGTGGAGGAAACACAGCTACTGCCAGTGGGTCACTGACACTTGGGGATGGGAGGCTGCCATTGGGAACCTCACTGGTGTTCCTTGGTGCTCCTGTGCAGGCACTGCTGAGCTCTGGAGCTCCAGGTTTGCCACTAGAGCAGGTGGCATGCTGTTGATTGGTCATATGAGGTCCTGTTGGAGGATTCCAAGGACTGCTTTGAGTGGGATGATTGACTTCTTGTTCTGCAGTGCTGCACTGGAGATGGCTGCTGTCCCCTCTGTCCACCCACAGGCCTTTGTTCCAGAAACAAAATCCTCCTCTTAAGACTGCCTTCTTCACCCAGGTGAAGCAACCTACATGGTGATCTAGGAAGTCTGCAAGAAGATCTTCATTCAGGATCTTTACCCTTGTGCTGGGAGCTGCTCATCCCATGGTGTCTGGGCTTTCACCCTTCCACAGACACTCTCCACCACACAGGATGGACACATAGAACCACTGGGGCTGGAAGAGACCCTTAAGATGATCGAGTCCACCTACAGCCTAACCCTGCCTAGTCCAGCTAGGTCATATCCTTCAGTACCTCACCTATTTGCCTTTTAAATACCTCCAGGTATGGTGACTCCACTCTCCTGGGCAGCCTGTTCCAACGCCTGGCAACCCTTTCAGTACAGAAATTCTTCCTGATGTCCAACCTAAATCTCCCCCAGTGCAGTTTGTAACCATTTCGTCTCATCCTATCGCTTGTTATCTGAGAGTAGAGCCCAACCCCACCTCTCTACACCCTCCTTGCAGGTAGTTGTAGAGAGCGATAAGGTCTCCCCTCAGCCTCCTTTTCTCCAGACTAAAAGCCCCAGCTCCCTCAGTTGCTCCTCATAGGACTTGTGCTCCAGACCCTTCCCCAGCTTTGTCACCCTTCTCTGGACACGCTCCAGCACCTCAACGTCCTTCCTGTAGTGAGGGCTCAGAACTGCACCCAGCACTCGAGATGGAGTCTCACCAGAGCTGAGCACAATGGGACAATCTCTTCCCTACTCCGCTNTCCAGCCTGTCCAGGTCCCTCTGCAGAGCCTTCCTGCCTTCCAGCAGATCGACACTCCCACACAGTTTGGTGTCATCCACAAACTTGCTGAGGGTGCACTCGATCCCGTTGTCCAGTTCATCAGTGAAGGTGTTAAACAAGACCGGCCCCAGCACCGAGTGATGGGGGACACCACCTGTGACCTGCCACCAGCTGGATTTAACCCCATTCACCACAACTGTCTGGGCCCGTCCCTCCAGCCAGTTTTTTAACCCAGCACAGAGTGTTCCCATCTAATCCATGAACAGCTGGTTTCTCCAGGAGGATGCTGAGGGGGACAGTATTGAAGGCTTTACTGAAGTCCAGGCAGACAACTTCCACAGCCTTCTCCTCATCCACTGAGCAGGTCATTGTCTAATTAGCTTGATTTGTCTGTATTAAACATCCACCATCCACAGTGAGCTCCTTCCTTGACTATGACACATCATGTTTAACAGCACACAGCATCGCAGCAGTGCCAGAGCCAGCGGCAAGCACTCAGAAAACTTATGCACAAGGTTAATGCAGAGACCATGAGAAGATCTGGGCCTGAGTTAAAACAAGCATATACAACCCTGGAAATATATCTGAGCTGGCAGAAGATCTTAAACATCCACAGTCTTCATCCCTCCCTCCTTTATAACCAGCATAATGGCTTGCCCACGGACCTGGGGCCTTGCAAGGAGGGATGAGCCCATACTCGGCTTCCAAACCACAGTGTAATTAATTCCCAGCAAAGGTTCTGGGTTGCACTTTGTGAAGGTGCTACCCAGGGTTGGCTAGATGCTTCTCCAGCATGCCCAGGGCCCTCAGCAGGGGATGGGTCTTCCAGGACTGGGGAGAAGCTGTGCAGGCAGGAAAGCAAAACAGTTTCAGAGGTGACAGGGAGAAGAAGACGAGGGGTGTTTGCCGCCCCCAGCCCCACTGCTGAGCCGCAGTCAGGCCTTTCGCACTGCGGGCTTTGCCCTGAGGGTGGTTCTCCCTCACCTCTCCCAGGGAAGGCACGTAGCGCCTCGAAAGGATGTTTTGAAGGCAACGCTTGCCATCTAGTGGGAAAACAGGGTCTGGGCGTCCCTCCTGACTGCAGAAGAAGTGGGGTTTTGGGGTGTGCTGGCAGGAGTTGGGGGTTATGCTCCCCCTGGTCCCATAGCTGGGCAGCAGCTCCCAGCCCCAGCTGGGGAGGAGGGAAGTTGGGAGCGGTGGTGCTGGCTCAGCTCTGCACATGGCAGCCAGCCATAGGTGCCTGCCTGGCATTCTGGGGTGTGGAATCCCCAGCCCAAGCCCCTGGGGTAGTGGCTGGGTAAGCTGGTGCCCAGCATAAGTGGGGAGCTGAAAGGAGTGCTCTGGAGTTGGAGAGAAAGCACAATGCCCTGAATAAATGGTGCCTTCCAGGTCAGCATTCCCCTGGGGATCAGTGCCTCCCAGGTGATCAGACCTCCCAGGGGATCAGTCAGCATCCTCCTGGAAATCCCAGGTGTAGGCATAGACCTGCCACTTTTAGCATCTTACCACCTCCAGCTCCATCAACACAGAGGTGACTGTGCCAGTGCCCAGCATACGTGTGGAGCTTTGCTGATGCCATGCCCAGCCCCTGCTCCACGTGTTTCCAGGACTGCATGGAGCAGGTGCTGGGAAGATGGACAGTCCTGTACAGCAGAGCCTCTCTCAGCATTCCAGAAATGGTGGGACACAGTTAAACGTGGCTCTGGGAGCCTCACGTGGCTTTGCAAGGTTACAGTATGAGGGGCCTTCCCAGCATACAAGCAACCCCCCAGCCTTTGCTCCACGCTGGGAGATCCACCAGATGTGGAATCAGCAAAGGTCCACACGCCATTTAGCCTATAACCTCTCTTTGTGTGGTCTGACCCTGCAGAGGAAGCAGCTGATGTGGCAGTGGATGAAGCTGGGATGCAGGTAGAGAGGATCCCTGTCCCTGCACAGGGACAAAGTGTGTCCTGCTTTGTTTCGGTGCCCACAGTTCTGGAGGCAGCTGGAGGAGAAGATGGAGTTTCTGCCATGGGGATGGGAGAAATCTTCTCCTCTGAGCAAGGAACCTGGTGGTGTTCAGGAGATGCTTTTCTCATGCTGTGTGTGAAGAACAAGCAGCAGGTGCGGCTGTGGAAAGTGGTGTGACTGCAACCCCCAGTGCCGCGGTGCTTCATGGCAGGCACACAAAATACTGGGAACTCTTGTTTTGGACCACAGGACCGTTGTCAGGAAAGTCCTGGGCTCAGTGGGCTCATCCAAAGAGCTGCTGCTGCTTTGGGGGAGGAGCAGCCATTTCCTAAGAGCATCATGAGCAGCAGTGCTCGGTTGCTGGTTTTAGTCTCCCAGCACCCCTGCCACCGTGTGCTTGGCATTTCCTGGCTCTGGAAGACAGGAGATCCTGGAGACAGGGAAGGAGCCAGCCCCAGCAAGCAAAGAAACAACCCCTCCCTGCAGGGAGAAGCCTATGAATGGGGCACCAAGAGGAGATATCTCAGGTCTCTCCCCTCTCCACATCTGTTTGTGTGCTAGCACATCTGTCCTGGCAGGTGATTTCTCCCTTTCAGGAAAGAATAGATGATGGGCAAGTTGCAGGCCTGTGGCAGCTAGAGAGGGGAGCAGATGAAGAACAGTGTGATCTCAGGGGTCTCCAGCAGGCTGGGTGCTTGGACCCTCTAGCAAGGCAGAGGTATCCCAGGTGCAGGTGAGGTGGAAGCTGTGGCCAGGATGAATGTTCAGCACTGGGTTCTTAAAGCATTTTTGTTTGGATTCACTGTTTTCCATCTGGTGGGGTCCCCTCTGCCCCTCCACTCCCAATATCTGGACAGCATGGGGTGGAAGTGGCTCCTGAGTGGGAAATAATCCTTCTGGAGAGGCCCCGTGCTCTCGAGGGGCATTCTTCAGTTCTGCACTAGTAAAAACCCAGGCTCTGTCTCCTCTCATCAGCTCTGATGCCACCTCCAAGGGGACTGGAAGCATGGGTTGGATGTGGGACTCATCTCCAAACACCTTCCTTGCTCTGCCCTGTGGACCTCCCTTTGCCAGCCTGATGCTCGTGGCCTCCCAGCCACTGTCACAAGTCAGCCCTGCATAATGAGCATCTCATTAGGATGTTATTTGAGTGTCTAAATGGCTATCCACCCATACATCTAGGCATCCATCCATATGTCCATCCCTGCCTGCCTCTGCCAACCGATCCATGCACACTTCTATATATCTGCATGGCTCCCTCCTGCAGTCCACACATCCTTCCCTCTCTGCTGAACCACTGACTGTACACATACCTCTTCTTACCACATACACATGCTTCATGCCCTTATGGCTTCCACGATCTGCTGGAGCTTCTTTTACTTCTCTCCTTGGCTCAGGATGCAGTGGAGAGGGAAGGAGGAGCCACGAGAGGTAAGTTGAGAGTGTTTTGCTCCACAGCCCTGTGCAGCCTGCCTTCCCCCTCCCGTAACATGCGGGCTGGTCCTGGCAGCGAGGCAGGGAGAGGAGGAGGCCTGGCCTGCGGGCCAGCCCAGATGTTTGGCAGGGTTGGTGGCAGCCAAGCAGCCCAGGCACCACTGTGCAAACACTCACAACCAGTGCCCTGCTCCTAAAGCTTTTCCACAGGCTATTGCTCTCCCAAACAAGGCCTGCACACAGCTGGGTGGCTGGTGCACCCTATCCCAAGAGATGCTCTGTAGGAGGCTGCCTGATCCCGGACGAAGACACGGACATGGACCTTTCTGCACCTTGGCATTGGGACCTCCCCTGGTGTGCAGCATTGCCTGATGGAAATTTTGTACCCCAGCAGGACCCAGGCCACACTCTCCTGTGGGTTTGGGCTGGTCCCTGTCCCCATAGAGCTGGACCCACCCCTGCTCCTTGTGGATGCAGCCCACAGGCTGCTTTGACCTGGCACAGCCTCAGCATCCTCAGGCCTGGCTTGTAGCAGCTCCTCCAGCGATCTTGGCACAGCATGTGCCCTGGGGAGGGTGGGATACAGCAGCAAGGCAAGTTTGGAAGCGCCTCTGCCTACTTCGGGCAGGGCTCCAGCCTGCAGCAGGAAGCCTCCTGCTCACGCTGTGGCTGTGTGAGCCACCAAAGAGCCTCAGCATGGAGGAAGTGCTCTGGCCCAGCGGTGGGACAGGGAGGTGCCGGCGCTGGGGCTGCTCTCATGGTCCCTTCCTGTTTTTCTTCTTCATGGCTTGAAGTTGACTTTGGCATCTGGAGCCCTCTCCTTTATTCCAGATTCCTGTTCAAACCAGCTTTCCCTTTGCAGGTCCAGTGGAAATCCCTGTTCTTCCATGTCCAGGACCAGGGCATCCACCCCTTGGGCAGCTGGGTGGGCAACACCCAGACCCAAGCATGTTTAGCCCCCTAAGCTTGACGCTTCCTTGAGGTCCCCACTGCCCATGGGTCACATCTAGAAGCTGCTGGGGCAGGGGTCTGAGCCACAGGGCATCCCATCAGGCAGTCATGGTATGGGCAGGAAGGACTTCACAGCGATGTGCAGAGCTCTCACCTGCTCTTGGCATCTCCTGCTGCCAAATGGGTGGATATCCCCACTCTAAAGGTTCCATCAGAGGAAAGGGGCTGTCCTCCACAACCAAGGGCAGCAGGATGAGGAACAGATATGCCTACCTTGCCCTTAAGCTGCCCTGGGTGCCAGAGAAGGGTGTCCCCACCACCTGGCCAGGTAAGGCCAAGCTAAGGAAGGGTCCACAGGGCTTTGCACACAGGGACAGCAGAGCTATCTGTCCCCTCTGCCTGTCACTCACCTCCCCATTTGACCTTTTCGCAGGCATGCATTCCATTCTGGACGTGAGTTTTTGGTGGTCTCTGCTTCCCCCAGATAACAGAAACCCCCTTCTATTTGAAGCACAGCTGGACTTTTTGGAGTTTGTAAGCGTGCAGGACACAGGGGCCAGAGTCTCTGGCTCACACAGCCTCAGGTTTTCTGGCTGTTGAGCAGGCGTCAGCCTCTAACTCAGCACCAGGAAACGACCGAGCTGTTTGCAAACGTTGGAGCCACAGCTATGGGATGGACATGACCTGTGTTCAACAGCATCCAGCAGACAGCCACAACTCTGATTTCTTCCAGGGAGGGCAGGCGTGTGGTGGTGATAAGAGCTGCTGTCCAAGCAGAAAGCCAACCATGCTGGGGACTGAGGGGAGACATAGGTAACCCTGACGCATCGGAAAGGGTGCAGGCTGGGTTGGGTGCAGGGCACTGGAGTACAGCAGAAGGTGATGGCAGTGACACAGCTGGGGCTGGCAAGCTCTGTGATACACCTGGGAGAGGGGATGTGGCTGTTGGGCCCAGAAGTTCAGGCAGGATCTGTCTCCTTACATCTCTCCAGCTTAGTGATCTTCCTAGAGTCCTGCTCCTCCCAAGGATGGTGTCAGCCCAGTGGCACGTCGCAGATGGAGAGCTGACCCCATCTCCCCCATCCAGGTCAGTGCACCCATCAGGAACACCAAGGCCCTGGGACCTTCACAGCCAAGCACCAGCACAGTCATCTCCCAATCCCCTGCACCTGGAGTGGGAGTGTGGGGGCAACCCAGCAAGCGCAGAGGGGCCTGAGGGCACAAAAGCCATTCCAGAAGCCCCAGCCCTGCCCTGGTGTGCTCCCAACCAGTCCCCATGAGGACTCTTCAGGTCTTCCCCTTCCAGGCTGCCTCTGCAGCCCAGGTTGAAGTGCAGCCCCAGGGCCCACCTGGGAGTGACACAGGGACCCACCCCATGCTGGTTCTGCTCACCATGCTCCCTGCAGCACCGCTGCCTGAATTTCCACCCAGACCCATCTGGATCTCATCGGGCTGCTGGCGCTGAGCACCAGGGTTGGGAGTTTCCAACACATGGAAGCCATTAGAGAGGCCAGGTTGAGGTGCAGGGAGGGGGCCACATGCCGAGCAAAGGGGGCTGTGCAGAGGGTCCTGTCCCTGCTGCTGGGCTGGCGAGGGCAGGGCTCTCCTTCAGATCCCCCAGGCCCCTAGGGAGGCTGCTGACCTGTTTTGAGGTCAGTCCTGCTGCTTGTGCAACTCCTGAGAGGACTGTCCCCAAGCTGCCATCTCACCCGGTGCCACCCACCTCTCCCCTGGCACAGCACCATCTGCAAAGAGGTTTTGCCTGGGCAGTGCCAATGCTACCCCCTTTATTGGCATCACTGCTCCGTCCAGCCACAGCACAAGGTCAAGGGGCAGAAGGACAGGGGGGTCCCTTCTGCCTGCTGGTGGCTGGTGGAGGGGTGCTGGGCAGGGCTCAGCACCTTTTGGTCACTGATGCCCAGCACCCCTGGGAGCCTGCACCCATGGTCCCCCTCAACACTAGGCAGTGAAGCGGGGCTGGCTCAGCATTTCATCCCCATGTGTTCAGCAGCAGCTGGTAGTAGGGCTGGCCCATCGCCCTGAGTCCAAGGTGCCTCCAGATGACTCCTGGAAGGCACAGGTGGCCCAAAGCTCCTGGGAGCAGATCCTCTCTCCTTAGGGTTCATCCTCCACCCCTGAAGTGCTGGGGGTTCTGGCAATGTCCATGGCCATAGGGCAACCCAGGAGGCGTGGGGTCCTTGGGGGGCCAGCAGTGGCATCAAGTCCCACACTTGGGCAAGCGGGTGCAGGGAGTGGGGTTCGGCCAGGGCTCATTACAGAATCTGGGCCTCTGCCGAGAGAGAGGGCAGAGGGTCAGAGGAGGCACTGACCTGCCCCTGCTCTGCACCCCCCATCACTCCCCCTGCACCCCGACTCACTTGGCAGCGCCTTCAAGTGGGTGGCAGCAACCAAGAAGTTGTGGGGCTTCGTCTCGTCCTTGCCGTGTTTCCTCACCCGGAGCCTGGGGACAGAGTAGCAGTGGCTGAGGAGCTCAAGCTGCCCCTCGTGGCATCCCCCCACCCAGTGATCCCGCTCTGCATCCCCACCCAGCAGTACCTGGCTGTGCCCCACTGCTCCAGCGGGCAGATCGGGCAGGGCTGGGAGCAGGGACCCACAGCAGAGCCATGGCGTGGCAGGGAGAGCCTGGATGTGGTGTGGGAGAGGGGACTTGGGGATAGGGACAGTGGGCATTCAGCACCTGGGGAGAGGACTCTCAGGGGAAAATGCATATAGGGGGGGTCTTTGCACTGACTCTGGAGCGTGAGAGTCTCCAGCAAGGCGGGAGGGTTTGTCAGCAGCGCCTGGGGAGAATGCAGGGAAAGGTCCTGGGCATGTGTGCCCATCTGCAAGACCCCAGGCAGGCCGGGCAGTGCCATGGCTGGTGGGGTGTGCTGGAGGGAGCTGCTGATGCAGGGGACACCAGCCCTGCCAAGAGGCAAGGGGGGCTCGAACCACCTTATGGGCTGGCATCAAGTCTGTTTGGCCAAGGACCCCAGAGCAGAGCTGGGGGAACATGGGGGACCATGTGCTGGAGGTTCAGGGGCCTGAGTGGGATGGGGACAGCAATCATGCAGACTTGTCCCTCTTAAAACCCAACCTACCAGATGAGGATGGTGATGATGAGAACAGCAGCCAGGACAAAGAAGGCAAAGATCCCCAGGGACACCAGGACAGCCATCTTCTCCAGGGGGTCACTGCGGTCTGGGACAGAGAGACATCACAGACAAGGGATGCCAGAGCTTCCAGCATCCAGGGGACACTACTGACACCCCAGTACTCCAGCCACACACCAGCATGGGGCAAGAGATCCTTCCCATTGCTCTCAGCCACACTTATGCCCTGGCAGGCAGCTGCCTGCTGGCAGTCCCCAGTCCTGCCTGCCACCCAGCTCTACTCACTGATGGGCTCAGGGTTGGGAGCCTGGGAGGGCTCCTCGGCAGGACTCTCCAGGCTGGTTGCTGTAGTGGTTTCTTCACTTGCTGCGGTGGCCAGGTCTGGAAGGACAGAGGGAATGGGAACCATCCAAAAGCACGGACAGCATCTCACAGAGGAGCAAATAAGAGTGCACTGGGAGCCCCACTCTGCCCCAAGGCTGCAGCCTGCCATGGGGCTGGGAGATGATCCCCCCCTTTATAGGCCACTGTGGTGCCAGTTTTCACATGGTGCACAGGACCGGCTTTAAGGGTTCCCAGGAGGTGGGCCTTGCTCTGGGTGATATTTGGGGGAATAGGTGCCATGGGAAAGTGGCTGGAGAGGGGCAGCCCAGGGTGCTGGAAGGGTGTTGGGGAGGGATGGCACAACCCCAGACATGTGCTAGGGACTGTAGCCTGTCCCACTCGCACCTCTGACTGGTGTTGCCCGCGCCTCGGCGCTCCACTCGCTCCAGTTTCCTGCGTCCAGGAAATCCTTGGCGCTGACTTGGACTACGTGCTCCAGCCCGGCAAAGGCATCCGTGATCACCTCGGACAGGTTCACTGTCTCCACCTGTGCCAGGAGGAGGGCACCTGTGGGGCAGGCATCCCTCCCTGCCCTCGCTGGCCCCATGCTTACCCTGCTCCCACGGCTGGCTTTGCCTTTCCTCGCCCACCGCTTACCACGGACCAGGAACGGTGGATGATTGGCCGGTACTGGAGCCGAAACCTGAGCTGGAAGTGGGGTTCCTTGGGCCAGGAAGAGGGGTACTTCCAGCTCACGTGGAGCCGCCTTGGGGCCAGGGGGATGGGCTCCACCACCAAGCCCTCTGGAGGGTCCGGTTTAACTGTGCATGAGAGGACAGGGAGCTGCCATCACACCACACTGCTGTGCAGAGAGGTGTTGGGTCTCCCTCCTGCCACCCATGTCTGGGGGATGGATGGACACTGGGATGGACACACAGATGGGTGGGCACTCACTGATGGCCTGCATGGTGACGTCAAGGAGGCGGAAGCTGAAGCCCAGGGGGTTCACCTCGGTAATGTTCAGACGGTAGGAGCTCCAGAACTCTGACCCGTGGACAGTGCAGGTGCCAGGATGGGTTGGATCCTGCAGGCACGGCCCCACATGCCCGTTCTTGTTCCTGCAGAGAGACAGACAGGATGGTGTCATGTATCGTGTCCCCCCTCCCCCCCACATTGTTTCCTGGTGCTTCCAAAGTGGTGGCATGTGGGGAGACCACACCAAGTAAAGAAGGCAGTAAAAGAAGCCCAGTAGAGAAGACAGTCCCCGTGACAGTTTAGGCAGGGTCTGGCAGCTGCCATCACCCCTCCAGAGCCTGGCATGCCCCTCCAAGAGCAACTGCAGTGCCCCTCATCTCAGCTCCACAGTCCCTTCGGGGAAGGTCCTTCCTGGGGCA
>VXBZ01001099.1:160-27760 GCA_013399135.1 Heliornis fulica | reverse complement strand
CCATGGTTGAAAAACCCAAAATAGTTTAAGTGGAGGTGGTGTAACTTGTCCTTCCTAGTGTCTCAAGAACTTTCAGCATATATAGTAAATAAGGAGTGTCTGCAACTGGAGAAGCCAATACCACAGCAATATTTTATCTGACTTGTAGGCAAGATACTAGTGTCTTTTTGGCTTAGAATCTGTTAAGATACTGAAATCCTTAAATGTAGGCATGCTGTTTACCATCTTCTACACTTCTTTGTTTCCTTAAATAAGTCATTTAAAAGCAGAACCATTTCTTTTTCTCTTGAAATTACAGAAAGATGAGATTATTTGTGAAGGGGTACCTGCATCCTGGGGTTCTGAACAACTGTTTTAATGAATTCACTTTGTGAACTGACTTACAGTGCAGAACTGAAAGCAGTTCTTATGCTAAGAGGTGTGTGTTTATGTCATGGGGAGATTACTTGGTTATTGCAGTGCTGATTTAGTTTGGCTTAAACGGTTGTAGGACTTCATTCACTACTCATTTTATTTTCTTTTTCCCCTGACAGCTCTTTCTCTGTTTTGCATTATTTGTGTAGTCTGCATAAGCTAATAGGGAAGTTGTAAGAGAATGGTAGTTTATTGACACTGTTCTTAATATTACTGTAGCTCTTAAGTGGTATTTTTATTGCAAAAATGTGTTGACAAATTCTTGATTACTGAAAGAGGGAATATTCTTTATTTTTCTTTCTTTCATAAAAGTGACCTTATTGAGGACTTTTTACCCCAAAACTGTTGGATCATTTTAATCTTCAGATATAGATTTCAGCATATTCAATTTCTTTTCCAGTTTTGGCTTTTAATAATAATAATTTGAGTTTCTGCTTTTGGTCATGTTACCTCTTACATTTATTATATTAATTCTGGAGAAGAAAAGTAAAATGAAAAATATTGGCTAAGTTGAATTGATAGGTGAGAATTCTTAATTATGGATATATTATACTGCTTTTAATGTTTTGCCTATTTAGTGTACTGCAAGCTGGATCCATTTGTTTCTACTAGTAATCTTTTGCATCATTAAAAATAGACTGAGAAGTACAGGGGTATGATTCTATTCTTAAGGCAAAACTACTTGGCCTTTTTAAGAAGGCTTCTGTTTACGCATAACTTTGTTTTCCCTTACCAAAAAAAACCAAACCCCCCAAAACTTGTCTTTTTCTCCACAGTGTAGCTTGTATATGATAGAGCTGGCATTCTTCCCTTTGAGATATGAACTGATTTACACAGAAGCACTCCACCTGAAGCTTCTTCAGTTTAGTTTCTTTCAGAGTTCCTTTTTTCCGGGTTGTGTAGTGTAATTCTTTTGTGAATATTCATTTCCACCAAAAATGGGAAACAGTTTCACCAAATATATTACCAGCACCCAGCTGATGTTTCTGTCATCATCACATATCTGTTGGGTGAATCAAGAAGTCATTCAATCAAATAAGCATTATTATTATAAGTATGGTGGAGAAGTGTTTATAACCTCTAAAAATATGTGCCTACTTGTAGAACACCAGTGCAGATCTCTCCAACAAAAGAGTGTTCATCCAGTGTGTGAGGCTGCAGAACTGGTCACGTACCACTGCTGTACACGTATGAGAGATCTGTCTGGCCTTTTTGTACATCCTGTAGCTGTTGTGCTTTAGGCTAGGAATAGCTTCAGTAACACAGTGCAGTTAAAACCCTCACGTGTGGGACATGAGTTGTTCGATTGATACACATGTAGTGTAGTGCAGTGCAGTTTTTATGGCACCTCTTGTTTGTGACAGGAAAGCGGTTGGTGCTGACGTGCCACAAGTCCAGTAAGAGTTGTGTTCATTGCTTACCTGCTGCCAACATACCAACATAACAAATTGCCTTTTATTCTTCAGCACAGAGTAACTTCTCAGGTTTTCTTGCATTAGCGTTCTTCCGCCATGGCTGCAAGTATTTTTTTCTTTTTTCTACTAATGGTGTGTGGCAAGTGTGTGCATTTTGCCACCAGCGTGAGGTCTCAGTAAAAGTTAATACTTGTGGTGTCAGGATGTAGAGCAACGGAAGATGGACCAATAATAGTCATACTAGGCAGAAGTACTAACTAAAAGGTTAAATGAATAAAACATTCATTCATTCTGTATTCTCTATACAAGAATTTTAATTCGGACATATTTTTTTTCCTGAAATTACTACTTACTGTTTGTTTAGAAATGCCTTTACCATATCAGTTCACACTTTTGAAATTAGTTTCATGTTTACTGAATTACAAATGAGAAAATAGCAACACTGCCACTAATCTATGCTTGCTATTGTTACTACTGCTACACAGGGAAGTTATTTACAATTGCAGTTTGAGCACTGAGTTTGTAATCTGAGTGTTTAAGGAAAGAAGTATAGTAAGACATGTAAGATACAATCTTCCTCTTCAATGTATGCTGTGTTTTTTGTTTTGCTTAAATGAGCTTTGTGCAAATTTAAGATTTCTTTTTGAGTATTTGAAGGAAAGAGAAATCAAAGATTTCTTTTAAGACTTGAGGTTTCTTTTAGAAGTGAATTGCTTTCTGTGTTTTTCAGTGTTTTAAGGTTATTTAATAAAATGTATTTGGCCTGTGCAGGGACAGGAGGCCCCTTAGAGGCTGTGTAGCATCTTCTCTCCTCCTGGCACTGCTTGGAATGGTGTTGCATGATATGGGAGAGTTTACACAACCCTGTTCTAGGGATTAGGGAGCTTATTCTGTTCTACGGTGAATGTTAATATTATAATTTCCACTTATTTGTTTGCATTTACTTGTTTTAGGAGCAACAGAAGGTGATCAGCCTCCACCTGCTTCATCATCTTTCTCCTCCTCTTCCTCATCTTCATCTGGGAGCCGACAAAAACCTGAGATTGGATCTTTTCTTAGAAAAAAGAAAACTAGTGATATTTACTTTGTTACACTTGTGTGGGCCATTGTTATTGTCCAGATCTGGCTAAATTTCTGGATTGTGCAGCTTTTGCCAGTGCCTTTTGCAGGTAATAATCCAATTATTAGACATATATTAAATGATGGCTTTGGATGGCCTAAGGCTTTGTGTTAAATAAAATAGGAATGGGTTGTTAGGCTCTGTGGACACATAGCAAGATAAATTTGATTCTAATTCTGTCTATGGGGTTAATTAGCTTTGTTGCTTCGCATCTGCATGTGTCTGTTCTTTTGTGTCTGTTCTCTTAGATATCAAGCAAGAGTGGAGTAGGTACGATATCAGTCTAAATAGGTTGTTTTAAAACTGAATGCTGCTTTTTCCAATTTGCATTTGGGGAGTGAATAAGGAAAATGGGAACTCCTGAAGTGTGTATGAGCTGCTGTAAATCTGAAGGCATTTTGTTGGATCCCCCTCTGCAAACAAAATGAATTTCTTAATTTGTTTGGGTTTTCTCCAAGCTTCAGTTAAAAGCTAATTCTTACTATTTTTTTTAAACTTATTTAACGCTTAAATGTTAGTTATTTCTCGTATTTTTCCCTTTTACTAAGTGTGGTGGGTTGGTCCCAGCTAGCAGCCAAGTACCCACGGAGCCACTTGATCTGTTCTTGTCTTGCAGTATGGGCTCAGCTGTGAGTTGCAGTTGCTTTGGGGGGAGGCACAAGCCCGGGCATCTCCTCATCCCTAGGCCACAGTCCCTTTCAGAGGTTGTGTGCTTTCACATGGGTCCTCCATAGGCCACAGTGCCTCTGAGTGGTGTACGTGTTCCACCATACAGTGCTTCTACTCCCATGGCCTTCCTATTCCCTCTGTTCCCTCTGCCACTCTATTCACTTGTTCTGTGGTCCCTTCTCCTTCTCTAGTGTTCCCTGCCCTTTCTTATATCTTCACACTCAGGCCTCACGGGCTCCGCTTTGGCTTGTGGTGGGTCTGTTGTAGAGCCAGCTGGAGTCGACTGTGTCTGGTACAGGGTAGCCCAGTGTCTCTTCTCACAGAGGCCACCCCAGCAGCCACCCTGCTACCAAAACCTTGCAGTTTACACCAAATGCACAAGTCCAGTTCTGGAAATCTGACATGTTCTTGTGTTATTTAATCTGGGTGATCCTGCTCAGACAGGGAGTTTGGACTAGATGATCTTTCAAGGTCCACTTCCAACTCCTAACATTCTGTGAATCTTTGAGTCTGGAAATTGTGACTGTGGGGCCATGGTTACAGGTCTGAGGGGCTCTGAACTCTAGAACAGTTGCCCGTTTGGCTCTGGCCCTGTCGCAGCAGATAAAGGGTAATGTGATGGTTTGGCTTATAAATTGCTGAATACAGTGTTAGAGAGAGGGACTTGACCTTTGTTTCAGTTCTGTGCAGTTGCTATTGCAGAAACTGCATCATGGGAAACAGCTATGGCAGGTTGGATATAGCTTGTAAATGAATTATAAAAATGATGAAAGGCTTAGAGAATAAATTCTAAAATTGCTAAAAGCAGATCTTATATGGCCGAATTTCTTGAAAAAGGGAGTGACTTAACCACTGTTTATAAATACCTGCTTAGGTGGGAGGAAAAATGGGTATGTGATAGTTTCGCAGTTAGGCAGACAACAACAGCTGGTTCTAAAATTGAGCCAGACAAATCTAGATTAAAATGTACATCTATAGATGAAATGGATGAATACTTTTGCTGCCAGTGACTAGATCTAAATTATCTACTTGAACAATAAACTCATGGTAAAATAGAAATTAATTTTGAAAATATTTGTGACTTGTTGCCTTAGAAGTGACACTGGGCCCTTAAATGCTTTTTTTTGTCATGCAACTGAATATAACTTAATCTCAGAATCACAGAATGGTCTGGGTTGGAAGGGACCCCAAGGATCATCAAGTTCCAACCCCCCTGCCACAGGCAGGGCCACCAGCTTCCAGGCCTGCATCTAGACAAATTTGCCCAGGGCCCCATCCAACCTGGCCTGGAACGCTTCCAGGGTTGGGGCATTCACCACCTCTGGGCAACCCATTCCAGGACCTCACTACTTTCTCCATGAAGAACTTCCCCCTGATATCCAAACTAAACCTTCCCTCCTCTAGCTTAAATCCATGATCACCACAGGAATATTACGAAAAAGCAGTATAATAATGAACAGAGACAAATTTAGAAGTGTCAGAGGGTGAGTGATGATAACCTGAACTATTGAAAGAGAGCAAGACTTCCAAAGCAAGTTACCTTGCTACTGAACAAGTATAAGAAGACAAAGAACTTTAAGCACTTCTGAGACCTTAAGGAGAGTTCTTCTAGTATGTGGAAAAAATCCCAATCAACCCAAAACAACAAACCAACCAATAGAAGAACACTGAACACCCTTAAAGCCTTAACTTAGGAGGGTGTTTAATTTCACCAGAATTCCTTGTGTTGGTAGACAGGATTTATATGAAGTAGTTAAAATTTTAGAAGTGTATTGGTACAAATGCATTCAAGGAATAAGAATGGTACTTTGATAGAATGAGGTGCTCTTTTCAAATTGCTTAATATAGAGGGTGGAAAATTTACACCATAATTATACTATGAAATGAAAAAATGAAAATGTGACTTTTAAATTCAAATGTAAGCAATTAAATAGGTTGTGGAACACTTGTAGTGCTTTGTTCAGTGATGTGAGCTTGGGAATCCTGTTGTCTATTTTTAGGATCTTTCATTTACTTCCTTTTTTGCTCTGTGGTTTTTGTTTTGTTGTGGGGTTTTGTTGTTTTTTTTTATTTGGGTGGGGTTTTTTTGGTCTTTGTGATACTCTGCTTCCTATAAATGCTTGGGATTTCTTACATAGCCTTTCTCTTCTTTTGTTCACGTTTTTCTAGTAACAGCTCTCATTTAGCTTCTTCTCCCTTGCTTCTTTTTAATGTAATGTAACTTCAGCTGAGTGACTGTACACTCAGTTATTTTAGAAGATACTATTTAAATACTTCCAAATAGCAAAAGATTACAATGCCCTTTCAGGTATGCTGTTCACCTTGTAAAATGCAATCTTGCCTTGTTTTGCTGAGCAGCAGTTTGTGTTTTTACCGTGGGTTGCATTTCATCATGCAAAACTTCTACCTTCAAGTTAGGTGTTAGCACTTCGACTGTGTTTTCCTCTCTTTTTGTATGTTTGGCACATGATCTGCTGTAAAAAGATTATTCAGTTCTTAAAGCATTATCTTCAGGAGAATCAATCCCATGTTTGCCACATGGTGGTGCCAGAGGGCAGCTAAACCAAACGCCAAGTTGTTGAATGAGCTTTCTTTCCACGAACAGGACAGTAAACTTGCACAGTGGCTAACAAATAATAGGCTCTTGTGGAACTTGGGTAAACACCCTGTGGGTATTAAAAGTTAGTCTTTTCGGTTATGTATGTAATTTTTTACCTCTCCAAGCAGATGCATGATGTGAATTTTTGAGGATGAGGGAATTGTCGTTGTGGTGGTATATGGCAGTAAGGAGTGAAACAAGTCTTTCATAATGCATAAAAGTTTTGTTAGAAGTACATTTGAAGTTACTGATGGGGAATTCAGTATCAGATTTTAATCTAAATATGATATAATTGGAGAAGTAGTGCTAATGTTTTAACTGAAAATTATTTTACTGTGTAAGTAGGCTTTTTAACACAGATGACAATTTTTGATCTACATGTGATGTTCACTGTTACTTAATTCTGATTTTTAAAAAATAAGGAGAATTAGGATGACTATGTGATTCTTTTTCCTTAGAATCATAGTTATCATTATTTGAGGATGCGGTATATTTTCATTTTTTTTGAAGGTTTGTGTAGCCATAGTTCATGACAGGACTGGGTTGAGAGACCCAGTCTGTTACTGCTGCATATAATAATTATGATCGTTTAAGTTGATATATCATGTAATTACGGTTTTGTGACAGTGTGTTTGCATCAATACTCCAGTAAAATAATTTGTAATACAAATCTTTATCATGTGTATAAATTAACTCCTCTGTTCTTATATTAAATTTGCTAGTAGCTTTGGAAGATTGCTTACTTCTTTTTAGTGACAAGAAGATAAGTGATTTGAGTGGTGTGACGTTCTGTTGCATAAAAGAATATGGCAAATATGTCATTCCTTTTAAAGGTCTGTTAGCTTCAAAGGACAGTGTCTTATCACACTTACTTGCTTTTACGTTCCTGATTGTGAGGGTTGACAGGTTTTACAGAT
Organism: Heliornis fulica; assembly: GCA_013399135.1. Lineage (NCBI taxonomy): Eukaryota > Metazoa > Chordata > Aves > Gruiformes > Heliornithidae > Heliornis > Heliornis fulica. Next base: position 20,626 of record VXBZ01001099.1, on the reverse strand, counting down.
ATACTCAGTAAGTGAGGGAGAGCAGTGCCGTTGCAGTGTGGGAACCAACAGTCTGGAAGAAAGGCTCACTTTCTTAAAGTGGGTGTATGTTAGGAGTGTTGGAGAAAAGCTCTTTGTGATAGCCGAATACTTCTTTTTCATGGGGGGGGAAAATATTTCTTCTGTTGTTTAATTTGAGGAGCAGTATGGATTTTTCTGAAGCCTTGTATGATTGTCTTCAAGCCAAGATAAAAAGCTGATCTCAAAATAATGTTCTTGAGGCTCAAACCCAAGATTAATCAGTTGTATTTCAGCTGAAGATTTAAATGAACACTTCTGTACCATGAAATCATGTGTGATCCGCTGTCAATTCTTAAAGGAAACAGCTTCAAATTATAGAAGACCTAAAACTTAAGAATTGAGGCTGAACCTTTTCTTCAGTGTGTAACATACCATTAAGTTCTTTATGTGGTATTTTATGTGTAGCTGTCCAGTATGGTGTATGTGTGAAGATGTGATAAATACACTGGGCTGAAATCATGGAATGGCACCTGCTTGTCCCAGGCCTTGCTCGAGTCTGTTAGCTGCATATTTGGGGAGTGCACAGGCACCTCTCTTTCTTTAGCTGACATCTAAGTTGTGTGTGCATAAGCATGGTTGTAAAGCAGAAGAGGATATTGGTACTAAAACAACCTGAAAATTCTGATGGTGGCTTCTAATGAGAAATAAACTTCAAGAAACCTTTTCTTTATCTTAAGTCTTTAAGAATGGAGTAGATGCGTAGTCTTGTGGCGCTCTTCTGAAATCTTTAATACTTGATTTCCTTCTTGTGGTTACAGTTTGGGCGCTTAAAAAACTCGTGGTTCATTTTGGAGTTTTGAATTTCATGGCAAACCATTGCAGAAGTTGGTGGCAACTTGTGGAAAATTTTATGAAGGAACGTCAGGAAGCTCTTGCTCCACGGCCCATCAGAGGGCTTGGAAGAGTCATGCTAAAGCTTGACAGTAAGGTATTTCTACTTATTTCCTTAAGCAACCTTAAAGCTTGTTTTATTCTCTGTTCACTGTATGCTGAGACGCTTTAATTCTAAAATAAATGTCTGTCACTAATGGACATGTCTCTCATTTAAAACTATCTCTGTTTCATGGTGTAGTTTAAACCATGTCTCTTCTGTTACTATTCACACTTAAATAGACATTTAAACTTTGTTAAATGATTACATGCAAAGCTTGACAGCAGTCACTTTAAAAACCTTACATTAACTTTAGAATATTCCTTGTCCAAGTAAGGAAATATCTCATGGTTCAGTCACCTTACTTGATTACAAAGATTTTGAAATTAAAACTAATGGAGTTTAATCCAAAGGATGAAATGTTCCTACTTCTATAATGAAAATTTAACTTAAAGGAACCCATTTTATTCTGTAAGTGGGGCCACACATTTATTTTTACTTTGTGGAAGTACAGCTGTTGAACTCAGTGGCATGGTGATACAGAGAGATAAGGGGGATAAGGTATCAAGGAAGTGACATACAATAAGGCCTCTGTGCTCCCCTCCTTTCTCCATCGCTCAGAACACACCCACATTTGCATTGTACAATTGCAAATATGGAAAGCTCCCTGAAGTTTATGAAGGTCCCTCCACTTCAAGTTTTGACTGAAGGTGATAGATTTTTTTTTTCTTTTTTATAATGGCTATGCCACTGTGTAAGAATGAGCTTTCTGTAACTGTTGTTGAAGTATTCTCTGCTTTAGAAAAGGCCTTTACCTCAGAGCTTCTGTAACCGAAGATCTGAACCCTGTAAGTACATTTTTCAGAGCATCTGTACTGCAGCAGATCTGTCTGCAGTTTATAGCTCTGAATTCCAAAAGCATTAAAATGGCTGTGGGAAATAAGTAATGTTTTTGCAGAGTTCATTGAGGAAGATTTTGAGAAAACGCTTTCAGAATACAGCTATGAAGAAGATAAAGGGGATTTCCAAAAGTAGCAGGAAGTATTAAGATTTTAAGATAACAGCTTACGTTATGCAAAGCTTTTCATTAAAAGCTTTTGTTTTGAAAGAAGGCTCTCTAGGCACAATTTCATATCTATTGTATTTCATGGGTTGTCAAGTTCAGTATCCTAGCACTGCATAACTATATGATGCAGAATTCTTTCTAATCCCTCTAAGTCATTTCTCCTAAGGAAGGTAGGGCTTTTGTCATAATGTGCAGTAGAGCTTCTCACTCTTCAGCTTAAAATGTATTTAAGGTCAGTTTATATTCATGTTGTTCTTGTCTGAGCAAAAGAGTAGTGTTGGCACAACTCATTTCTCCATCCCTTCTTTTCCTGTTTTTTAGATGAGTCGTATTCTTCTGCGTCTGCATTGTGTATTAAAGCAATTCAAGCTCTTCTAGCCTTTATAAGAAAGAGATTGATACTCTGCATGATTCTCTTGTCCTCGTTTGTGCCTATACTAGTTACAGTTCACCTGGCTTTGTCACATGTGGCCGGAATTGTATGTGATCTTCCAAGACTTACCACACTAACACTTTCATGTCTTCAAATTTCTATTGGATACTCTTACTCTGTGCATTGTAGGATCATAGGTGCATTACATCTCCAAGAATCTGGGAAGCAATGCCACAGGATATTGGCAGTTGTGATTTTTTGTGGGGATAGGGAAAGGAATGAAAGCTATATCCTTGCAAGTTTAGTGTGTGGTTTTTTTTTTGTTTGTTTCTTTTTGTTTGTTTTGGGGTGTTATTTTGTTTGTTTGTTTTAGGGTGAATGAGCTACATTTAAGTTGCATTACCAAACGTTTTACCTTCATTAGGCACTGTTAAAGAGGAAATTTTGTAAACAAAAAAATAGAAATTCATAGAGTAAGTTGTTACAGTTTACCTTTTGTGTGTTTGTGTAAGAAACCAAGATTGAAGAATCATTTCCTTTGCAACTTGATGATTAATTCCCTAATATGTTATTTGTCTTTTCCCGGGAGCTGAAACTAGTTAGTGATGTTAGTTTTGGTTTGGTTTGGTCGTTGGTTGTTTTTTTTTTATATCTTGAGTTAATTGGAGTCGGAATCTTGGCATCAGGATGCATTTGGGCTCTTAGCTAAGTACAGCAAGCCATTGACAGGGTCTGTTTCACAGACCTTTACCTAGTGCTACTACTTGGTCTTTCTAAAGTGGTATGGCCAAATATGAAATAGCTCCCATTTTTAGTAGTAGGAAGTGAAGCTGAGAGAGAAATCTTAAGAGTGATGTGTCTTTTCCTCCCAAACGAAGTTTAGGAAGCTAGTGTATATGGTTTGGAAAATAACCCATAGTGAGAAATTCTTGGAGAGTACCGCTTGTGCATGCGGTTCTCTGAGGTTTACTGATCTGTCCGTTTCTTAAAAGCAGTAAGAAAAGAACTGCTTTTCTTCTTTCCTGCTGCTCATCAGCCTCTGGCTATCTTGGAAATGCATCCAGATTTAAACTGAAGAGAAGCTCTGATCAAGATGAAAGACAGTAGGGCATTGCTTTTCATTTTCATTATAAACAGTAGGTCAGGCTGTGCCTGTATTTACAGGTCTGCTTTAAATATGGACAATAGAAATAGGATGTCCTTACTGCTTTCTCTAAGCCCTAGTTGTGCATTTGCCCTATGGAGCCAACAGATGCAGCAGTTCATATATGAGATACTTCCTGGAGGAAAGAGTAGGGAGGTTTCTTTGGTCATCCATCAAGTCATCTTAAAACTTAATAGATAGTGTCTCATGCATGTTCTTATACATGGTCAGGAACTAATAATTTGCTAGACTTGAGTAAATAATGTAGTTACATGCTTTTTCTACACATAGCATAGAAAAAAATTATATTTGGAGGGCTGTCATAGATTGTATGGACTTTGAGTAAAGTCAGGATTTGGTTCTTCAGATACCAAGGATAGCACGTAGTTAAAACAAGCACAAGCAACAGGCAGAATCTCTCAGTGCATACGTTATTCTATGAAATCATTCCAGAGACCTGTAAGATCTTTATATAAATAGTTGTCCAGTAAAATACCGGAAAAGTGGCTGGAGCCTTACTAATTTTCGATGACTTGAAGATTAGAATTAAAGTATAGCCTTTTTCTCTAAGTGGATTGAGTACATTTGTAGAAGTAATTAAACATCAATATCAGTAAGATAGTAGGATGGTAGAGAATTTTAGATATGATCTTACACATTAATAAAAGAAAAATATTGTTATTTTTGACAAATAATGTTTTTTCCTGGTCACTGTATTTATCATCCAGTTCCAGGAGGTTGAAAGACAGAAAAATTTGAAGACTTCCTTTCACATTCCACTGAAATACCAGCGTAACAGAGCTCTGGCTTTTGCTGTATAGAGAAATAGAGCCACAAGATCTATGTTGTCTCCAAAATAAACCTACTGTGTAGAGGGTTTTAATATGCAGAAGTTAAAGCCCAAAGTATCTTACTTACAGTTTTTTTTTCCCATAGGTGAAGATTTAAAATAGAAACAAGTATTGTCATTTAATTTGAGAGTTTTGAAGCTTCATCATTGTTTTCCAATGCTGTGATTCTTTCCATGAGTAGTAAAAGCTAGAAAACCTGGGTGCTTTGACAGAATTTATTTTTGTTTATTTATGTTTCTTCTAAATCTGTTTTTTACATCGGATGCAACTTACTCAGCATTCTGAGATTATTTTTTTTATTATTATTATTTGAAATGTTCTTACTCTTGTTTTTTCTGGGAGCTAATATAATTTCTGGCAGTTGTTGAAAACAGTAGATTCATTGAGCATTTAATGTGCTTGTTTTCAGTGATAGTTAAACTTTTCACTTCCTTGATATTAGCTTCTAACACAGACAAATAATAACATTAAAGCCTTTCACTGTTATGATTATGCTGCAAACTGATTACAGATGGCTAGAATTAAGAGTAAAGTCCTATAAAAGCTGGATCTTAAGGTGAAGGTGTTTGAGCAGCATGGGTGAGAATAAGGAAAAATAACCGGTACAAACGGAGAAATTGTTGAGAAGGGCGAAGAGCTTTCTGTACAACCAATAAAATTGCATGAAATCATAGATATTTTTTGGGCTAAAATTTGCTGTTGTGTGTATGTTTGATGTTGCACCATTGAATGTGAATATTGTAATACAAATGTGATACTAAGAGCTATATAAATTTTGTTTAATAGTAGCTGATATAATAGCAGTGTTTTGAAATACACAGGAAACTGCCTGAACGAGGATATTAATACAGTAAACAAATATCTCAAGTGCAATATGCAAGTATCTCGTTAAGTTTTGGTGTTTCAGTAATGTGCCCTCAGAGTGCTTTTACAAGTCCTGCTCCAAAATCTGAAATGTTAGCCCTTGGTATAATTAAACTGGAGTCTCCCGGATTATTCTGATAGTTCTGTTAATATCATTAAAGTCCTTAATTTTTATATTGTTCTCTGTTTCAAAAAGTGCATGTTAATAGTAAAATCTAGATTCTTGCATTAGAAGATGTTGTGATCTTTCCCTTCCTGTTGCACTTTACTTTGTGTCTGGAACAATTTCATTTTCATTCTGTGGATGACTTTGCCTGCCTCTTGTTGCTTTCTTTTCACTATTACTGCATTTTTCAATAATTTTCCACTGTGTTCTTGTCTTCTTTTATTTTTATTTTTTTTTCTTTTCCTTCCATTTCCCTCTGCCACTGACAAGCTGTGGCACTGGCTTAATAAGAAGGTAAATAAACAGAAAAATTGTGATTCCCACTAATGGATTCTGTGGTTTTGGGGAGTTGTTTTTTGGCCTTTTTTTTTTCTTCAGCATGAACAGTCTTTAACATGCCTTGCTTCTTAGTTTTCTCTCACAAGTGCCTCTCTTCCAAAGCTACTGAAGGTCATATAATTCTACCTGATCTCTTGTCATCTACTAAAATGAATGCACATAATGAAATGTTTTGCACAGCAGAATGTTGCATTAGCTTTTCTAGCAGTAGTATGATTTGGTGGCACTTTTATTTAAGGACCTGGTTCCCACTTGTATGTATAACAAAACTCCTGAACTTGAGAGCTGGTGTCTGCCTGAGAAAGCATCAGTTGACTGAATTAACGTGGGGGTGATGAGGGTGCAGCACAGTTGTAACACTACAAATGCAAATAGTGCATTGAGTAGTGCACACAAAAAACCCTCCAAAAAGAGCAGTTGCTAAAGCTAATAATTATAGCCACTTGTGTGTGGCTTATAAAGGTATGCAGTATGTTTTATAAGAAATGTATTCTTCCTGTGGTTTGTCTCAGGCCACTGGAGTTAACTATTCCTCTTTGTGGAACTGTGGTCCCAGGAGAAGTTGAAACTGGTTCAGACCAAGTTTGGTCTCCTGTGACTGGACTCTGGGCAGCTCATGCAGTGCTTTCTCCATGTGGGATGGTGTCATTGCTTTAGGGAAGCACAGAGATGGGAGCGATGTCTGTACCATATACATGCAGGACCTTGGGTTTTTAAGGGTGAAAATATTGTATGTGATAAAATATATGATAAATAATTAAGTGAAAAAAAGATCAAGTAGCATGTTTGGAAATGGATTATACTTCCAGTATCAACTTTTATCCTCACCACTTCAGTGTTAGTAGGAAAGTCAGAATGGTTGCTATGAACAACAACCTGTCCTTTTCATTTAGTAGCAATTACAGTAGACGCCCGGTATCTCCCTTGGCATCTTGTGAATGACACCTGAAATGTTTGTAGCAGCATTCAGAAGAACAATGAGCACAACAGAGTAATGTGTACAGGCTTTGGGGGCACTGGCACAACTCTAAAAGGTTCTCTGAACAACAAAATGAGGCTGCACAGCTGATATCTGGCAGCTGGGAAGTAACTCCATGTCTAGCATCCAGGCTGAGCAGCTATAAGGAATTTAGAAAGTTTGGTCTTCAGTATTTAATGGGTGAGCTCAGGGCTTTATGATGGGGGGCTTTCTGAACAGGAGGGTAGAGTTGCTTGCTTTGTGATTCAGGTATAATTGTCCACTAAGAGGGCAGAGTTGGAATGTTCTTTTGCCCATGAATGTATTTTATTAGTTTAAAATTACATTTTTATTTCTTGACTTAAAAATGTTTGTTATGTGAATGGCTTATAAGTAGTAAATATGTGCAACTGTAACCTGTCATAAAGAAAAGTTATTAGGTACTGGTTTGTTAGGATAGTTGAGCTGAAATGCTGAGTTCAGTGAGCCACTGATGACAGTTTTCTCTCAACTGCTTTTTTTTTCTGGCTCGGAGTTTGTTGTTTCCTTGTTTGAAAAATTCATGCATGTAGATAAATTTTTGCCGTGATAGGTTGCAAAAATAATTTCACTGTAATTACTTTGAACTCTAAAATGTCTGGATTTTTTATCTTTACTCTAGAGATTTTTAGATCTGAAGGGAGGTGATTCTCCCTCTGTGCTCCCCTCTCTTGAGTACTGTGTCCAGCTCTGGGACCAACAGCATATAACCTGTTGGAGCGGAGCAAGTCTGGAAGAGGGCCCTGAAGATAATCAGAGGCTGGAGCATCTCTCCTATGAAGACAGAGTTGGGGTTGTTCAGCCTGGAAAAGAGAAGGCTCTGGGTAGACTTTATAGCAGGCTTTCAGTATCTGAAGGGGACCTACAGGAAAGTGGGAGAGGGGCAGTTCATCAAGGAATGTACTGATAGGAGAATGGGGAATGGCTTTAAGCTGAAAAAGGGTTTACATTATATATAGGAAGAAATTCTTCCCCATGAGGGTGGTGATTCCCTGACACAGGTTGCCCAGAGAAGCTGTGGCTGCCCCATCTCTGGCAGTGTTCAAGGCCAGGTGGATGGGGATTTGGCAACCTGGGCTAGTGGAGGGTGTCCCTGTCCATGGCAAGGAGGATGAAAATAGATGGTCTTTGAGGTCCCTTCCAACCCAAACAATTCAGTGATTCTATTGATATTTAGTAAAACCCTGTGGATATAATTTCTTAAAGAGGAATGCTTTCTTCTTTTTTTTCATTCCTTGGACATGTTTTTGAAATCCACTGTTCTAGTATATAATTTCATAGGAAGAGATCCTGGAAGACCTATATATTACATGCAGTTCTGATACCTGTGCATGATGACCAAGTAGTAATAATAGTATTATCAAAATGGGGAAAAAATAGGTACAAAAAAATCTGTATAAGCTTTATCAGGTTTTTGCAGGTTTGTTTTGTTGGGTTGGTTTGGTTTTGGGGTGTTTTTTGTTTTTATTTTGTTTGTTGTTTTTTTTTGTTTGGGTTTTTTTTGTTTGTTTTGTTTTAAAGAGTATGATTAATTAATTTTTGTAAAAGAGAGTCCAGGAGTTGGACTCAGTGATCCTTATGTATCCCTTCTAACTCAGTATGCTCCATGATTCTAATAGAGGCAAAGAAAGGAACTATTTGTTTTTTTGGCAAACTGTTTTGGCAAATCAGAATAGTACATAATTGTATAGTTTAACATGGTATATGTAGCTCCAAATACAGAACAGGTTCACTTGGGCTAACATGATTTATTCTTCATGATGTTCTCTGTAGCAGGAGTCTTCAGAAAGCATTACTAAGTTCTGGGGTTGCTTTCGGAGGGGTGCTGTTATGAGTGGACCTCATATAGGTTGTTCACTGTCTTTTTTGAACTTAACTACTCATGTGATTCATTTCTACATAATCCTGAGAGGTATTCTGATTAAAGGCTTCCCCTTATTCTCATCAGATTATATTAATAAATTATATGCTCAAATATTAACTAAACTTTAAGAGTTATGTCAAAAGTCTACGAAATGCCTTTGAAAAAATCATAATACATAGTGAAGCTGTTTAAAGAAAAAACAATCATAGATTTAATTGAAAATAAAGTAGGTGTCCCAGTATGCCTTTTTTTTTCTGTGGGGAATGCTGTAGATAAAACATACTAGAAAAACTGAAATAATAGGCAGTGTAAAACACAGAAATATGAATTCATAGTTGATGTATAACCTACTGCATAACATGGAGAACCTGTGTAGATAGTAGGATTCTCATGAATAAACATGACCTGTAGTTCTGTTACAGCTCAACATAGTAGGGTTTGTATTATCACCCAAAAGTTGAAAATCGAGAGGCATTTTAACAGAATTCATCTACTTTTAAAACCCTTTTTCTTCTGTAAGATGATTTAACAAAGAAAAAAAGTTGATACTTAATCAAAACTGTGACAATTAATGATAGTTTTTTTGTGTACAATATCACAAATCAGTAACGTTTCAGTTTGGTTTTACGAGTGTGACCTTCTGTAGCTTAGGAGCCTGGCTTTCCTTTACCTTTGCATAGTTTTGGATGTCATGGCAGCATCAGCTTCCTGCTGTTGATTAACCTTTAGATTAGAAGCTTGGATCTGAATTTAAAACTTCATGATCTCTGGCTAATGACTAGTGTTTAGACAGCATATGTTTGTCTTTGTGTGCATGCCTGTGGTCTACAGAAAGGATGTAAAGGGAAGTCTGACAGGGTTGGGTTAAGAAGTCTGAACGCGATTCATGGGTAAGTACAAGCACATAGGGATTTGCCAGCTTAGCTTACCTGCAGTAACATAGCGCCTATGCATTATTTAGTGCGGGTGTGCAAAGGTGAGTGCTTTCTAGGGAAGTATTGTGGGTAAATGTGGAGAAAGGAGGGGAGGTTTAATAGCAAACACATTAAAGGAGAGTAAGTAGATACAGCCCTCTATGAAAACTGTCTGTCTGCTTTTGCTTCTACAATATTCGATCCAGTTCAGTCTTCTGTGATTTGTCTGTACCAGTTGTATAACTTGGATCCTGTTAAGACTGTGGGGAGAGATGTAATTGCAGTACCTGTAGGCATACCAGAGTTGGCTTTCATCTGGTTTGCTTGGGCTACCTGCCTAAGGAAATACACACAGGGTGGGCTTGCATGGCTGAGGCTGCTGCCTCTACTGGTACTGCCCTTATTTTCCTAAACGGACTAAAGATAATTTGGATTGTACGTGTGCTGCAGCTGCAGCTCAGTGGCAGTGAAGGTGAACTCCCAACTCACAGTAAGGAGTGTCAAGAAATGATTCCTTGTTGGTCATGTTCCAGTTCTGAGAGTCCCCATCCTGATCTTCTGGAGCTTGCTTTTCCAGCAGATGCTATCATGGTGAAACACCTACAGCATCCAGGCACTGATAATTCATCTGTTTGGTTCCACTTTCACAATCATTGAGGGTAGCAGTTTTGGAACAAAATTTTGACAGTACCTCTAATTTCTGGGGTTCAGTGAGTCTGGTGAAAGGTGCTGTATGTCAGACTAACTAGCAGATTTCTAGCAATTAGTTTGAGCTTTGTTAACTAAGAAATAACTAGGGCACTTTAATTTTTAATAGCTTCATTTTGAAACCTGTGCTATAAAATATCATTCCCTCGGCCATCCAGTGTTACTCAGTGATATTTTTTATTTCTTACATTCTTAGATATATCTGAGGCTTGGAAGGGTTCAGCAAATCCTGTTTTCAGTCTTATTTCCAAAGAGGTAACAGCCCCATTCAGAATTTTCAGAAAGCTACTTGCTCCAGGCAGGTAACCTCCCTCTAGCAGTGGCAAGGTATCTCTGATGCCTGAAATATTTCAGCAATGCTGAAAAACGTTTAAAATATCTAAGACTAAAGATTTTGCAGATTCCTTCAGGTTCTCTGAATTCCTTTCTGCACGTCATAACAAAGTGCAGACTTTGTTACAAAAACTTGCTAGCTAGCTCAACACTTGTTTATATTTTGCTAGGATTTTGTTTTAGTCATTTTGAATAACAGTTCTAAAATGCTGAATATAATCCTTATGTTAATATAGGTCAAACAAGGAGGTGGTTGGATTCTAAAAGTAATTGGTTAATGTACATTAACTGCTCAGATGCTACAGGATGAGCAGCCAAAAAAAAAAGCTGGTTTTGGGGTTGTTTTGTTTTGTTTTTTTTCCACATAGGAAATGTAACTTCATTGTAAACCAGTTCAGTCATCACACAGCAGCAGACTGTAAACGTTAATTCTTCCAGGATCAATTCTGTGTATGGGGATAGGGTAAATAATGAAGAAATAATTACTGTAAACTATCACCAAATGAATGAGTAGTTTTGCAAGATCTATAACTAAAAAAGTTACCAGAGTAATCACGGAGTATATAACTTGTTCTCCCTTGGAAATATTTTATCTGGCTTTGACCACAGTCCTCTTAAAACACAAATGTTATAGCTGTACTCTTGCTGCTGCTTTTCCCCGCAGTAATGCCAGATGCGTAGAAATAGCCTTGCTTCTTGAACCATAGAAGCTTGAAAAATTTATTTGGTCATACTTGCATGAGCTTTCACGGCTTTTTATGTAAACAGTAAATTTGTGTATGAGACAAAGCTCAGCTTGCATTTTTCTAGAGCACTCTGTGTAGTCACATGGCTGAGCAGTTTCATTGTTTTGAATAACACTATCAGAACTTCTCTAATCTTAAGTGGAATCATTAGTTTGCGGGTATGTATAAAATGGCCCTTTCTATAAAATGACGGAACACCAGACACTCCTGTTTCCTGTATCAGATTCAGCTGATGCATGTTTAATGCTGAGCATCCTTTCAAGTTTGAAGGTGGATAGAAATAGTGCTGAATAATTGGACTGATGTTCAATAATGTAAAAAAAAACTCCATCCCTGTTTCGGTACAGAAGGGAATGAACAACTTTAAAAATTCAGTTACTTGCAGAAATACCAAATTTGTCATTTATATGGTTATTAGCTATTCAGATTTTGAAGTCGTCGTAATTTGCAGTATACTGTAATAGCTTTCAAGCCCTGTGCAGATACCTGTATCTGTAAGTTTCCAAGTTGCTGAAGGACGAGAAACAAAGACAATTATCTAGGTTTGTAGCTGTCATGATTGCTAGCTTCTTTAGGTCTAGTAAGTAAATGCTGAATTATTGCTTGCTTTTGCTGTGTCTTGTGGTAACGTGTAAATGTCGTTTGCAAAATCACATGTCATACCATGACCTTAATCATGCTAACATTGCTTGTTATTTGTTCATCTCCAAGCTTGGGCGTAAATGCTGTTGGACTAGAGCCTGATTTTGCACTCTGATTGTAAATAAAAATAATAATACAGTCATATAACGTAGAGCATTGCTTTCATTAAAGATTGCTGTATATGCTATGATTTCTATTTTCTTCTTTTCCGAACAGATGATCGTGTGGTTGGAGAAAATGCTAGATAAAATAATCAGCATTTTCATAATATTTTTGCTAGTGATAGGAACCCTTCTGCTAGCCCTTCTACTTACTGCAAAGGTACAGTGCGATAAGGAATGTGATCATAGAGCTTACTTTAAATACTGAATGGAAGTTGTCGGTATTTATGTGAAACTGTTTAGCTAAACTGCTGTATTTTTCAAAAACATTCTGTAAGTACACTGTAGTTTAACTTTTTAACTTTCCAAGACTTCTTATATAAATATATATATATTAATATTTGTATGTTTACATATATGAAAAAAATAGTGTATTTGGAAATCTGAGCTTTATTCCAGTAAGATAATTATTAGGTTATATATTACAGAAATAGGTTTGTTTTGCATCCTGTTACACTTTTCTTGTCAATGGCAGATCCACTTAGAATTTTTTCTTTTCATTCACCTTACATCAGAAGCATTTGAAAAATGCTTAAGGTGTGTTTGTCAATTTGCTTGTGTAACAGCCTGTAATAACTTCATGGTAACCTGTTTTAAGTTTAAATGTACTTAGAGTCACGATCACTCATCTATGAAACCGAGTTTTGGTTTGTGCTTGGGATTTCTTTTTTCTCACCAGAAGAGGTCACTCGTGTACTTCCTTTTTTTTTACTTTAAATAAAGTCAGTGGAGATTGAATGCTTGACTTGAATGCAGTTACAGAATAAAAAATCATTGGGTTCTTATGTCAATCTCCTTTTTAAAAAATGTAGCTTTATGTAATGCTGAGTACTTAAAATTGAAAGCTTTAAAAGTTGTGCAAACGTTCCTGCCTTAAACTTCCTTATATTCGTAAAAGGAACATTAAGATACTTATAAAAGGTGCTTTTTATCATTCTTATTGAAGAATTAATTCATAGCATGGTTTGTCATGTTAGAGCTGATCATTCATTAATTTTTACCCTTCTTTGATCTGTTGCTTAAAAACGTATATCTGAAACTGCTTTTTATTTTAGCACTTCCCTTGACAGCACTGCTGTATTATTAGAATTTTTTCCACTGATGAGATAAGGTTTAAATTTCCACTTGCTGTTACTAGTCATACAGAGTGTGATGAAAACTGTCAGAACAGATTTTTGTGATTATTATATTCACTGCTTTTGGGGGGTTAATGGGACTTCATTCATCAGAATGGGCTGTCTGCGTTGGAAGCATTGTTCTTAAAATGTACATATAATTACCCCACCCTTCCCTCCTGCCCCGACCCCCCCCCCCCCAAAAAAAAACCAAAACACCAAATCCTCCGTGAATGTAGGAAGTTTGCATTATATAACATTTCTCCTCTCTCTATTTAATTTAGGTACATCAAGAGAGTGTTCACATGATTCATGTGACAAGCAGCTTGATCAATGAGACAGTAGCCAGTCACCCAGAATGGGCAAAGTAAGAATGCTGAAGTTAAGCAAATAGTATAGGGTGGGTGAATGAGCTTCTAGGTGCTCTTATGCATAGTTTTTCCTTTTAAAAAAAATCCTCTAGGTGAACAGAAATAGAAATGAGTGTTGCGGGCAGGTGTGAAAACTAAACAGTCAGGCAGCAGTAGTATTTATGCATTGCTCTGGAAATCTGTCAGAGTGGTATCTCATTTGAGGACTGGTTGGGCTTTGGTGGAGAAGAACAGCTGTATAAACTTGTCTGGTTAGATTTTTAGAGAAAAACTTGTGTAGTGCAGAGAATGAAGAGCACAATATTCTTTCCCCTTTTACCTGCAAAAGAAAAATAATGGTGAAGAATGCTCTCTGTAGAAGGTTGAAAGATGAGAGCTGAATTATTTTTTTTTTTTTTTAAATGAGAGCTGGCTGCAAATTCTGTTAGAAGGGACAGTAATTGAAGAAAATATTTTTTGAGTGAACTGAAAAAGAGTTTGAGGGTGGAAAGAATGGTGGATGGAAGGATTTGATATGAATTAGTTGGAAAGGGCTGTTCCTATTAAGAATAGATGTGTATAGTGTACACAGAGGGAAGTTTGTAAGATACGGTCTGTATAATGATTAAAGCAAACACCAAGGCAAATACTAATCGAAATAGGTTTTGAGAGAAATGTCTACAGATCAAAACAAGGGCACATTGGTGAACAAAGGAGAGATCACATCAGCAGTAGAGGGGGAGTAGATAGGACTTGAGGGGTGTGATTTTAAGACTGAGGAGTGTGATTTTTATGGTGAGGATGTTCCAGTTTGCTTTCATTCTGCTTCAGCTAAACATAGAGTGAGGAAAGGTGAGTCCAGGCACTTAAACAACAGTAAAATACTGTTAATAAGTTACTGTTTTACAACATTAAAAATACTGTCTCCTGGAAAAGAATGGTTGGCTTTTTTCAAGGACACTTTCTAAACAAAAGTGATGATGACTTAACAGGTTTGAAAGAAAGTGCATGCTCTATTATAAGAGTAGATAAATTTTCAAAAGCAGAACTAAAATGACAGAGTTCAATGCTATAGTAATATGTGCTTTAGCAATACTGAAGTAATCACAATCAAGAGAACAGAAAACACTTAAAAATGTGTTCATTTCTCCTTCATTCCTTCATGGCATTCCTTGTCTTGATTGGCCTTTCAATTTTCCCATACGATGTAAATAAGTAGGATTCATGAAAAGGAAATTTGAAGTCAGAAGTTTGTTCGCATAATGAAAATACTGCAGTGCTAGTTGGATAATTAGTAGAATTTTAGTTAAAAGTTTTACATCTGGTGTTTGCCTCCACATTTCAAGCAACCCAACCACTATCTTTTCATTCATTGGAGTGAGTATACCTCTTGTCATAAACATAAACTTCACAAGCTTTCAGAGCTTGATGCTCATTTCACATTTAGAAGTGAGTTACTGAAATGTGTTGGAATTCAAATGCAGAACTTTTCTGAAGGATTATACAGACAGAAAATCTTCATCGTCAGACAGGTGAACAAATGCAGCAGTTTTATTTCCCGAATAGTTTCTTGTTTTGGAAGGGCTCCAACACCCACTCTTGAATCAAGATGTAGAAAGAAAGTCTAACCAGAGAATGTGTGCCCTGTGTTCACAAGTCTGGGAACGCTGACGTCTCAATAGGTCCATTGCCTGAAAGTGATGTGAATTGCTGAAGATAGTTTGGTGGGGAATTAGAAATAGCTGGTGCCCAAACCTGTTGCTTTGTCTCTTTGCTTTTTCAGGGAAACTACATTAACAATTTACATTCAGTTTGTAATTCAGAAAGTTGCCTTTGCAGCTACCTGACACTGCTTCATACAGTATTTTCCAAAAACCAAAACACTAGGAAAATCTTGAAGGATGTAATGTGAATAGCACGCCTACAGATTGAAGAGCTGATCTCTTTTGAAAAAATTGACATACCAATTTAACTAAAGTTTCAGGGCCTGTGGAGATGTCCAAATGCCTAGATTTGATTGTGCTTTGCTTGCAAGAAAGTCTTTTCCTTGATATGTAGGAGGAAATATTCTAGTTGTAGGAAGTTCATATGTATTTAACTCTAACTGCTATTATCAAAATGATAATTTATAGCGTAAATAAATGAGTAATGAGTAAAGTATGTAGCAGTTAACTTTATTTTCCTTCTTTAAAATAAACTAGCTGGCTCCCAGAAGCCCAGGTTATTCAGAAAGCACTCAATTCAGCAGCTAATAATGTGTACCAATATGGCCGAGAATGGATTACACATAAGGTAAGAGTGAGCTCCACCACCTTTTTTTTATGCTTTTTTATTTGTGGTTAACGGTTTACTTGGCAGATCTATTCTTTACACTGTCTAGTTTGTGAGTTGAAGGAAGGGTGGGAGTGATTTCAGTAGTCTTTTCTGCTCAGAGGAATATTTATTTTTAAAAATTGAAAAATCTGTCATCATTTTAAGATTGCCTGTGAAAGTGCATCAACTAAAAATGATTTTTTTTTTCGTCTGGCTTTAGCTGTTCAATTGTAGGCAATGTATTTCCTGCCATTATTCTAATATCTCCATGGGCTGGAGGTGGTCAATGGGATTTTTTTAATTGGGGTTGAGACAAGCATTTAGTGACAATCTTAAGTGATTCTTGTAGTTTGAAGTTCATCGGTAGATGCCAGCTTCATTCTGTCCTGTATGATAAAAATTTTCTATATGTTTTAGCTCCATAAGATTTTAGGAGAAAAAGTGAATAACACCACTGTGATTGAAAAACAAGTGCTAGAGCTCTGGGACAGGCTTTATCACTCCTGGTTTGTGAAGGTGGGTAACTTACTTAAATAGCATTTATTGTTTTTTTTAATATATAAATCACCGGTGCTTTGAAGTTGTTATGCTCAAGTATATGTTTCTGAGAAAGCAGTTAGCAAAAAGTGGGAATGCTTAGTAAAGGTCATAATAATAAAAAGTTGGTAAGAATTTCAAATCCATGATAGATCATTCTACAGTTACAGTTTGGGAACTATGTCCTTTTAAGTAGTTACATGTGGTTTTATGTTTGCCATTTAATTTACACTTTGCTCACTTTTAGTATGTCATAGCTTAGAATTGAATTTTTGAGATCTTGAAGGGTTAGGAAAAGGAAACTGGTATTTTGCATGATTTGTTAATTTATATTTATTAATTTAAATTTTGGGGAAGAATTTATTCTTTCACTATTTCCTACGATGCATTTTTGCCAACTTCACTGGCCTCCCTATGATGGGTTCTGCACACTGAATCTTGAAAAGGTCATAAGAGTGAAATTGTTTTCATGCTGCCAATGCTATTTGCCTTTTAAAGAAAAGTAATTAATTAGCCATGGAGCAGTGCAAATATAGAAATCCAGAAGTCATACCCCTGAAATATAAAACATATTCAAGTAATTGCAGCTACAGTATATTAACACTAAACATTTGCTTTTAAAGTACTTCTAAAGTTCCAATAAGATCTCTGTATTAAGAGAAGAGTTTCAGTATAACAGTCAGAACAGTAGGGGAAAGAATCAGAAAGAAAAATGCCTGCTTTTGATGCAGTTATACTGATAAACCTCTTGCATTTTGCCAGTGTAACTGTGTGCCAGGTGGTCCATAGCACTGTACTTTTCAGGAGGGCTACGTGTCACTTGATGTGCTGTAGGAGGTGTGTTGCTGCCACAGTGTGCGGCACAGGTGGTGTCTGCATTTGTTGCCTTATGTGATCTGTTTCCCACAGCTGTTACTTGAGGGAATACTGTGAGGCTGCTTTCTTGTACATGCTGTTTTGGAAGGGTAAGGGACCACTTTCTTAGCAATCCAGATGACAGAGAGTTGCAGGAGTGCACTGATACTGCAATCTTGGAGTCTGGCTACTGTTTGCATACTGGAGACCCTATGTTAATTTTTACATGCTGGGCTTTAACTGATTATCTATGGGCTGCATGTAACTCCTCCAGTCTCCAGAGCCCTCCAGCATTTCTTATCTTGGCCCTCTAATCACACTCCATATTCATGTGAAAGTGTCCTGTGAGTGCTTTCTACCTGGAAATTCCTAATATTCTGTGATTATGTGATTTCTTTTTGTAATATTGCAGTGACCTTGCGTCGTCCTTCAGAGCATCTGAAAACTGGTCCTCCACGTTGCACTTTCATCTAGTTTACATCTGTACTGTGTCTGACTTTCTCAGTACACCTTTCAAACTCCCCACTATTCCAGTTGTATGAAAATAAAAATTACACTTCACTTTCCATTCTGTGTAGTGTTGCTGTAGTCTGTAGGTGACTGATGAACTCAGGCTCAGGTGACACTTTCTCATGAAAGCTGTAGAATTGGGGAAGAATTGCTGATGAAATGTAGGTTCAACCATTAATCCGCTACTTTGAGAAGATTGGTAGATAGCAAATGGTGCTTATTTTGAAAGGTTCTAGAGATGCTGTGATAGATCAGTTACTGTTGTGTCTGTGTATCCAATGAGGTAAAACTGTAACAGAATAATAAACCACTTGGAAGATCATGGCATAGCTCTGCAGTCAAGGTGGGTGGTTGTTTTTTGGTTTTTGGTTTGTTTGGGTTTTTTTTTTTCCTTAAAGGGCAAGAATTTCCTCCCCCTAGTCCATTCAGGTGTGAGGTTTTGTTTTTAAGATCTTGTGATTTTGTTGGAAGTTCAGTGATCTGACAGTCTCTTTTGAATCCCTTATTTAACAATGCCTGAAACCTAAGGTGCTACAGCAATATAGTGACATTATTATTATCATTATTATTATATTACGAAAGAAGAAGCGCTAAACACAATGTTACAAAACCTGCCAATGATACCTAGTTCTTTTGGGTAGTGGTAAAAGCTGTCTTTAAGAACTGAACTAGATGAACAGAAACTAGGTTCTTTATACCATTTGTAAATGCAGAAGGCTTAGCGAAGGGAGATTTTTTGATTACTTGTAAGTATTCTGCTCGAAATAAACTACCAGCTCAGAAGAAAGACCTCTGTTGCTGTGGATTGTTAAAGAAAATTGCTAATTTTGCGTGAAGTGTAATGATGCATCTAGTGAGAGTTGGTAATAAGCAGAAAATGTAATGCCTATAGATAAATCAGTGCAGGGGCTTCACTTGGAATACTACTTGACATGTATGCTTAAAAAGGTACTGTCATTTTGAAGGGTAGTTGCTAAGGTTAAACATTTCTGATCAGTTCTAACAGTGGTAGTGGGAAACACATAAACATCAGAGTTGAGAACTTGAAGCCTCTTGATTAGGGTGAGATCTGTTTTGGTCAGCTGGCTTCCTTAGAGTTGCAGTAGAATTTTGGCATCATTCACTTGTCACAGTCCAGACCAAATCAAGTAGTGTCATACTAGATGGTAATCACATGTGATTCAGTTGGACAATAGGTGCCCTGGTTTTGGGCTAGGACACAGTAATTTTCACAAGAAACTGTGAGGGGCCACAGCCAGGACAGGTGACCTGGCCTAGTCCAAGGGATATTTGGTACCATAACAACATGCTAAGTTTATAAGAAGGTAGCTGCCCAGGGAGGGAGGGATCATGGCTTGGGCTGGGTATTGGGTTCTAGATGGGGAGCAAATTGCATTGTATATATCTGCTCTGTATATTCCTTAATAAGTATCCTTGTTTCCATCTTTCTTTTCTGTTAACTAAAGTGTCCTTATCCCAATCCATGAGTTTTACCTTCTGATTGTCCTCCCCATCCCAGCAGTATCTGGGAGGAGTGAGCATGTAACTACATGGTGCTCTGCTGTCACTGGGGCTAAACCACGATAATGGGCAAGTTCATAATTGGAGTGAAGCCACTGAAGGAATTAGCTGTTGTGATTATGTCTGTTTCCTGTTGGCTTGCTGTGTTGCAGTTCAGTTTAGCTTTTCCATGACTGTTGTGAGAACAACTTGTTTTGGCTTCTGCCTGTATTTTTCTTTGAGTTGTACTGGGAAAAGTTGTATGTTGTAAACAGTAAATCTTGTAGGCAGGAACTGCAACGCTACCTCTTTTTTTCTATGCTTTCTATGAAGAGTAAGATAACTACCATTGCAGCAGTCCAGCAGTAAAGCTTGACTGATTTAACTGAGGTTAGTGCAATATACAGAACTGTATTATACAGAATAATTAATATTTTATTTCAGATATTGATTTTTATCAGTGTACTGAGTACTTCCAGGTATTTTTGGAGGTGCCAGTTAAAGCAGGTCAGAGTATTTAGATATATGTTGGATCTGTTCCTTGTTAAGAAAACATTATGATATTTTTTCATATGACTTTCTTGTATCTGTAAGTTACTAAAATACCCATTTATTTTATGTTTTTGTCTCTCTAAGAATGTAACGCATTCTGGAAGACACAAAGGACACAAATGGCACATAAACCGTCAAAACAGCTGGCTTGGTGATATTCTGGATTGGCAAGATGTGGCCTCATTTGTTCATGATAACATTGAAACATTTCTTTCGGTATGTATTTTTTTGTTCTTATTACCAAGTTGGTCTCATTTCAGACTGATAATAATTTGTCCTTGGACTCTGTGGGAGTTTGACCCCGGCTGAAGGCCAGACTCCCACCAAAGTCATTTCATCACTCCCCTCTTAGCTGGACAGGGGACAAAAATATTGAGAGGCTTTGGGGTCAAGATAAGGACAGTAAGAGATCATTCTGCAATTAGTGTCAGGGGCAAAACAGACTCAACACAGAAGAAAGGCAAGAAAACTCTCTAATTTATTACCCTGCACTACACACACACAGAAACCAGAGTCAGATAATGAGAAGTGCAAACAGCTCTTAAAACATGACCCCCCGCCCCTCCCTTCTTTGTGGACTTCACTTTATTAATGATTTCTCCTCCCAGGATGGCACAGAGGAAAGCAGGGGGGAA
>VXBZ01001096.1:35854-49598 GCA_013399135.1 Heliornis fulica | reverse complement strand
GAATGTCGCCTCGCAGGAGCCCCACCATGCCCTACGTCATGGGGCTGATGCAGCCTGTCCTTCCCCAGTCCAGGCCACCACGTCACCCCTCCTCCTGGCACGGGTGCACAGAGTGACACCTGGGAACTATGATGCCACGGGGACACACGCAGCCCCTCCCTCTGCTGCTGGCAGTGGGCACGGGGTACAGCTGGCAGGGAGCTGCTACATGCCCCCAGCTCTGTCCCACTGCCTGTGTCATCCTCATCTCCACCCCACCTCCCTTGGGGGTCCCTACCTCGTCCCTGCCACCCTCTGCTGAGCCAGGGAGGGCAGAGGAGGGACTGGAGATGCTTGCGGTGCCCTGCGGCGCTGGCATGGCTCCCTGCACTGCTGCCATGGCTCCCTGCACTGCTGCCATGGCTGTGCCTGAAGTGCCTGCCCATAAGGGTTCCCTGAGAAGAGACACTGAGGAAGGGGCAGAATAGAGCGTGGGCAGCCTGGCCTCAGCCCCATGGGCTTTGCCCCACACAGGGACTGCCCTCCACAGCCACAGCCCCACACTGGGCACCCCTACACTTACCGGGGTTCTTCATCCACGGGCACAGTGTTCAACCGCCTGTGGCATGGCAGATCTGGGGAGGGGCATTTATGACAGCTGCTGGGGGGTCAGAGGGGAAACCCACAGCCATGAACCCCAAACCGAGGGACACCCACACTCAGCTGCTGTTTCTAGGGTGTCTGGGCACAGCTGCATTGAGCAGCAGGACTGAGGAGGGACGCTGGGTTTAAAACCTGGCGGTGAGGGGTTCCCAGTGGTGGCGATGGGGACCGAGGCTCAAGGAGAAGATGCTCAGCGCATCCTCTGACCCTGCCCCTCTGATCAGTTTCAGACACGTGTCAGATCCAGGGACAGCCCCGATCCCATCACCGCAGTCCTGGGCCATGCCAGGGCTGGGAGCAGAAAGGGGAGGGAGATTTTGGTCACCAGGGTCCTGCTTTGCCCGCCCCAGCCCATCACGACACGCAGCTGCCCTGTACCTTTGGAGCACCAGCGGGCAGAGCTCCCGGGGAAGCAGCTCTTCTGTCTCCAGGCAGGTCTGCGGTCACCAGCTGGCCCCGGGTCCGCTTACAACCTGCTTCCAGTTACAGCTGGAGCAAGCGGGGCCCCGTGCCATGCCAGCCCCACCACACCATGCCAGCCCCACCACTGCCATGCCCCACAGAGCCAGCCCGGCTGGCCAGACACCTCCTGGCTGCGGCATCTCTCATCACATCCCCTTCTCCATCATCAGTCCTGCATCACTGTGCATCCACATCAAAACACCTGTGGGCAGCTCTGCCCCAGCTCCCACTGCACCAGCCACGAGCTGCAGGAATGCTGGGAGCACAGGGACAGGCTGGACCCTTGCAGCAATGTGACAGCACAGCGGCCCTCTGAGTCCCTAAGGCATGGGGGGGCGGTGTCTCTCTCCTTGGCCCCCCCAGCACCCACCACATCCCTGAGCTGGCTGATTTCAAGCTCCTCTGGTTCTCTGCTCAACATCCCCCAAATGATGCACACCACATCCTTGCCCACCACCGAGAGCTGCCTGCAAGGGAGACGTTATGGGGAGGCGAGGCCAGAGCAGATGCTGGAAGCAAAGAGCAGCTGGGCACGCTGTGTCCTGGGCTTAGCGCTGGCACGCACCCAGGAACACTGGCTGGCAGCCCCAGAGCCACATCACAGCCCCGTGCCATCACCTCAGCCCCTCAGCCAAGACCAGGGCCCTGGAGAGGTTTCCCAGGGTAAACCAGCCCCAAGTTAAAAGAATTTGGGGAAAGGGCAGTAAGAAAGATGGGGCAGAGGCTCCTGGGGAAGGAGGGGATGCCCGGGAGATGAAGCTCTGCTCTGGGGGCCAGCAGGAATGTTGGGACTGTAGGGAAGGTGGAGGTGGGAAGGTGGAGGTTGGAAGATGAGACCATGGGTCTAGAGGCAGCCAGCAAGCAGGTGAGGTCAGAGACAGGAGGACACAGCATGAGACCATGTGGAGGAGCCAAGCTCCATGCCACAGCACTTGCGTAAGGACCAACATCACACACAAAGGTCCCTCCCTGGTCCTTCCCACTGGGGTTTCCAGGAGCCCCAAGGACATGCCACCCAGCTGGGGGACTCGCCACCACTCACCTGGGCTAGCCTAGCTCACCCACCCGGCCGCAGGCTGGCTCGGTGTGCCTGAAGCCCCCGGCTCTGCCAGCGTCGTGCTCGTGGCCTCGCTCTTTGCCGGGGACCGTCGCTCCCTCGGCAGCCGCAGGACCATATTTGCTGCATGGCAGCTGCAGGCTGCTGCTCTCCAATGCATATTTGATGACTGCTATTATTCTCATCTCCACTCATGAGCGCAGGGACAAGAGCTAATCTTCTGGTCGTCCCTCTGCAGAGCTGGGGAGCGGCAGGGAGCGAGCGGCTGGAGGGGCGAGGGCAGCCAGTTGCGGTCCCCGTGCCCTGGTGACACAGCTGGGTGGTCCAGCAGCCCCTTCGCTCCCTGGAATCAGACCTGCACCACCTCTGCATCAGGAACTCCAGATGTGAACAGCTGGCAAATGGCCCTGACCCACTCCTGCCCCCAAGCCAATGCAAGTGTAGGAGAAATCACAGGGATGTGGGTGTGGACACCCCCACACCCCTTCTCCTTCCTGAGCAGAGCTGCACCAGCTGGTTCCCCAGGCTGGGCACAGAGATCCAGACCCCCTTCACCCCAGCAGCACCAGACCACCCTCAGCTCCCGGGGCCGAGCAGGGCATTCCCACTCCTTCACAGAGCCCCCAAGTCCGCAGCCCTAAGAGCCTCAAAGCTTCACCCTCTCCCATCCAGCTCCAGGATCCTGCATCACACCAAAACAGGGGCCACCTTCCCACAGGGACAGAACCCACAGCCCTCCCAAACCCAGGGGCAGCGAGAGCATCCCCCTGCAGGCACCGGGATAAACCTCCTCCTCCTCCTCCTCCATGCAGACAGTCTCCCCTGTAATGTGGTGGGTATTTATTATGCTGATTCCTCCGAAAGCGAAGGCTTAACTGCAAATTACAATCAATAGCCCCAGTCCCCAAGGGGCAGGTTCATCATTTAGCAGGCGCAACCAGAGGAATTCAAAACTATTTGCCAGCCATAAATCCTCCCCGCCGCAGCCTCCCGAGCCAGCCCCGCACGACGCGCGGTGGCTGGTTGGGGTGACCCTTGTCAGCATTTGAAACAATTAAGCTGTCACTGCGGATCGTGACTCTTATATACAGCCCTGAGCAGCGCTTTAAGATGTCAGCGTGATGGGGCGAGGGAAGCTGGCTGAGGCGAGCCCGCTGCAGTAACTGTCTCTCATTGAATTAAATGAATGTATTTAGAGTCAGAGTCTCTTTTTATTACCTTGCAAACGATTCCTGACTAAATTAAATTATAAAAGGAGTGTTCAGCCAATCAAACCTGCTTGATTGCCTGGAACAGGCATTTTAAACAGAGCACGCCTCGGGCCGTCGCTGCTTCCAGGAGTAGATGGAGGGTGGCTGATGGACTGTATCGGAGCCGATCCACCCCGCTTCACACCTGGAGCGGTGCTCAGCAGCGGTGCACAGCCATGCTCGGTGAGTGAGCGATTCCAGGGACAGGGCAGGATGAGTGCGGCCCTCCGGGAGCGGGGTACAGCGCTGATGAAAGCAGAGTCAGCCCCAAGAGCAGAGGAAGGGCAGGGGTCTGCATTGAGGAAGAGCAGACCACCAGCCAGGATGCTGATGGCTTTCTCAGAGCATCACCCAGCCTTCCCTCGTGCAGTAAACGCAGCATCCTGCTCTTTGTGGGGCAGCTCCTGCCTGTAACCACCCACCCCATCATCCTCCCAGCCAGGAAACAGCAGCCTTTCTCCCAACACACTGAGCAAGGATGCTCTGAGCACATCCCTAACTGCCCCCCACCACACCCAAAGCTAATGAGGGCTCTCTGAGCACTTCCACAAACCTCAGGCAGCTCCAGTACAATATTGATGCTGCAGCAGATCGCCCCCCCGCCGCCCTAAGGACCTTGTTTTTCTCAGGATTCCGAGACCTTCAGGCAAACCACCCTCAAACTGCAGTGTTTGCAGCTTTAAGCGTTACTGCAGAACAATTAGGGAAGCCGTCTGGAAGAATGAATGCTGCAATTAGAAGGGTGCATTTCCAAACGCTGCTATAAACGCGCTTGCAAAAAAGCTGCTCTCACTAAAAAGGGAAGTTAGCTGCTCCTGGCTCGACTATTTTTACTTCAGGCCCAGCCTGGATTTAATCAAGCACTGGTTTGAACAGGATAAAACACCCAATTTCCCAAGTGGAGATTAAGGCTAATGAGAGAGAGGGGTCTTTTAACCGCTAGACAAGTCCAAGGGAAACCTGAACAGAGCAGGAGGTAGGCACTCACTAGCTGAGGACACACTTTAGCAGGTAATACCGTGCATTTTGGCATCCATGCTGCTACCAACCACCTCCCCGCGCTGCCCGGCTGAAGGACGCAGCCCAGTCGGCAGTTCCGGCTGCCCGTTTGCATCCCGGGGCTCCGCAGGCTCCTGGGTTTTGGAGCGAAGGGTCTGAAACTGAGGGACAAAACTGAAACCAGAGGAACCCTTTGTGCAGGCACGGCTGCCTGTGCAACCTTCCCAGGAAATGTAGAGGGCAAGTTAATGCGCTGGAACAGCATCCCACCCAATTCACACCGAGAGCGCCTGCTTTCTACAGCCAGCCCCGGCATAATGCGGCTAATTTGGAGCTCATTCTCTGTGAGCTGCCACCGTGGCCGGGATTTGCTCTGCACTCCAGCTGTGAACAAAGCCAGGAACAGGGAAGGGAACTGGCAGAGTTCAAAGTCACCTTTTTAGCTTGGATATTGTGTAAAACATCTATTTATCTCCTACCACAGCTCATCATGTAGCCTCCAGCCCGGAGCCCTCTCTTGCAGCTGCTTCACAATCTAATCCTCCCCCCCCCACGCAACCTCCTGCAACAGCATCCACTTTTCCTCAGGAAGCCGAAGGTTAAAGAAAACAGGTCAGAAAACACCCCAAACCCCGCTGGAGGCAGCCACCCACAGTTCACATGAAATAGCAACTTTTATTTTCTCAAATAAAATAATCCTTCCATTTCTGCTCGATCAGTTTGTGAGGGGTGGGGAGGAGCACTAAGGAGAGGGAAGGAGCCCTGCTTAGACAAGTTTGCTATCAGACCTGTCCTCACAGTTATGAATCCACATCAGACCCAACCCTTTTTTCAATGACAGAAAATAAAAAGCTATTGGCAACTCTTGATCCCAGAAGGAAAGAGCTGTTCTTGATCAGGCACTCTGAGTTGTTTAGCATCAGTATTTGATGAAAAAGTAGGATTAAAAAAATCCCAGTTTTCAGATGAAAAATATCCAGACAAGCGACAAGCTGGGGTATAACCCGTGGCATGGGATGGTACTTTGAGCTCAAAGATCTGTTACTGGAATTTAGGGGTGCAACTGAGAAAGGAGATCCCCAGCAATGCTGCTGGGGACTATCAGGCAGGACAAGAGCAAAGGAGGAACCTCTGGAGATAGCTGCTTGAGGAGCGACATGCCAGCGGTGGAACCTCACGGCAGACTGCAGCTCCGGTCGGACCCGCGGCAGTTCGGCCAGGATCAGCACTCACTAACCAAGTCCCACTCCTCTCGGAACCAGCTGGGCCAGGATGGGCCCTCAAACCCTACCACAAAGCTACAGAGAGGCACAGAGTGCCACCTTTAGATGTTAATTGAAGGGGGGCCGTTATAAATTCACTGTTGTTCTCAGATGCAGAGACTGAAGCCTCCATCGGTGAGAGCTGCAGAGATGACGCGTCCGGTGAGCAGAGGAGGGAGAACTTTGTTTCTGTTTCAGATCAAGGCTTAAATTAAGTGAGCAGATAAGCAGCAAAGCATCAGCAATGTTCTCTCAGCCCTGGCTTCCCTGTCCCAAAGCACAGGCCAGAGTTGTTCCACAAACCCATTAACTTCCCACTGTTCAAGCAAGCCACTGGCAGGCTGCACACAGATCCACGTGCAAACCCTACGAGGGGCAGGGTGTTCCCGGCTGCAGGAACTGTGTCCTAGATAAGAAACACTACTTCACCTGAAATGCTGCAAGATGGAAACCTGTCTTCCCCACCTGCAAACACAGCAGCCTCCTTTTCTGCCTTTCCCCAAGAGAAGGAGTTTCACAGAAGCATTCCTGCTTTCTTGGCTGTGGAACATGTTCTCCCTTTATTTTTTCTTGTGGTTTTTTTTTTCTTTTTCTTTTTCTTTCCTTTTTATTTTTTGTTTTGCTTTTATGCAGCCAGTTCCAATTCTAGTGATTGAAGACAAGGCCAGGTACCAGCAAATAGGGTTACTTCTTTACAATCTGAATGACATCTTCATGCTCCATCATATGGGTTAAACCCACTCTCTGAGGGCTGTATTTTGTGCTTGTCCCCTTGAAATCAAAATTAGGAGAAGGGTGAGGAGAAGACCAGAGACACCAGAGGACAGGTATTTCATTTGCTGTTCAACACTTACCCACACCAGGGCATATTTGAACTGGCTGGCTAACGATCTGTGGATCCGATGGCACTGCAAGACAGACAGACAGCGAGTGAGACAGTTCAACACCGACTGGCAAACAACATAACACCCAGAAGCGACCCAGGTCCATGTCAGAAATGAGAACAGCAACTTTAGGAGCCAGTTAACAACACCAGAAGCACACAGAACAGACACACAGGGATCACCATGTAACCCCCTGCTGCTTCCACGTGATTCTTCACCGGACTGAGTGAAGTAATTTTTACTATAACCTCTCACAGCAGGTAGGAAAGCAACACGAGGCAGATGGAATAGGTCATGGTAATAAAAGAAGAAGCCCCAGTAAATACTGACATATCTCAAGCTTTACAAAGCACAAATCATAGCAAGGTCCACGAGGAACCTGTCTTCTACAGACAAGGAAAGGTAAAAGATGCAGAGAAGTTACCACATGCTCCACAGAGGCCCCTTTCCGTAGAATAATGGCATCGGTAAAGTCTGGTCTCTCTGTGGAGAAGCAGGAGGGTGGGGGGGAAACATAGGAAAGCATTGGATTTCCATTGTGTGTGTGCTGACACCATCTCACATTGCCCTGTGCTTCCAAATTCCCCTCCCGTTACACCTGCCAGCTCCCAGTCAGAACAGGTATCCAGGTACTTGAAAGCACCAAATCGGTTCTGTGGACACTCCAGTAGCCACCAATACCAGAGTCAACCGCTTCCTCACAATGTACCTGCTCCAACCCCACTCCAAATACTTCACTTAGGACAAGTAAACCTCCCAAGTAAAAAACAAACCCAAACCACTCTGCAGTTGTCTGTAACCCCTCCCACACCCCAATTTCACAGCTTCACAAGCTCAGTGGAAGTTCCTCCATCTCCTCACATCCACCCAAACCCAGTCACAGCTGTTCACAGCCAAACAGGAACAAGTTACAGACACGCCTTCATCATGGGGAGAAGCTGTGAGGGAGTTACAAAGCAAAAGGAGGATCAAAAGCACTCCTGAGCCTGGCATGGGAATCACCAAAGCTCTCATGGGTGGAACAGGAGTCCTCTTCTGGGTGGCAATAGTCTGTATGATCAGGGAGAAAGCTGCAAACCTGCAAACTTAATTTCCTTATAGCATCATGAAAAGTCTTATGAAAATTCAGCCCTGCTACCACAGAGAGAACAGGAGGGCCACGGTGGGAGACACACATGGGTGGATCAGACGGAACAGCAAGTACTTCCCAAGAGCCAAAAGGCAGTTGAGAAGAACACAACTGCAGCACTTCCAAGACACAAGAGATTGCTGCCAGCCAGACACCCAAGCCCCGCTGGCAGCCTGTCTGCCTTTGATGAGCAGCAGCCCTTTGTGCCTTTCAAACCCTCCCTTCAGCTAATGGTCACTTACGTCCTCGTTTCTTGGTGTAGATGCAGGTAAGTGCCAGGTATTCCCAGAGCTTCTCCAGCAAGTAGTCCAGGTTCAGTTTCATGCCACAGCTGCAAAACACCAGGAACAGCTCTGTGTTTACTGCTGTTGTGATTTAGAGATCCAGAAGAACAAGGTGAAACATCTTATTAGAGTGCTAGGGAACAAGGGGAAAAGTCTTTAATGAAGCCAGGACAGGACAAATGAGGTGAAATAAATAGTGTTTTCAGAAGAGCAAGGAGCTTTGAAGCAGCAAAGCCTTGGTCAGGTACATCAGCACTTCTAAGGAAACAAGCTAAACTGGCTTCCTCTGGCTGCAGACAGTGTGGAGAAGCCAAGCAGCCTCCTCTCCAGGGAAGGGAAGCCTGGAGAAGGCAGCACAGCAGCTCTGCTTCTCACCCCAGCATCTGCAAACAGCACTGGGAAAAGGCTCTTCTTGGGAAATGCTGAAGAAAGAGGTAGACAATGAACCACCACACCAGGTCAGCACATACCTGATAACAACACTGTGGGGTCTCCGAGCAAGACGATCCACTTCCTCCATGGATATCTGGTCAATCTTGTTATAAACCTAAGTCAAAGGAAAAACAACACACCCTTTAGGAAGCAAATTTGGCAACACCACAAGAAAGACACATCCATAGAGGTGTGAGGAGGTGGCTCCAGAATCTGAAACAAAAAAAAAAAACCAGCAAGAGGACAGGCCAATGTCGAAATTCAGAAGCCTGAATCTGGTCTTTCTGAAGTTGTCCCCTCAGCATGACTTCCAACACGTTCTCTAGCATCTGGGATTTCACTACAGACGCAGCCAGTACCAACAGAGCCGTTCAGTGACCCCTGGCACACGGGACCAGTAGCGAAAAGTGGAGCGCAGAGCTTGTGGCACAGGAACCGAAGGCTCCGCGCTGCGGGAGCAAACCCGGTGCCACCGGGACACGCAGCTCACGGTGCTCCACGGCAGCCAGCCACAAGAGGGCACAGGGAACTCGCTCCAAGCACTGCCGCACAAGGGGCGCTTGTAAAAAGCTCCCTGGTGAGCTCTGCAATTCACAGAACCACAGAATCTTAGGAGCTGGAAGAGACCTCAAAAGATCATCCAGTCCGACCTCCCTGCCACAGCAGGATCAAGACCAGAATAGTCTTGAATGTCTCCAGAGAAGGAGACTCCACAACCTCTCTGGGCAGCCTGTTCCAGTAATCTGTCACCCTCACAGTGAAAAAGTTCCTCCTTATATTATCCACCTCTTAAACCCCGAATCTGTACTGCTTTAGGACTGAGGAGGACTCGGTGTTCCCTTCAGCACAGAACGGAGACGCTGGGTGCGGCAGAAGGCTGGCTGGTGCCAAGATACTCACGTAGAGGCACGGCATGTAGACCCTGTTGCCTACAATCACATCAATGAACTCATCTGGGGAGCAATCCTCTCTGAAGAGGACCTCAGCATTGAAGATTTCTGAGGTGAATGTTGTCAAGGCCCAAATGCTGACAGGTCTACACGCCACCGAGAGCCAACGGGCTGAGCTTGCTTGTTCTCAACCCAGGAAGCACCCCAGACACAGCAAAGCTGTGCTGCAGCTGGTACCGCTTGACTCATGAGCTGCTGATGGCTTAAGGGTCTCTGGTTTTAGGAAAGGATACTATATTCATGCAGGATGAGCTGCACCAACTTCTCAGAGCACTGAGTCAGCGTGACAGTTGAGTTGAAGGAGATGCCTCCACCCTTCTTCGGCTGCAGGGAGGCAATAAAGCAAATTACAAACAGTACACAAAACCCATAACCAGTCCTTCAGTCTGTCCAACACGAGGGGCAGCACACGTGACCTCAGCTTTGAGCAGACAGCCAGGCACAAGCTGTGCTTGTGTCTGCCCAGGAAACCTCACCTTGAAGTAGATATTTGGTTTGCTTTTGTTCAGCCGGATTCCAACGGATTCCAGTTCTTTCTCCAGCAGGGCCCTGCAGGGACACCACACATTAGCGCCTGAGAGACCGAGCGCAGTCGGCAGACACACACCCCTTCCTGTTCTGGCTGTTGTACAGCCTTGCTGTAAGCTCCCACCGCAACCTGAAAGCCACAGCTAAGGCAGGACAGAGCCTGTGGTGGAAATCCAGGTTGACATGCCCACCTCCAGACAGCCATTCTATGGGAAACATCCTTCAGCCGAGAAGCCCAAGCCAGCTAGCTAACACACTTGAAATGGAGTACAACCTCCGCCTCACACTCAAGAGTTTCAGTGCTGGTTCCCTCCACATGCACAGGAGAATGCTTCAGGGTCCTGGCATGTTTTCTGGGCACGTGGGAACACCTGAAGCTGGCCCACCACCCCAGAGCTCTGCACACTCAGCAGCACACACTCACCTCTGCACTTCACCCTTTGTGGCATCCAGCATCATAATAACGACATCTGCTGTCCTGGCCACAGCTATCACCTGCCGCCCTCTGCCCTTCCCTGTGAGGAGAAGAAACAGCTGTAGATCAGCAAGAGAAACCAGTTCTGCAACAGATGGTGACTCCTGCCCTGCACAACTGCAGTCAGCTGCTGGGGGACCCTGGGTGAGCCTCTCTGGTCTATCCACACCATCTTATGTCCAGCACAAGCCCTATCAAACACTCTTTTGCTCCTCCACCACAGGTTACAGGAACTGGTGTGTGTTGAGCTGTCAGAGTATGGCTGCATGGGTGGCAATGCCGTGCCCACTGGCAGCACAGACATCCCCCGACACATGCAGTGACAGCCAGCAGGGACCACTTACCCACAACAGTCCTGGGGCCCCCGTGCAGAGGTGTTACATGCTCTTTCTGGTCAAAAAGGGGAGACACCTCATTAACCAGGCCATGCTTCTTGAAGGAAGGAGCATTAGAAGATTTTCCAGAGTTTCTTAAAGCATTCTCTGACATGATGAGCCAAATTAGGACAATGATGAAGCAGAGGGACAAAGACAACACCTCTTCCCAGAATCAGGAGTCATGGGAGGACTGGCAGGCACTCAGGAAATCAGTCAGAAGAGGTTACTGTTTAGCTGTAATTTCCCCCTCCGCCTCTCTACCATCTTTCTTTAGATTTCCTCTGTACCAGAAAACAGATGAGCAAGATAACACTCACGCAAGAAGGTGAGAAGTGACTGGCTTGCTTTGGCTCCCACCTCCAGAAAAGCATCCTTCTGCTACATATAGAACCTTACGTGGGCTCAGGGATAAGAATCGTGCCTCACATAAGATCAAGGACTCCAAAATTTGGAAATCCAACGTGGGAACTATTGGCCCAGGAAACCTGTTAACACCTGAGACACCCCGGTGTGCGATTGAGGGCAAATCCCTATTTTACACGAACGCAGAGATCAGCCAACCTTGTGCTGCTCCTTCGATGATTCCAGGCAGATCCAGCAGCTGAATATTGGCTCCTTTGTACTGTAAAAGGAAACAGAAGGATGGAAAGCTGAGCACCTCGTGCAGGGCACCTGAGCTGCCCCGAAGGACAACTCTGAACAAAGCTGATGGCTCTGTTGTGTCGAGCCAACCTCCAGGGTGTTTCCTAAAAATTCATTCAACACCCCATACTGAGGCTCACTAGGTCCTGACCTCCTACAGCAGCACATGGCTGCAGTTTGACAGAGCACCAGGAAACCAGCACAGTCCTAGAGCAGTGCTATCCTGAGATGGTGATGCAGAAGGGGAAGAAAAAAACCCTTGACTGAACAAGAAAACATCGCAACAAGCATGTGCCACTGTCTCTTACTGAGATGGATCAGGACTACACAGATGTGCCACAGCTCCTACAGTACCAGGAGACTTTCATTCACCAGACCTGTGGGGACATTGGCTTTCAAGCTATTGTTGCAGCCAAGTCCTCAGTAACAGCTTTAGCAACTGCCTGCAGCTCGTGGATGCGCTACAGTATTTGCATTTGTTTTTAACACCAATATGGTCACTTTCCTTATTTAACTCCACTTCCAATTCTGACCCAGGTTTTCTCATTACTCGTGGACACTTTTCAGTCTGATGCCCTTTGTCGTTTGCTTTTACTGATGGATGCTCAGGCCACCACTAATAAAACTCCTCAAGGACAGTAGTTGTATTTTATTTCCAAATTGATCACGGTACAGATTGCCTCTTTTAAAGCTTCATTAAAAACAAATCTGTCAAGGTTTCCAGCCATCTGGTCAATGGCGCCAATAGCTGTTATAAAAAATTCAGCTGAGAACTGTCGGATTGCTCTGGTCAGTTGAACAGCAGCCTACGAAACCCCGCACAGGCAGTCAATCCTGAGGAGTTATGGAGCTGAGGAAAGTGCTAAATTGGCACTGCAGGGTGCAGAAGATCTGATACTGCAAGCACTCAAGACCTCCTGAAGTTTAAAGCAGAAGTCAGCAGAGCCCTTTGGATATCGCTGCTCCTTAGTGCTAGCACAAGTGTAACTGGTGTGAATGGACACATTTACACAGCTGTGTTTCTTACCATTGCTATGCCGAGGGGAAGAGACTCCTACTTACTTCTATGACTCCTGGGATACAGGTCAAGGTTGTGAATTCATAAGATGCAGCTTCACTGGCAGTTGAGGTCATTAAACTCAAAAACGTGGACTGAAACGCAAGAGATCAGCATCACCAGAGATGATCACAAATGGAAGCACCGGTAAACGTTCAGCAAAAGAAGCAGCACCGAAGCATCCCTCAGCTTTCAGAAGTTGTGTCATGGCTGCTCCAGGCACAGAGGCCTAAATAACAATGGGACAGCCAGCACCATTGCTAAACAATGTAAATCCAATACCCTCACCTATCTTCCCAGCCATGCTGCAGCTGGGCAAGGCCAATTACCAGGCTGCTACCACACAGCACTGCACACAAGACAAAGGAGCATCTCCCCTAGCTCTTAACTGTGAAGTTGTGGCAGTAAGGTGAAAGACGAAGATAAGACAGATATTTGCTTTACAGCCACTGTGCTAACCACAAACCTGGAAACACACATGCCACGTGGTTAACTAGACACTCACTGACCTTACCCACAGAAGGAAAACCAATCAGCGCCACCCGGGCATCTCCAGATTTCATCACATCGAAGCCTTCTCCTTTAGCAGCCGAGGATTTGGAGGGTTCTAGCAACTGAGCTCTGTACTTTGCAAGTTTTGCCTTCAGCAGACCAAGGTGGTACTCAGTGGCTGGAATAACACAGATGCAACAACTGGTTGACAAAAACCTGTGGACAATTCACTTCTAGAAACAAGAACCTTCCTAAAAGAAACACTACAGATCTCAGTCAAATTCCTGGCCAGCACCACACCTACGAGCTACCTCTGAAGTGCTCTGTAACCTTCTGAAGTCTTGGCTATTGAAAGCAAACCTTCTGGTGTCCTGCACAGCAAGTCAGACCGGGGGAAATAAGCAGCCAAAAAATTCCTGGATAAAAGGAGCATGGCAGAGGGAACCCAGGAGCAGGAATGAGGGGGTGGAGGGGGCCAGCTGGTGAGGGACTGATCACAGGGGTGACTCCTGGTCACATTCACTGCTGTAAAGATGCAAGACTTTTCCTCCCCTCCTCTTGGCAATTTTTAAGGACACATTTAACTCAGAGCTCATGTAGGCCAAAGTGCTTTATTGACTTATTTTTAGCAAAACACTTGAATTAACCCAACACCGAAAAAAGAGCAGCAGTTGTTTCACACTGTAACACGATGGGCACAAGCCCCAGGAGCTTATGGGCTTCACCGTGTTCCTATTCCACCATTTACCCCGGTTTGAAGCCTCCGAATCAGCACGGCGCTGGACAGGACCCCAGGGGGGGCTCCGCTCCCCAGCCCCCCCT
>VXBZ01001096.1:0-25211 GCA_013399135.1 Heliornis fulica | reverse complement strand
GGGGGAGGAGGGAATTTTGGGAAATGTAGTGTTTGACCTTCCCCGAGGGACGGGGCGGCCGAGGGGACAAAACGCGTTCGCGACGCGGATTGGCTGTGTCCGCGGCAACATGGCGGCGCCCGTGGAGCTGTGCTGAGGCGGGAGGTTGTCGGCGGCTGCTTGTTCCTCACCGCGATGTGGCGCGGCTGCCGCTGGCTGCTGTGCGGCCGCTCCCGGCCCGTCCGCTTCCCCATATCCCTTCTTGTCGCCGGCGGGAGCGGCCCTGTGGGTCTGGGCAGGGGCCGGGCCTACGCCCCGCCGGCAGGTGAGGGAGCGCCGGGCCGCCCGTGGTCTCCGCAGTTCCCCCTTGGGGAGGGCGAACCTTCCCTGGCCCGGTGGGGCTGGGTCTACTGGGGCTCCCCTATCCGTCCCCCACAGTTCAAGGTTACGGGGGTAGCCGGGCTTGGCGCCCTCGGGGCGAGTGAAAATGTGGGAAACGGCCGAAATCCGTCCCGGCGGGGTGGGGGCTCCCCACGGTTCTCCATGGCGGGGCTGGGGGCTGGGTTTCCCCTGCCTGTGCCCTTCCCCTGGCATTGGTGGGGTTGGGGGGGAAAATCGGTGGCAGCACGGTCGAGTCTCCAGTTTGGTTCT
Source organism: Heliornis fulica (assembly GCA_013399135.1). Taxonomy (NCBI): domain Eukaryota; kingdom Metazoa; phylum Chordata; class Aves; order Gruiformes; family Heliornithidae; genus Heliornis; species Heliornis fulica. The sequence goes on along the minus strand of VXBZ01001096.1, from coordinate 24,581 downwards.
GGTCTTTGTGTGGTGTTTCTTAGGGGCTTTGGGGGTGGGTCCCAGCGGGGGTGGTTTGTGTATGTTCTGGGCCATGGATCCACTCCACAGGTTTGCTGGAAGCGCGTGGGTTTGAAGGCAGTAAAATTCATCTCAATCTGTCTGAGGTGAGGCTGCAGTCACGGTGACTCATCGTGGGGTGCTGGGAGCCCACGGACATGACTCAGGACTCCTCTGGGGTACACACATGTAAATCTTTTCTGCACGGTGCCTCAACAGGTTCGTGTTTTCTGAGGCACCGGAGCTTGCAGGTCAGTGAGCCTGAGCAAATCCTGTTCCATTTCCCCAGCAGGAATGTGCTTGTGTTTGGGTTTTTTTTTAGCCTAGACTAACAGACCTGCAGCCTGGCCCATTCGCTTCACCGTTCACGAGGTAGATTTATGGATTTACGATCTGGTTGCTGTTGTCAGGGGGAAATGGCTTGCAGATTCTTCCTGCTTTGTGTGAGACATGAGGTTTTGCAGTACATGTGATCCAGCTCTTAGGTGTTGTGTGCAGGTAGGAAAGAAAGCCGCTTTTAAAACAGAGACCTGCAGTTCCTTCAGGCTCACCTTGCTGGTGGAGCAGGTGTACTCCTGAGCCAGAGCAGGATGTGTGGGCTGGAGGCGGTTCCTCCCCTGGTGACTCAGTGGCATGCTGCAGTGTGTGCACTGTGTCCCCAGCACCATCCAGCTGTTACCTTGTATGCCTGCAATAAACCTTTCCCGTGGGTGGTCACGATGGAGGGAACAGCATCCTTGCCCCTGCATGCTCCAAGCTTGGTGGCTGTGGCTCTTTCAGCAAGTGCGTCAGCTGCAGGTCAAAGCAGAGGATGAGTAAGAGGCAGTGAGGGAGAGTGTATGGGCTGGCACTGGGTGGGTTTGTTGTCAGTGGGGGTGGAAAGAGATGTTGCTGTGGCCTGTTGTGCCTCTGAACCAGCTTTGCTGGGTTTCTCATTGCTCTGAGACAGAAAAAAGGCAGAGAATCAACAGGGACAGTTCAGGGACTATTTTGTCAGATATGATTGCAGTAGGGGAAACTTGAAAGGTAGAGCCCTGGGGAAAGTTCTGCTTTGGAAACTGCCCCTGCCAGGCTGTGATAGCTCAGTGCAGGCCAGTTCAAAGGATTGATGAGAGTCTGGCCTGGCAGAAGTGAAGCTGGTCTCATTCACTTGCCGGTTGTGCACAGCAACACTGTGGTTTTCACCAGTTTCATGGCACTTCCCCAGCTGAGTGGAACTAACTGAAACAGCATGGTGTTTGGGAGCTGTGGGTGAGTGGGCAGGGATTTTGTGGCCAGGCTGTCTGGGCCTTGACAGCACCAAGGGCTCTCTCTGTTCTGGGCTGTGATGGGGAGCGGGGGAGGTGGCCAAACAATCTCTGACTGTCCTCTGAAATGCTGTTTTTGCCCACAGAGAGGAAGCGGTTTTACCAGAATGTGAGCATCTCTCAAGGAGAAGGTGAGTACAGCTGCTGGCACAGGACAGAGGGGCCGCTTCCCAGAGGGGCGTTATCAGCCCACGCTCCTTCAGTGAGAGCTGTGTGAGGGGGGTTTTATCACCAGCCTGCTGTGCCCTTTTCTGTAGCAAAGCTGTGTGGGAACAGCTACCAGTACTGCTTGGGGGAGAGTATGTCAAAGTGGTGGTCATGGAGGGAAATGGAATAGCTCTGGTCCGATGCTTCCATCGGTTCTGGCTCTGAGGCTCCTCCTGTTGTGGGGTTGTCTCTTGTTCCTTAGTACCTGCTCCTCTTTGATTCCCCAGGATTTATACTCTGATTCCCCAGGAGGCTTTGAAATAAACCTGGACCACCGAAAGCTGAAAACGCCCCAGGCCAAGCTCTTCACTGTCCCCAATGAGGCTTTGGCCATTGCAGTGGCAACAGAGTGGGACTCCCAGAAAGACACTATCAAGTTCTACACTATGCACCTGGTGAGCATGGCATGTTGGGGATGCTGGGACCTCAGCAGGGCAAAACTTAGTGCTTTGGGAGCAGTCAGGTCAAGAGAGTCAGGATTAAAGGCTGAGAAGTGAAATGCTGGGGGCTAAAGATGGGTTTGCTAGGCTACTGCCACCAGGTGAGGGCTTTGCTAGCTGGCACCCCACAGCAAGGGTTGAGAACTGCTTTTGGGGTGTAAGCCTTGTGCCACGATGCGTGAGATGGAAGCATCTTCTGAGAATGCCTCCTCCTGCGTCCTGCCTCGCCCAGATCTCCAGAGTACTTTCAGTAGAATTAGTGTGGTGTAATTTTGAACTAGGGAGACTGTGTGGACGTGAGAATGGTCTCCAAACGCTGCACATGGAGAGAGCAGGTTGTCCTGGAACTGGGGACAGGAGGTCAGGGCTTTGGGTGGGCACTGGAAGGCACTTGTGGTTGTGAGGGCAAGTAGATACTGGTTGGGGTGGAGAGCCTGTGTGACTGGGAGACTTGAGGAGCTGGACAGTGTTCTTGGGGATAGCAAGGGGCAGGAGGAAATGGGATGAGTTCTGGAGCAGTCCATGAGTCCTCTCCCCTGGTGCTTGATGGGACTGCTCCCAAAGGAGGCTTCTGAAACCAGTGAGGAGATTCCCATTACACAAGCCATGTTCTGGCCCCGCGTCCTTTTAGCTGTTCTCGTCAGTTCTCTGTCTGCCACAAATCCCTCTTCTTGTTGGCTTTGTACAGTGGAAACTTCTGGTTCCCCAAGCCTTGAATAACAATGGTTTAACCTGCCTTTGTCCTACAGACCACACTGTGCAACACAGCGCTGGACAATCCCACGCAGCGGAGCAAAGCGCAGCTGATCCATGCGGCTGTGAAGTTCCTGGAGACTGACACTGTCTGGTACGAGATGGGGGCCCTGCTGGCACCGAGGGGAGGTCATCTTGTCACAGGGTGGTTTTTTGGGAGGGTGGTTGGGGAAGTGAGGGGGAAGGACTACAATAACCCGGTCATGGCAGGTCTCTGATGTGTCCTGGTTTTGGCCCAAGGGTTTGAATTAGTTTAGGCCTGTCCTACCTAGTGGAAGTCCATGCACCCAAAGAGCATGCAGGGATCTAGTCCTCTGGTGAACTTTGGTTTGTTGGGCAAGGGTGGGAGCAGCAGGAAATGAAGATTTCCTTGGGGAAAAAGGAGCAGCTTTAAAATTTCAGCTGGGGTAATGTGTTGTCCTCTGCTAGTACAGTGAGCTCAGACTTGTACCAGTAGCAAAATGTTCTTCATTCCTTAAAATTCTTGGGGGCTGCAGGATCAAGCAGGTTCATGTCCAGGCTCCTGTCTCCCAGCCTCTGAGGTGTCTGCTGGCAGCAGCACCACTCCTGTCGGAGAGGGGAGTGGGACTCCTCCATCTGCCTTTGTGGCTTTGTTCAGGCTGGCAGTGGGGAGTCCTGAGGTGAGGCAGGAGGAGTAGCCTCATATAAAGAGTTCCAGTGAGATTTGTCCCCTGCTCTAATCACTAAACCTCACTGTGTCCTCTGGCTGCCCAGGGCTACCTGCAATTCTCTGTTGGACAGTTTGCTGTTCTGTTTTGTAGTAGGTAGAATGGTCCTTCCTGAAACAGCAAAAAACTCTGAGTTTAGGGAAGAGCAGGGGGATTGTTCCCAGTCATTGCTGCTGCTGCTGCCTGGGTAGACAGTGGGCCCTTGTTTCCCCACTGCAGTCTGGTGCGGGGCAGCTTCTTTCCCAGGGGTGTCCCCAGCCTGGCAGGGAGCAGTGTGGCAGCCTGGGAGCGAATACCCAGTGTGGTTTTGTTCCACAACATCCCAGCTATCGTGTGGAGGAGCCACCTGCCTTGGCAGAGCTGCAGAAGAATGAATGGGATCCTGTGGTCACCTGGGCTGAGAAAAGGTAAGAGAGGCTAAAGGTGTTTCTGTCTGCTTATGCCCTGCCCTGCTGTGGCCAGGAGCTCCACTGCAGGTGAGTGTTGGAGCTGTGATATCCATGAGCCCTGTGCTTTACTAAGGGGCTGGATGATCATTCCAGGTACAACGTGGAAATTGGCTCCTCAACCAGCATCCTGGGGCCGAACATCCCAGCCAGCACCAAGGAGACCTTCGTCAGCCATCTGGCGTCCTACAACATGTGGGCCCTGCAAGGTGGGGAGCCCTCTGCTCCAGCCGAGGCGGTTCCTCTTTGTGGGACAGAGAAGTGACTGTAATGTTTTCCCTCTCCTGTTGATACATTGAGATAATCAAAGCATTGAGGTTTATATTTTAAAGCTGCAGGTCAGTCCCTGAGCTGTAATCTGTTACAGGTAGAGTCTGTCCTTCCAGTGCCACAAGTGTTCAGGGTCTGACTGCTGGCCTGTGAGCTGTCTGCTCTACCCTGGCACAAATAACGTCTTTAATGCCAGACTTCCTAGTGGCACAGGCCCCAGCTTTGTTACTGGGAAGAGAAATGGTGTTTAGTGCTCCAGGTGCCCATGGGTATGTCCACTGTCCTCACTCTTTTACCCTTACAGCCGATTTGATCTTCAGTTATACTGCTGAACGGCATCTAACGATAAAGAAATGGAGTATGTTTGCTTTGCTCAAGTCCTCAAGTGTAAAACTTGAATGGGCAGCAGACAGTGAAACACTAGCTGAGCAGTTAGGGGTGGACAGGAGCAGTTAGCGTGGACAGGAATTGCAAAGCCTTCCTGTTACCATTGTAATGGTATTTTTTGATGAATTATTTCTTCTCCTCAGAGTTTGTAATAGCAGTGGTCAGGGTGGAAGGGAAAGGTGTGTGCCTCCCCTGGAGAAGGGGAGCCTCTGTGCAGCTGGTCAACTTTAGACCTGAAATTCAAGGTCTGGCCTAGACTGGAGCTCAGGAAAGGTCTGACTTAGATCCTCCCTTAAAGTATGCCCATGCACAGACACCTCCAGCAGCTCGGAGGTTTGAGCCCTTTTTTCCTCCTCCTGGCTGTGTACATCTGTGGGTTTTGCCCAGGTCACTTAGGCATCGGGCCCTCACCCCCCCAACTCTGAAGAAGGGTCCCTTGCAGGCCAGTAGCTGATGGCATGGAAGGAAAGAGCTCTGCTCCTTCATCAGCTGAGCCCAGCAGCTGTGTACTCTGCTAATACAGCTCTCCCAGGGCATATCACACCACACACATTTGTGTGGTGTTTTTCTAGGAGCAGTTATCCATGTGGACAGCTCTTGTATCACCAGTGTATGAGCCCCTTAGACTCTGGACTTCCAGCTGGGCACTGGAATGTGCAGCCCTGGATGCACATCCCTTCCCTTTGCACTGGGCAGGTTTGTGCAGAATTCTAGGAGGTGGTTTTCAAGGCATGGCCTTTGGCACTGCGGTGACAGTGGCCAGAACAGCACTTTGTGGATCTGACACTTTAGTGCCCAGGTGCAAGTGGAAGGTATCACTATCCCTGAGGAGGTACCATAGCCTGATTCTCAGATCAGACCTTGTGAAGATGCCACTGTAATGCTTCAGAAAACAGCCATGAATCTTGTTTGTTTTGGGTTATTCTCTTCCAGGTATAGAATATGTAATCACCCAGCTGAAATCTCTGATTCTGTCCATGGGTCTGATTGACAGGCACATTACAGTAGAAAAAGCTGTGCTTCTGTCTCGCCTGGAGGAAGAATACCAGGTAAATGATGTTACAAAACAGCCCTATAATTCAAATAGCAATAATCTCAGCATGGCAAATACATCTCCCACCACAAATAACTGGCAGGGGAAGTGCCTGCTATTGCAGGAGAGGTTCCGCTCCGCCAGTCTCCCTGTTTGAGAGAGTTTGGAGTGTGCTGCTGTAGAGCAGCATCATGGGTGCAACAGCCCAGAGTGCTCCTGGGGCTGCCAGTTTCCTTTTGCAGAACCCAGATGGCTGCTTCCCTCCCTCGCTAATCTGAAGTGCAAAGTCGTGGCTGACTTTTGCTCTGGGTTATCCAGTCTGGATAGACACCAAGCTGGTAACTTGCTTACTGGAAACTGGCCTGGCATGAAGCTCTCCCTGACCCAGAAGCAGCTGAAATTGATGGGAGTCTTTCCATCCTCCATTTACGAGGCTTTGCCTCAGACTCCAGTACAGATGAAGCAGGTCCTTCCACTGTACTCAGCTGATCTCCCTACCCATGTAGGCTGGTGATCGGCACGGCTTCTGGGGGGTTACCCCTGATTCACAAACAAGAGAAGGGAGGCTGAGAATTGCTGAGCAGCTCTAGGTATAATCCAGTTCTGGACTGACTCGTGTTCCTCCTCTCCTTCAGATTCAGCGGTGGGGCAATGTGGAGTGGGCCCATGACTATGATCTGTGCGAGCTGCGTGCTCGTGCGGCAGCTGGGACTCTATTTGTTCACCTCTGTTCGGAGAGCTCGACTGTAAAACACAAGCTGTTGCAGGACTGAGGCTGCTGGACTGGGTGTGGGGGAGAAATGCCCAGCTGTGAATTGCTGGCGTGACCCAGTGGACCATACCTGTCCCCCTGTCCACATCTTTCCTGGGATCAGCCTTGTGCTGAGGAGCTGTGACTTTGTGGAGGGCAGCTCCTCGCTTGGACTGCCTGCTGTCAGTGCAGCGCCAGCAGTTCTGAGCCCACAAGGAGGAAAGGTCAAGGTGGGCTTCCTCTGCATCCCCGAGACAGCAGCTCTGTCCGTCGCCGGTGTCTGTAACTCATCAGAGGAGCTCTCACAAAAGAAACGGCTTCCTGGGCAGGGCGCGGCACAGACATACCCAGCATATGCCACATGTCTTCATAGCTGCCAGCTCCTGACACACACTTGTTATGGAAATCTGAAAACAGACTCCACTGCATCTGTTCTTCATCCTGCAGCGTGCCTGTATGTAACACCAGGGTCTCTCTGTTTGATTAAAGGCGTGCCCCTGCTAGATGCTGAAAGCAAATGCTGCCGAGTATTTCTTTGTTTTAATCACCAAATTGTGGTGTAGGTCCTGAGCTGCCAGGCTCCAGGCAGGTGCAGGGAGGAAAAAAAAGTGATGTGGAGCAGAGCAGACATTAGCAGGCAAACAGATCTGCTCCCTCTGCGTCTCTGTGTGATCCTCTCCATGCTAGCTGCCCTGTCCTTGCAGCCAAGGAGCAGCAGGGAGACAACTGTGCAGTCCTGGAGCAAGACTGGGGAGAAACTGAGCACCTCCTGTCTTCAGCAGCACTGAGCACCATGAGTTAAATCTGTGATGGACAGCCTCATCCCCGGGGCTTTCTGAGAGACCTGGTCTCTCCCTAGGTTGTCTACGAGCCACCCTTTCGTTTAACCTTGCCACCTTTCTCCTTGCTGCTTGCCTACAGCAGCACTGCCTGGCCAGCATCATCCCTCAGAAGCTGCCCACAAGCGAGTGTAGCAGCTGCTGTCACCGAGCAAGGAGGGGAATTAATGACTCCTCGCTTGGCTGTTGCGAGCAGCAATGTGTGAGCTCCTGTGGAACCATTGATTTCCCTCCCTGCTAGCTGGGGGCTGCTCTGTTCACGCTGCAGAAAGCTGCTTTTGCGAGAGGCGGTGAGAAGACGAGTCTCCCAGGCACGCAGAGCCCCCGCCAGCCCTGTGCTTGCTGAGCTGGAAACCTGCTGTTATCTCAGGGGTGATTTGATGGAGAGAACGCTCCTCTCCCAGGCTGCTGCTGCCTGCCCGTGGCTCGCAGGTTCCTGCCGCTGTGCTTGCAGGTACCAAAGCTTTCAGGCGTGATATGCTACGATGATTTGGTTCAATCAGCCAACAGCTGATCCATAACCTCTTGTGACCAGGTCTGAGCTCTGTATGCACAGGCTTCATGCCAACATGATGGAAGAGACAGAGCTTCATATGCTTTCCCAGAGTCAATCAGTATCTTTTATTTGCGGTTTATTTGCAGTTTGGTGGGAATTTCACTTGGCCTGGAAGGTCCCAGACTGCGCAGGCACAGGCAGCCATCCCAGCTGGGTGTGCTGCTGCTGAGGGCTGGCCTGTGTGTCCCCAGTGTCCCCAATTAAAGCAGTTGCCCAACCTGTGCCAGAGCTACTTCATTGGCTCCAGAGTCTAGGTTATCCAGCTCCTCCTGCAGACTGTCGATGTACTGAATGATCTCCTTGACACGGTCACGGTTTCTGTCGATCTCGTTTTGTAAAGCCTGAACAAATTGAAACCAAGCAGCAAATCCGCAGGCACATCAGGGACCCTGGTGAGGGTCCCTGGAACACTGAGGGCTCCAGCTAAGGTTAGGGAGCATCTTTTCTTGCGACGTCCCTCCCACCTGGGCCAGACCCATCTGTGCCCCGTGCCCCTGAGTGTGAGGGTCTCTTACCTTCTCTGTCACAGAGTTCTGCCAGCGGTAGGTGTTGCTGAGGATGTCGCACTCCCGCTTATCAATCTTCAGCAGGCGGATGCCGTGGGACGCGTTGACTATGTTGACAATGGTGTTTTTGTCCACGAGAAGCTAGGAGGTAACGTCACCAGATGAGGAGGGGGGCAACAGGCACACAGCAAAAGCAGGAGAGCTCAGAACTAGCAGCACAGTAACTGCAGTGCTCAGGGGAAGAAAATCAGCCCAGTTTCAGTATGACAAAAGCCCTACTCATCAGGATGAATTCAGGGCTCTACCCTTTGCAAGGATGTGTCCAGGCCATGCTGCAGTGAGGATTATCCCTAGTACGGGTGGGGAAACTGAGGCAGCGCCCTTGGCCTCACCTGCTGGAGCAGGGAGCAAAGGCCAGTGCTGGGTACACTGCTGCAGGCAGGGCTGCTCACAGAGCTGCTGGCAGCTGGTGTTGAAGCAAGGCTGCATTCTCCCCAGCGGGTGTGGGAAGAGGGAAATCACGCCTGGAAGGATCTCTTCCAGTAGTGGCATGGGCTGTAAATCTTCATTTTTGGAGAGTCTAGGTTTCTAATCGAAGCAGTGACTTCCCCTGTGGCTCTAAATAGAGGGTGGCTTCGCTAAACCATAATGACTCTCCTCCTGCAGCCAAGTGCAGCTGTTGAACAAATGAAGATTGCTTCTCCGTGGAAATGGATGGCAGCGAGGCAAAATGGGTGCGCAGCAACGGTGCGTAACTGCAGCCATCTGCACAGGCCATAAAGCAGGGATCTCCCCAGGGGGCTGAGGGTCCTGTTCTGTGTCTGTCAGCTCTCAATTACCTGGAGTAATGGGAGGGGCTGGGATAATCTGGACAGAGCAAAACCACAGCAAATGCCAAACTGGAGTCATCGAGCCACTAAGTGAAGGAATAACGGAAGCAAAAAGGTCAGCAACATCGCTGATTTGAGCACTGCAATGATCTTTGTGCTTTCAGAAAGGCTCCTGGGATCTTTGGTATCACAGCAAGACTGAGGGCCTTGTTTGAAATGTCACATCCTGCCTCCAGATCAGCTCACGGGCCAGGAAGATCCAGGGAGAGCTTCTTTGCAACCTTCTGCAAAGAAGAAAAAGCTTCTGCAATTTGCAGAGGATCTGGAAATTCTGAGGCAAATGGTCCCAGCACAAGGAAGTCAGAGTGGTGTTTGGATACTCCTGGGGTAGCAGGGAGAAGGAACAAAAACGGCTGCGAGTGCAGTGAAGATGCTGCCCAAGCGGCTGCCGGGTCAGGGCTGACTGGAAACCAGCCACAGAAGTGAGCTGCACTGGAGGCAGGAGAGAGCCTTGCTCAGCACCCATCCTGGGCTGCTGCCACCAGCTTGGGCAGCACACGGGAAACCTGCAGTGCAGTTATCTTCTGTCCTAGTCAGCGGCTGTGTCTGGTGGTGCTGTGGTTCAGCCAAGCGACTGGGACTTCTTGGGAGGAGGTTGCCCCTGGTTTAGGCATGGCTCTGGCTCTATGGAGCTTTCTGGAAATCCTGTCCCTTCTGAGAAGAGCCTGTGGCCTCCTCTTCAACTCCCTGGCAGAAATTAATTTTTTGGTGCTCTCACCAATCGAAAATCATCCGGTAAATCCCCATCAAGCTCATTCTTGGCTGATTTCTCCAGTGTGGTGATGGAGATCTCTAGCAGCTTTTCATAGTGACGGTTTTCCAGGTCCCGGCACTGGCTCACTGTACAGAAGGTGGTTAAGGAAAAGGCTGACCACAGCACTCCCTTCTAGAGATCAAATAACCTCCAGTAACTAGAGACCGAGCGTCTGCACAGCGGGTCTCCACAGGAACGTGCCTGGAGGTGCTATGATGGCAGGATATAGACTTTCTGCCCTTAATTGCACTTCCCACACATTGGGTCTCATCCTCACTGCATTCCATTAGGCAGAACTGAGAGTGAGCCGAGGTTTGGGAAGGGGATTGAGGGAGGCCTCCCAGCATATAAACTAAGCTCTGAACGTGACAATTGTTTGCAGCAGGCCAACAGGTGTGTGTATCACAGGTAGCATGACCTGTCACTGAGGCACTTTGGTACTGTCATCTCAGTTTGTTCCAGGAGACTTCGACAACACAAAAAATGAAGGCTATTTAAAGAAACTTCAGGAAGAACTGTAGGTATTTCCATGGATGCTATGGCAAGAATGCACATAGGCCAACCAGATCTTCCCAGGGTTGTGTTAGGGAAGAAAGCAAGATTCCAAAAGGGGAAACACTCTGAAAGTCCTACAGACCTTCAGCCCAGGAGAACTTAGGCCTCCACAGAAAGAAGCTGGGACCTTAAATGACCATTCCTGCAAAGCTGGGAAAAGACCTTTTCTGTTGATTAAAAGGAAAACATGAACCCATATTGGATTCCATACTGATGGCTCCTTTCTGGATTTAGAAGTGAGATATACATACAGCACTGTGAGGTCCAGACCAACATACTGTCAAAAGGATATATTCCTTTAACGTTTTCAATGAAAGTTGATGCTATGTCATCAATGTTTCTTTTGAAATCCTTTATTAGTTCCTTAACAGAGGGGAAAAGAGGAAATATTACAATGAAAACTTGCATAAACATAAAAGGGAGTCAGGGAGTCTAGGAAGAGGCTACAACTGATTATAATTTGGACTCTCTGCTGTTATTATCACAGAAACTCAACTGCCTCAAGCATTTGAAATATTTTGAAAGTATTGCAAGATTTTCTTTCCTCATTCAGGGACAGAAAATCAGAGTGAGTTCATTGGAGAGAAGCTCAGTGGACAATGCCTTTACCTGGTGTTGGGAGAAAGGCAGCTGACCCTTTTTCACCCTCACACAGGTAATGCCCAGAGTGCTGTATTCCTGTATTCCCGTGTGCCACCATGCTCCAGTCCCATTGTATGTATGAAGAGCCCCTTGTCTCAAGCACAACCAATGCCTGAGCTTATCACAGCTTTTGTTTTAGTCCTCAGAAACTAAAATCACTGCTGCCTGTCACCTCTCTCAAAAACAGCTGATGGAGGAACCTGTGAAGCGGTGCACTTAATGTCTTGATCCAACAATTCCAATACAGCCTCCCGAATCCTGCAAATCCAGAAGGGCATGCAGGGAGGAATCCTTCTGCTCATTCCACAAGAGACTGCAGGTATGTGAGGACCAATTCAGAAAACACTAAAAACCACAACCCTGATGCAGTGAGGAATCCATTTTGAGCTGCTGTTTTCTGTCACACAGTCAAAAAACTGAACTGCTGCACTTGCTCGCACGCAGGTCGCAGCTCCCGCCTGCTAATTTTTAAACATGAGACTTTTTTTTTTTTTTAATGAAGATGCATATTAGCAGCCCTGCCCTAGTTTTTGTGGAAAAGCCTAGGGAGAAAAAAAAAGGCAGCTATTATGCAAGCAAGTGCAGTAAGCTGAGCAGGAATGTGTGTAATCTTATTCATAGCAAAGATCAGCTTCAAAGAATTACACCTCTAGACTCCCAAATGCATACCCCATGCCATGCAGCCACTTCTGTACACAGACCTATAAAATGACTGAATGACCTCAAGTCTCTTTCACTAACATCTAGGAAATCAGCTTGGATAGATGTGAAGGACATATTGAGCTTCGCTCTGAGAACCAGAAATCTGTTGCAATAGGCAATGTCCAGAGCCTCACCCAGATAACTCTGAGCAGACAAAGAGGATGATGGAGCTAAAACAGCCCAGTGGCAAGACATAGACCCTCCTCTTTCTGCAGCAGGGAGGGGGGGCAGCAACAGAAAAAGACCCCTGTCCCTGTGTTCTGGACATGAGATTTCACAGGTGTGTAGGTATGTGCTGACCCTTACCTCCATCTGGTCAGCTGTCAGCATTTCCAAGGTCATGAGTGCTTCTGACAGCTGAAGTATGTCCTCCTTGTACTCGTCTCGTTTAGACTCAGCAATATCGTAACTACTGGCATTATGAATCTCATCCAGCCTCTAAACACAGAGATACATAAATTACTCATGGTTTGTGTTCAGCACTCCATTGCAATTTAATTAACTTGTTACATATGTGAGAAAAGTTCCTGCTGCTGATTAGCTGAAATGAAATGTGATGATTCAGGAAGTCTCCAGATTTACATACTGGGTAGTCAACAGTGCTGAGGTAGGCTACTGTGTTAACGATCCGGGGGCAATGCAGGGAAATTGGTGAAATGCTTCCTCATCCTCCAGTCAGCAGGAGACTTTGCCCCTCCTGGGCTTCCAACTTTGGTTCTTCTCACCCATTTCAAGTAAAAAATAAAATAAATTAGATTCTTGACATTGCTGGCCATGAAGAGGAGATTAACAATTACTTCGCAGAAAGAAATGCAGGCCTAAATCCTGATCCCCTTCATGTCAAGGAGAATCTTGATTGACTTCCATAGGGCCAGGATTTAGTATTCTGAATATGGAATACCTATCATTGCCTGCCTTCCTCTTACAGCAAGGATTTATTGCCCTTTGGAATTATATATTGACGTCAGTTTTGTATCAGACAAGATTTATGATTTCTTGGATCAAAAATAAAAAATCCTCCTGTGCTGAGCAATGCATTATTTCCAACTCTGTCCAAAACAAGGTAACAATCAAACATAAATAGGAGAGAAAAATATGTGTTTTAAGGGGTTTCATCCACTTCTCCTTAGAGGGAATGGAACAGGCCAAAATGGAGAATTCTGACCAAAATTATTGCCAAGACCTGTGTCTGAGAACAGACACCCAAACTTTGCAATGTTAAGAGGGGTGAGGATGAAGGCAAGATGTCTTCTTTTTTAATGTAAACAAGTCTGGAGCTCAAGAGGCTCCCCAGCCATCCAGCTGCTCCTCTGGGAGCAGTAACTTCAACGTTCAAGGCCTCGAACGCTGCTTTGCTCCTAAAGTGACCCCAGAGAGCAGAGTTATTTTACAGGTTCCCCAAGCTTACACGAAGGATTACAGCAAGACAAACAGCCCCTAAGAATGGCTTACAGATCTTACAGATTTCAGTCTGATGGGATCTCTGCAGGGACATGCTGTTAAATACCGTGCCCGGTTTTGACAACAACTCCTCCAGTGTAATATAGATATTATATATGATATTTAAAATAATTTCATATAAATATATGAAAACTGTCACGCTGACCATTGTGTCCTGTTCTTGCAGGTTGGTCTGTAGCTGAACTTGCAGGTCATCAGACAAAGGGCTAAAATCTGGCCTCACCCACATTTCTTTGGGGTTGATTTTGGGATATTTTTTTTTTATTTGTTTGGATTTTGTGCATTTTAATTTTTGTTAATGGGAGATATATTGGCAATTCAAGTGCAATTAACTGAATATATCAACCAATCTCTATATGTTGCCTTCTGGTAAGGATGCAAACTCATGTCCCATGTAGAGCTAATGGAGTCAGTTTGCCAGCATGAGTCAGCAAGGTTCAAGGACCTGGGCGCAGAGTGACTCAGCAGCTTGCCAGCATGTGACAAGGCACCTAAATAAAAGTGACCTGGTTTTCAAAGGGAGCCAGCGCTCGTGACTCTGCCTGGTGTCAGTTGTCAGAGCCTTGCTCTGCTCAGCTGACAGGGTTACCAGGCTTCAGTTTTGTCCCCACATTATTTTTTTTTCTGTGGAAACAAAATAATCATCCATCTATTATATGTGGTCAGAAAGGGATCTGGCTAGAAGCTACGCCTTACAGCCACAATGGATGGCTGTAGCTGAGCACAATGAAAAAAAATAAAGAGTTTCTGCTTTTAAAAAGACTAGAAATACATTACAATAATGTTCACTTTTTTTTTCCAAAGTTCTTTGAGCTGTTGTTGACAAAATGAACCGAAGCAGAAAATTACTTGAAAATAATCTGAATACCCTGCAATCTGTGTCCTTCTCTTCCCCCCTTTTCAATGAAGGAACAGCTATTGGAAGCATCAAGGAGAAGGAGAGTAGCATTAAATCTCACAAATATATATATAAAGCAACTTTATCAGAAACATTAAAACTAAGAGGTTGAGCATTTCCATTTTCTTAAAGATGGGTAACTTTTCTGGATGGCAAAAGAAAAGGGAAAAAAACAACCCATGCACCATGTTTAGCCATCTTATTTTTTTCTGTACAGCCCTGAAAGACCTTTACTTTTGTGTACAATAATACTAAGACATGTTATTGTCCTGTGCTGAATTTCCCATATACATATCAGCTATCAGTGTTAGCTGGTTTTGCTTTGTCCAAAGGGTTGAAGCTTCAACTCCCAAATTCTTTTCCTACATAAAGTCCTCAAAGACTTTTAACATTATGTTAGTTAATGACATCACATTAGCTAACACAACATTTTTTTTGTTGGTATAGATTTATATCATAAGAAACATGTCTAGAAAAATCAGTGACTGAGCGCTGGAAGAGGCTGGAAGGGGCTGTGGAGTCTCCATCCTTGGAGACACTCGGGCTGCTGGGACATGTCCCAGGCAGCTGGCTGCAGGTGCCTTGCTTGATCAGGGTGGATGGATCAGATGTCCTCCAGAGGTCCCTGCCAACCTCAACCACTCTGTGATTTTGAGGAGGGATCAAATCCCAATTCCTATTACAGGAACGTCAATCCTGAATAAATTTCCTGGGTTTAATGAAGTTACCCTTGTTCTCAAAGGAATTAAAACCTGGCAGATGATGCAGAGACATCACATATCAAACACACAAAAGTACAACAGTGTTACCCTTTTGTTCCTATTTTCGAAGTCTAGGATTATTTTCCTGCCTTCTTGCTGGTTGGCTGTTAGTGCTTCATGAAGGCTGTTGGAGAAATCAGAGACTTCAGCTTCTCGTTTTTCGTACTCTTTCAGACCGTAGTCAAACAGGTTCTCACAAAGTGAGACAAACTCCTTCCTGTACGTGACACCAGAGTCAAGGCATTTTGCTTGTTCAGTTGAGCAACATGGTATGTTCTCTCTACCTCTGCAAATTCGAGCAACGAGAGTTACAAGCTGCCGTTACGTAAAGTTCGTGGTTCTCGCTGGGAGCAGGCTGCCAGGTATTCTGTCTGTGGCAGGACTGGGTCACCTGTTCACATTTTATACATAGGATTTTGCTCCCTTAAGGACATGGAGAAAGCTGTGGCAACTTGAGGGGGAAAAAGACCTTGAGTGAAAAAAAAAAAAAAGGAAATACATATACTTCTCTGTCTCCTTCCTGACACAGCAGTGAAATGAGGGATACAACCCTATCCGTCTTCACAAGTGTGAATACCATGCCTGTGTAGTTAATAAATACAGCTCTGGAGCCTACAGCCAGAGCACAGAATAAACTACTGACTTGGTAGCATCACAAAAATAACGTCAATTTTTCTTCTGCTATTATCTTGGCAATGGAATTGTTTCTAGAGTCTATTGTAGTTAAGCGGTGATGCATTTTTCCCCAACAGTGTAATGCAATTTTAAGGAAGGTCAAGTTACTGGCCTTGACAATGCTCTATTAATCTGAATGAGAAAAGAAAAAAAGGAAAAGAAAGCGTCTGCTTTCTGATCCCCTGTGTAGGAGCAATGATCAGAAAAAAGTGCTGGCCTGAAAACTTCATGTTGCCAGTTCTGGCAGGTTGTGAGATATGCGACTCATATCACTCTGATTAGTCAGTTCCTATCTCCCACCACTTCAATTTCAACATGATTTTAGCGACTGCGCTCTTACAATCTATCCGACAGAGATTTATCTTATAGCTCATTTTAAACTTTAAGTGGATTCCAGACTTAAAGAGAGCACAAAGCCTTGATTCTTGAAGGGTCAGAAAAGAAGGCTGCTGAAATGGTGTTTGATTCAAGGGAAGGAAAAGGAATATGGTAATTACCGTGGTGAAAATTTAAAACGCTGGAATCTCACAACCTGTTGGTGACAGAAATGAGTGGTTTTACAAACAGGATGTTGCAAGCTGGGTTGGCCAGTTTGCCAGAAATATATTTGTTTGTAGCCTCATAATTGATGAGATACCAAGCCTTAAAGCTGTCAGTGGTCTCGTGGTCTTGCAGTGGGTTTTTTTTTTTTGTTCTATTCCAAAATTGAATGCAGACCATCTCAGATCTTAGATCAATGAAGCTTTCAGCCTTGGACAAAAGCAATGGATGAAGAGTCCTTGTGGATGCAACTCCTTCTTAACTCAAGGCTTTACATTTTAGCCATAGGTATTCTATACCCGGGAAGGATATGCCTGCAGCAGGTCACTCACTCCAGGGAGGTAAGCCAGTCTGGCAGTTTCTGTATCCTCTGCAAACATACTGTCAAACAGGAATGGTCCATTCAGGTACTCAACAAAGGCTGCCTTTGAAGAGAATCAGAGGAATATAAGTAAAATAAAGAATGCCAACCTGCTGCCAGTCCTTAGGATATGTCTTTCCTATAAGCAGTGGTGCAGATGGAGTGATACCAACACGATACACCAACCCAGGCATGAAAGCACCGTGCAACTGGAAAGAAAACCACCCCAGGTGACTTTGCTGTTAGAACTCTCTAGCCTAAAGACAGAAAACACTGTTTAATCTTATATAAGCCACTGACACATGCAACCATGTAATGCAAGGCTATTAAGCCTTTGAGATAAGGAGTCAGTGGACTTTGGGGAGGGATGGAGGGGAAAGCTGCAGGTGCTCTCCCTGTCACTTAACCACCCACTGCTCTTCAACCAGTCTGGAATAAAAAGCCAGACCATAACTGATAGCACTGTTCTGCCTGGACTTGTTTTCAGTCTGTTCATAGGACTGCAGTGCTCTCTGAAAGCCCCAAAGAGTTTAACCATAAAACTAATGAAAAGCATTAACTTAGTGTGAAGGAGAAAAAAAAGTCACTGCACCATGAAAATGCTAACAGCTCCCTCAGACCTGTAATTTTCTTAATCTCACATCAGGCTGATAAGATCCTCAAGTATGATTTACTGTTTAGCTTTGCAGGGTCTGTAT
The DNA here is from genome assembly GCA_013399135.1 of Heliornis fulica. NCBI lineage: Eukaryota > Metazoa > Chordata > Aves > Gruiformes > Heliornithidae > Heliornis > Heliornis fulica. The sequence continues at coordinate 7,421 of VXBZ01001096.1, read as the reverse complement.
CTGTAGTTTCATTGTTTAGCCAAAAGAATTATGTTCCCCCACATCATGTGTATTCCACAGCAGTTCCTCTTTTAATTCAAAAGATGAGATTCAGAGATCACAAAGATTAATCCTAGCCTTAGTTTTAGCAGAACCGATGTTAACCTCTCATTAAATCTTCAAGCAGGTAAAAGAGAAGTCAATATCTGTTGCGCTTCATTCTCCTGAGACAATATACAGCCAGCCAAAGAAAACATACCTTGTGGTACTCCAGCTCTCTCTGCTTTGCCTGGGTTTCCTCTAGCTGAGCCAGGGCCAGAGCCTCCTTATGTTCCAACGGCTCAGTAAGATCTCGATACTTTAAAATAGCAGCTTCTCTCTGAGAAACGTAAACAAAGAAAATATTTGTGTTAGATTATCCAGCACTACCTAACAAGTCTGGGAATAAGCATTTGATCTTTCTGGAACATGCACCTGAATGACATCTGCATCTCTATTTATTTGTGGTCTTTTTATTAAACTACTTAGGAAGTTTCTAATCCATTCCCCATCCCATTTTTTTCTTGGTATATTACTCTGACTCTGCATTCAATATATCTGAGACGATTCAGTCTCAGGAAACTTTTAAATCTTCACTTTCCTCATTGTTAGGGTTGTTTTTTTCTAGGGTTGTTTTGCCTTCTAGAGTTTGAGCTCTGATTTGATCAGAGAATTTAATACATCTACTGGGCAAGAGAAGGCTTTTCTGAGGAGTGAACAGTAAGGCAGTAGTAGGGGCAAGAACCAAATTAGCTTGAAACTGAAGCATGACAAATTTAAGTATGCAATTCTATGACTTGTGGTCTTCATGAGCAGGGACTTAATGTCTTGGAAAACCCTTCCAGTCCTATGGTAAGAGGAATGTGTATGTCAAGCACAGCTCCTGCCCTCTGCCAAACAAATTTACAAGTAATCACGTTCTTTGGTTACTTAAAACCCCCAAACCAAAAATCTCTCTTTTTTCCTTTGAGCCTTGGGATCAAAAAGTCCCTGGGGTTACCAGTGTGAGCACTTTGCTTCAAACTCAAGAGCGGGAAGTGCGTTTGATGGCACCCACTTGGCTGATAGTCTGTCAGCCAGCTACTGAAACAAACTGCTCAGTAAGGAGCAGTAGGACCACCAAGCCTCCCTTCCCTTGGATCCACATCTCAAGACTGATCTCCTCCAAGATACTCTGATCTCTGAGAAGGCTTTCACTCACAATGCAGCCTCTCTGCAGCAACATTAACCAGGCCTCTCTCCCACACACAGCTGGTGATTTTCACAAAATCTGTGAAGGCATCATGGCTCTGACACCTCTACCGCTCTGTCAGATTTGATAGAATTTGGCCTGCAGGTTCACAGCTGTGAGGTGGAGGCAGAATAAACACCACACATTTCTGTAAGCCTAATTTCTGCAGGGAACCTGCCCTGAATGCTGGAATATTGCTGGCACACCAACAAAGCGAATGCCCTGTAAGATGCTGTTGCCCGGTTTCACAAGCAGGGAATGCAGAAGTGCTTACCGTGGTGTCACTCACGAGCTTGAAATCCAAATATACCAGGTCTGGAAGATGAGCAATGACAAACAGCATGTACTGCTCATCATCACAGAAAGGGTTCCCGGTGAGATTCAGAGTCCGTAAGCTTTTAAACCTCCTGAGATAGATCACCTATGCTGAGGGGAAAGAGATGCTGTACTTCCTGGGGCTGGGGAAACACAGAGTCTTTAAATATTTTGCTCTTATTACAATTATGTTGCAATATGTATCCTGCTGATTTTAAATGGTGAGTCACAGGGAGAGAAATACTTAAATTCACATTGTGAATATATAAATGGTGGGTGTAGAAAGAAGGTGGATGGGGTGGACAAACCATGGGTCTTAGACTGGTGAGCTGTCCTCAAAAGAACCCCAAACAAATCCTGGTAACTACTCCCTCTTTTTCTCATATATAGCTACTGAATCCTTTTCTAGCTTTCATGGGAACTGTTAGGCATTTTGCCATGGCTGATAGCAGTAACAGAACCAGGCCCCCATGCGAAATAAATGTAGTAAGCACTTAACATCAGGTGAACTTAACCAAAACCATAACTACATGAATACATAACTACATGACTACAGGAAAATTTTCTCCTCTAAGGAGTGGATGGCAAATGAGTTTTCAACTATTTGATCCTCAGACAGGGTACATTTGCAAAGACAGACAGCACTCACATCCTCCATGGTGGTCAGGTTGTTCTTTCCTATGGAGAAAATCTGCAGCTCTTGCAGCGTGTCCATGTGCTCAATTCTGGATATCCTGTTGTTGTAGAGACTGAGGTCCTGCAGTTTGACAAGGGTATCCAGGCCCTCAATTACTTCAATATTGTTGAAAGACAAGTCTGGGGAAGAGTTTAGAGATCAAATGTTTTACAAGCAAAAGTTAAATTACTCTTAACAGAATGCCCTGATTCAGATTTAGTCCAGATCTTGATTCAGGAGCTTAAGTACATTGTTTTCCTCAGGATATTCAGTGTCCCACAGGAAATGTTTGGCATTAAATCACCATTCCATCCAATCATTCCCATCTCCTCCTTGCAACTCTCCATGGACTTTTTAAATGAGAGGAACAGTTGAAGGCATTCCATGCAGAGTTCACATACACAATCTGAAAGTAATTTCTGTCTTATGGGGAAATAAAAAAAAAAACAAATCCCAAGAAAATAGATGAGGAAATGCCTCAAAAGGGGGTTGTTTCTCTGACAAATTTGACAGTCCCTGCCTTGTTTCTTGCCAGACACACTAATGTGAACCAACAAATGCCAGTTCCACACTCTCAATCGCCCTGATGTCAATGGAGGTTTGTGAAGGCATATACTCACTTGAGCTATTTCACTCCTCGATGTTTCCTCTTACCCTGCCAGAATGTCTATTTAACACCTACATTCATCATGGCTAAGGGCAGTATTTACCCTCAAGCCGGTACTGAGTGATTCAGGACCCCAAAGACAATTGATGTAGTTACCAGCTGTCTGCATCACCCCACCCCCTTGCATCACCCTAGCCCCTGGACACCTAAGACACTTGGGCAGCAGCTGCTCAACCACTGCAGCCTTTGGGCAAACAAAACCCATGAGTGTGCTTCAAAACACGCTGTTTATATTGTGGGGATCAGCTGTTGATTCACAAGTGCATTCAATATTTGTGCAGCAGAACAGTACAGACAACTGGGTGGAAGAATCCACTAGACATTTCAAGATGTGCTTGTGAGCTGAAGCCCTGCATGCTGTTTGTAGTGGTGGCTAAGGATATGGTTACACTGCCAGCCAACAGTGTGGCTACAGTTCCCAGAGAACACTCTAAGCTATGAAGTTGTAGCAGCAAGCTTGCTGATTTGCCCAGCATCACAGCCTGCACCACTGTGGGGTGATGCTGTCAGCGTGCCAAGTTTTTAGTTAGGACTACAAGGATGGGCACTTCCTGCAACAATAGTGCCACGTGTAGGGGTAAAGACACTATTGTCTTTCACTGGGTTCTAGTCTGCAAAATGACATTACCTTTGAAAACAGAACTCAGACTTCTAAATCACAGATGTGTTCCCATAAAAATTTCCAAGAGTCACTTCCCAGTATGAGTAAAAACCCTGGAAACAACCTTAAAACCTCAGCTTCCTGCTCCTGCCACACCAAATGTATTAAAGCCAGTTTTTAAACATTTGAAGGATTATTTTGCAGCTCTGCTATTCAGGCATTTTGACATTTGAGAGTCAAATGAGAAAACACAGACAGCTGACAGCCTTCCCTGGGAAAGCTCCTATCAGTCATGTTCGAGAAGGAACGAGAGAGACATCCTGACTTTATCACAGATTGCTCTGCACCTGTGAAGGCATCCAGCCTCGTGTGCCTCTATCTTACCGAGCCATACAAGGTGAACCAGACTCTCCAGCGCTTCTATCTTCTCAATTCTGTTGTTGTCCAGCTGCAGTTTAGTCAGATTCTCAAACTGCCACAGATTATCAATCTGCAGAATATCTAAAGCCATAGGAAAAAAAAAAAAAAAAGCTTTTCATGTGAGACAGCTTTCAGTTTAGCAGAGAAGCTATCTTGCATGAGGAAAACATGTCCAGACTTACCTCCAAAATGATTTTGAGTGGATTACAATAGTGTGTGATGACTGCCTTAGAGAGCTGAGAGTTCCACTGACTGGATGAGATTTCAGTGAAACAGCCCAGTTAACCTCAGTGTCCTGCACCAGCGCACACTGCTCATCAGCGATGCCGCCGAGTCGCTGAGGGGATGCTGACTACAGCCCTGCAGTCAGGAGTGGCTTATGAATCCCCTACTCAGAGGCCTTGACCTTCATTTTCCTTTCCAGCTACAAGAGGGAGGTTTGGGACGAGACTCCGCTTTTCTCCGTGTTTGCAGGCTAATGGTGGCCAGCTACTGCTTTTGTAAATTACTCTCCTGCTCCTGGGATTCTCATCACAGGAGCAGGTTGGGCTCTACTCCTTCTGTGAAGGCTGCAGTTTAGAACAGATCAATATCCCTGCATCTACCTTTCTCCAAAAACAGAATCACGAGGGCAGGCCGTTAGGCACCACAGCAAAACATTAGGACCAAGGTGACAGAAAATGCGGAACATCCTCACTCCAAATTCTCTTTCTCTCCCCGTGGCTTCTCAGAAGGTTTTCTTCACTGCTCTGCTGTTAGTGTTGTTTAGTGAGTGCAGAGTAAAGCAAGGAACTGCATGCACAAAATATTCACTCAGCTCTGTATTTTGCATTTGCAAATACACGCAGGAGCAGGTAATGGGGAGTCTGTTCTAAGGAATTCAGCCGGCATGGGCATTATTTTTCTGGAACACACAATGAATAATCAAAAGCAGATTTATTTTTTTCCCCTGAAATTACAGCCCAACCCCCTCCACCCTCCTACCTCCAAATACTCAAATATCGAGCCAATACTCAAATATCCTTCCTCTTCATTTTTTTGAATGTGAGTTTTTGACTGGTTTGACGGGAAGAGGCAAGCTGCGATAATGCTATGGATGACCGGAGGAAGCCACCCAATTGGACTGTAATCACCATAATCTCCCAAACAGCTCTCACATAATCGCCAGCCATGGTAGAGCCTGCCCAGGGTTTGATTTGTCCACGTACCAAAGGGCCCAATAGGCCTGTGGCCTGTAGGTGTCACCACAATATAAATGTTAAATAAGAAAAGCAGTGACAAGAATAGTGTAAAGTTGAGAAGCTTTAAAGTTACCCATCAGCAAAAGCACCCAGCTCTTCCTACTGAAACTGCTGCATACAGATGTGACTGAAAAAGTGAGTCCAGATTACTTTTCACATCATAAATCCAAGCTAATAATGATCATTTAATTGCCATTTAGCCACCTCGGGCTTCATTCTATTACCTTTTAACAAAAGAAGAAAAAAGTATATATATATATCAGTATATAAATATCTATACTGATACTCACTTCTAAAACTAAGCTGCAGCTCTGTCACATCTTCAAAGTTAATACCTTCCCTTTTGGCTAGGTTTCTTATGTCCTCTGGACACAGCTCTTCAACAGCTTTCTGAAGCATTTCATCATCAATAATGTTTGGCTCAATGCTATTGTACAACTGACTCATGTTTAGACGGTATCAACCTTAAAGGACAGAAAAGAAAAATAAATTCAATCACTACTTGGCTACTATTTCCAACATTCATTGAACGGGTATGATGATTCCAAAGAACTAAGAGCACAGACAAAAGAAGAAAAAAGATACCTAAGAGCTGATATAAAATACAGAGCTGATATAAAATACAGACTTGACTTCTATCACAAAGTCACTGCTGTGATTCCAAGTACAGCCTTACAGCCTGAGCACTGTAAAACAGCAGGGCACCATCACACACAAACTTCCCACCACATTTGAATGTTTTCCATGAAGAATGCCAGAATTTGGTCAGGTAAACAGGCCAGGAAAGGAGGCCCTGTGCAGCACCTATTAATGGCAGCGGGCCAGTGCATGGCAATCACCTGTTGCTGAAATCCATCTTCATTCACATTTAAGGTTCTGTGCACTACTTGATCTAGTTTTAAAAGATAAGCTTCTCATTACTGGCAAGTTTGATTTAGAGACTAAGAGGTGTGTCTTTATAGCACATGAAAATTAACAACAGCTGCTCAGTGAATTTTAAACACCAACATGGTAATAAAAGTGATAACAAATTTGAGGAAGGAGGAAAATTTATAAACAATATCAGTGATTTTCTGAAGGAGGCACTTGATGCAGAACCATGGGAAAGGCTACCAAGTTCAGTCAACATACAGGACTGGCCACAAACAACTTTGCTTGGGCAAATAGACAGTTCTGTCAGTTAAAACCTTCAGTCCTGGCTTTGTTATTTCAATATCCCTGATGTTGCCCTGGAGTGCAACATGCAGTCTTACCTTTCTAGAACTGTGCACAATTAATTAATCAGTATGAAGTATGAACTTTTTCCTGTGTAAGATGTCTGTAATTGTGGAAGAAGTTCTGATTTTTTTGCAACGGAGGTCAGGAAGGATGAATATCTGCGGTTAGAGAAGTCTCTCCCCGTGATGACATCAGGAAAAAATTCTTTACTAAATGAGTTTTCAGGTACTGCCCAGGGCAGTGGTGGAGTCACCATCCCTGCAGGGATTTAAAAGGTGCGTAGATGAAGTGCTGAAGAACATGGCCTAGAGGTAGGCTAGGCAGGGTTAGGCTGGAGTTTGACTTGATGATCTTAAAGGTCTCTTTCAACCCAAGTGATTCTATGATTCTATGACTTTAACAAACCAAACCTCTCTACAGGTGTGCTCAGTGCAGCCCTGAGATAGCAGCCTCTGGGTTTATCCATCCTTCCCTGCCAGACTTTCCACTTTCCTTGTCTTTGTCCATCCTCTCGAGTCAGTCGGTTCCACAGAGATAATTGAGGTCAGCAACTTGCCGCATCCCACGGGAATGACGTGGGCGTTAGGACAAGCAGCAGGTCGGTCACCACACAAGAAGCTGTTACTCCCAGCCAGCTGCACCCCAGGCCTGGGAAGCAGCACCACGTCCCAAACACCCCCAGGCACTGCAGGGCCCGGGACCCTGCCTCTGCCTGTCAGGGTGGCTCTGATCCTGGTCGGCTGCCCCCTCCCTCCCTCGACCCAACCCGGCCCTGCTCCAGGTACCGGTCCCGGTCACTCACACCCCAGCCTCGGCCTCCAATACCGGTCCCGGCTCCTCACCCCTCAGCTCAAGGCCCTCTCCGCAACTCCGGCCCGGTCGCTAAGGAAGCCCGGGCGTGTTGCTACGGGAGTCCACGTGATATGCTCAGACACCAATGGTCAGGAAGTGGGTGGGAAGGCTCTCTGCGAATCAGAGCGCGATAAAACCATGTCAGCCAATCAGCGCCGGCACCGTGCCTTCGGGGCGGGAGG
>VXBZ01001094.1:24096-42611 GCA_013399135.1 Heliornis fulica | reverse complement strand
AGGACCCCCAGGTCACTCTCACCACTCATAATTAAGATCAGGCAAAAGAATGTGTGGGAATTTAAATAATAATTAAAAAGCTATTATAAGCACTGTGTTGATAGAAGTACCTTTGGAAAACTTGGACTAGCTCTGCTTATAATCTTCCGTAGGCAGGGAAACATCAGTGGTATTTATTAATTAGAATGAGTCAATGTAACTTGTACTCAAGGAGCAGAATAGGTAGGGAGAAAGAAGTCTCTCTCCTCTCTTCTCAGCCCTCTGATATTTGAGCCTTCCTAACCCTTTGCTTTTTGTCAGGTGCCAAAACTGTGTTGGCCAACCTTTAACTTCTCACTCAGAGAGCAATCTGAGCTGGAGATTTTGGGAGAATTTCAGCTCTGATTGCTCAGCTGCTTCTGAGAAGTAGTTAAAGGGAACCAGCCCGGGTTTTCCTGAGCAGGATGACTCTTATGAGGCATTTTTAAGCCTAATAAGGAGTTTTTTCCATGTGCTGTAATGGGAGAATAGAGAGACACTATCAGAAATCATCTCAGAGGGTGGAGAAAGTATCAGGGCATGTGGCTAGGAGTAGGTGTTGTTTGGTTTGGATTGGGTTTATTCCTTTTGGTCATGTTATTAATAGTATTTTCCCAATGTAAAACAATGGGCAGAAACTGGAAATGCCAAGCAGCAATAATATTTCCATTTCACTTAATTTGTGTTGAATCATGGTGATGCACGAGCCACGGCACTCACCGGGATGCTTATGTCTTGGGGAGCAGCCAAGGAGCTTCTGAGGGGTTTTGTAAAGTCAACACAACTTCATCCCCTCCAAAATGAAAACTCACTCTCCTTCCTCTATGACATCCACTTAGAAGAAGTTTCATTTCATTCCAAATCAGAACCAGGATACTTGGACAGTTTTTTACTCATCACTCCCTCTCTCTCCCTACTGTGAGCAATTCTGTTTACATTTAATCATTTTTAATTACTTTAAAAAAAATCAGTGATATATGGGATTATCCTGCAGGCAGGGGTATCCTATGGGCTGTGTTATTCAGAAAGACAGACAAGGTGATCACAATTCTCTCTCTATGCTTCAGTATTTCTTTTTCCTAAGTGCTGTCATCTCCCAGTGTATTTACTCTGAGAAAATAGTGACCATGTAAATAAAAAGCAGCACTACCCAGCAGACAGAAATAGTGATTTATGTGCCAGCTGGGATGCCACTGCAGCATTTGATGAGTATTTAGCTATGTGGTGTTCAGGATACGTAAACCACTGAGCTGGACAAGTAAGTTGGAAAAATAAAGGCAAAGATTTAACTGAGAAGACACAAATTCTGGTTAGAAACCAGGATGTTCTTACAAAAACTTGATGTCTCCAATGGGTTGGTCTGGTGCTTTCCACACAAAGGACAGGTTTCTCTTCAGTGATTTGTCTGAGTGGGTGACAGTGTCCCCATCTTCAAAACAAGTCAGCAGCTTGGAGCCAGGAGGGATGAAGACAAACGTGCCAGCGATTTCATCGTTAGATACTTTGCGAGCTTGAAGCAAAAAGCCCATAAAATCCCTGGTGCTCCTCACTGTCACTGCAAGACAAAACACAGGGCATGAAGGGATTTGTCTCATAGTTACAGGGTGAATTGTTTGCAATGGAGTTTCCAGTGGTAGCACTGAAACAAAAAAAAAACCAAACCAACCCTCTGCAGCAATAACAAAAACACAGAATCATAGAATCAGAGAATGCCTTAGGTTGGAAGGGACCTTTAGAGGGCATCTAGTCCAACCTCCTGCAGTGAGCAGGGACACCTTCACTAGAACAGGTTGCTCAGAGCCCCATCAAGCCTGACCTTGAATATCCCAAGGGATGGGACCTCCACCACCTTTCTGGGCAACCTGTGCCAGTGATCCACCATCCTCATATTGAAGAAAAGTTCTTCAGGAACTAGGAGAAACTAGAACTATTAGGAGAAATCCTAATACCCAACCTAAATCTCCCCTTTTCTAGTCTAAAACCATCACCCCTCATCCTATCACTGCATGGCCTCATGTACAGTTCTTCTGCAGCTTTCTGGTAAGCACCTTTCAGGTACTGGAAGGCCACTATAAGGTCCCCCTGGAGCCTTCTCTTCTCCAAGCTGAGTAAGCCCAACTCTCTTAGTTTATCCTCATAGGAGAGGTGCTCCAGCCTTTGGATTAATTTTGTTGCCTCCTCTGGACATGCTCCAACAGGTCCAAATCTTTGTGCTGAGACTTCCAGAGCTGGATGCAGTTCTAAGCATCTTACTGCCTTCGTCCTTACAGGCTGTCTTGGATGTGCAGGATGTCAGACCTTACCTTTAACTTTGCAGTTTGTAGTTGTACACCAAATTCTCTTGAGTCTTCTCCTCCTCCCTCCACCCCTGGATTACAAACTGCTAACCTCACTGTGTGGCCTTTTTTGAGGCAGGAGGTTTGGGTACCACCCTGCACGTATGCAAAAGCTCGTGTGCTGCCCTTGGCCAGCTTTTATTCATCACAGATGAGCAGCCAGGCTGGGGAGCAATGCCTGTCAGCTCTGCTTCTGCCTGAGGAGCAGCGATGCTGGGGCTGGGGCATACTGCCCAACCCTACCTAAGGGTCAGGTGAGTCATCCATGGTGTGGAGGAGCAGGGAAGGTGACTACACTCTGGAGGTGCCACTTGCACTGAGCGCCGGTATGGTTGAGAGCAATGAATCCCACCCATGGGGTGATTTCGCCCACACTTACCAGCTGTCTCCAGCAAACAGCTGGTCTGCAGCACGCTGAAGACCTGAGGTCACCCGAGAAACCTTAGGCCAAGCACTGTGAACAGGATCCCTCTGTAAATACACCCGTTACCTCACGAGGAGAGGTGGCAGTTACCCCTCTCCCCAGCCCTCACAGAGGTTAATGCCATCCCCGGGGGTTAGTTAACCTGTATTTGTGAGATGCAGGAGTGAGAAGCTCTTCCTTACCTGGCACCTTGTCACCTGGGAAGTAGAAGGACATGTTGGTGTGGAGAGTAACGTAGGTGTTGCTGGGACTGTGCAGCTGCGCTCTCAGGTGTCTGGGCATCATGTCGGTGCAGGCAGAAAGGCTGGCGCCGTGCGAGAAGGCGGCCGCACAGGAGACCAGGCACAGGGTCGTACAAGTCCAGGCAATGACGGTGGTGGGGACTCTCCTGATGTCTTCCATCCTGCAGTGGGGGTATGTTTGGTGTGTCATGGCTTTAGAGACTCTCGGCTTCGGTTTGGAAAGTGAAGGTGAAGGATGTGTGTGCGGTGTTTGATGTGAGGGGAAATGGATGGCGCAAGGCAGGTACAGCTCCAACACCTTCTTTTCAACATGCAGCTTCTCCTGCCCTAGATTTCACTCCCCTTACTCAGTAAGTGGATGTAAAGAACCCAGAGGATGAGGAGGTCCAGCTTCCACCTCCACTCTAGTGCTCCTCAAACCACCAGCTGACTCCCACAAACCACCACCACACACGGACCAGGTTGTGCCCAGCCTGAGGCAGGGAGCAGCCGGACGCAGCTTGACCGTCGGCAGCCGAGCATCGTGCCACTCCAACCAGTTACATGCCAGGAGGTGCCTGGGGGAGTCACAGGAGCCTTTACTGGATAGCCCAGCACCAGTGGTGGGATACCTCCCCCTCCTCATGGAGACATGCTCCCCTCTAGGTACCCCTGAACCTCCCTTGCTGGACACAGTTCCTTGCAGCTCATCAAAGTGCCCCTGAGCAGCCGCTTTCATTCCCTTGGGAGTTTCCCAGGCTGCGCCTCCCTTTCCCATCCCTCCCCCAGCCACCTACCTTCACCCTCACCACCCTGTCACAGGGGGAGCAGGGCTGTGCTCCCCAGGGACAGCCAGGCTGGGGTGCCGCCGTCGCTTACCTCGGGACACGTACGCCGCCGGGCTGGCTGCCACCGCTGCCCTCCCGGCCTGCCACAGACCCATCCTTCCAGGGACCTTCTTCTCTTCCTCCTCTAATGGGAAGCGCAGCAGCTGTTACTGCTAATACCCACCACCTCCAGCAGCTCTCTGACAGTGCCCAAATCCGCCCTTCATCATATTACTTCTCCTCCTCACATCCCACCCCCTTTTTCTTTCTTTTTTTTTCCTTCTTTTTTTTTTTCTTTCCAATCTCCAAGCTCCGCAGTGAAAACAAAGCAACGAGCAGGGGGGCAGCTGTTTGTGTGGGACACTCTGGGACTCCTTTGCAGAGGCATGGGAGGATGGGAGTCTTGCTCACCCCTGTTGCCCTCCCCAGATACCCCTGCCATGCAGTGGCATCATGAAGCAAAGCCATGCCAGCCCCCACCAGCCCGTGACCCCTGATCAGCGTGCCCTGTCGCTCACGCTTACACAGCAGTAAAAGCACGATGTTTCGCTGGGATGGTGTGTTCCACACACCAGCCCTGCCAGGAGGAGCCATCAACACCCCAGAAACCCACCAGAGGTGCCCCAGGGGACTAAACCCCCAGCACATGAGCTGCATTTGAGTGCTGGCTGTCACCCCTGCTCCTTAGCCGAGCTCTGAGGCAGCTGTGCTGGTGGCCGGCTGCGAAGCCGACCCTGTCCTAGGGGATTCCAGCTCCTCCTGGGATCTGCCTCATTGATGCAGGATGATGCAGAAGGCTGGCCCTGGGTGCAGAAAATCTCGTGAAGATGGAGCACAAAAGAGCACTTGGTGCTTTTAGTCCTCCTCCTCAGATAGACGGGTCTGATGGCTGAATGACTTTGTGCTGGTACTAGGCCGCTCTCCTTGCAGGGCACCACAAAGCTCTGTTCTATCCCATGACTGGAACTGTTGGAGAGGGTTCAGAGGAGGCCACAGAGATGATCAGGGGCATCTCCCCTGTGAGGACAAGCTGAGGGAGCTGGGCTTGTTCAGCCTGGAGAAGAGAAGGCTGCAGAGGGACCTCACTGCAGCCTTCCAGTACTTAAAGGGAACGTATAGACAGGAGGGAATCAGGTTTTTACAAGGGTGGATAGTGGTAGGACAAGGGGGATGGATTGAAGCTGGAGGAGGGAAGGGTTAGATTGGACATCAGGGGGAAGTTCTTCATGGAGAGAGTGGTGAGGGGCTGGAATGGGCCCCAGAGAGGTGGTGGATACCCCAAGCCTGGAGGTGTTCAAGACCAGGCTGGATGGGGCCCTGGGCAACCATGTCCTGATTCAGGCCTGGAGTTTGGTGGCCCTGCCTGTTGCAGAGGGTTTGGAACTCAATGATCCCTGGGGTCCCTTCCAACCCAGACCAGCCTGGGATTCTGTGATTCTGTGGAGAGTGGGCAGGTTGATAATTAGAGCTTGAAGGTGGCAACAGTTAGTTGAGTCCAGATCACCAAGAGCTGGTCATTCAGCCAACAAAGCTTGAAGCATAATGTCGTTTAAGAATATTTCAGGTCATCTTTAAAACAAAGAGCAGGGGCCAACTGTGAGAAGAGCAGTTAAAAACCCACAGCAGGAGAGCAGAAGAAAGCTGTGGTTGTCCTGCAGGGACAATGGAGAGCAACACCTACACACTGTCATCTCAGAGCTGACCTGTGCATGTCCGTGGCTCAATGTTTGGGTCACCATGGGGAAAAGGATGTCACTCTGACATCTAGTTAGGCAGGAGGTTGGTGGAAGTACTGCAGGTCCCCCCATCTCTTTACAGTTGGCTATTCCTCTGTGAGTGAAGTGGGGCAGTGGGGTCCAGTGTTACTGCTGGGAGTGAATGGACACATAGATTACATGCAGCACAGTGTGAGGCTCCTTCCCTTACTGACTCAGGCTAAACAAACCCAAACAAACCCTTTATTTGGGCCATACTACAACCTGGGCAGCTGTTATGCACTAGAGGAGTGGGGGGAGGAGAGAGACAGGTGGTGCAGGGCTCTTTCTGGATCTCAGTTAAAAGGCCTAGCAGCAAATAGCTTAATGAGCACTGGACCAGGTTGCCCAGAGAGGTGGTGGATGCCCCTGGCTCCCTGGAGACGTTCAAGGCCAGGTTGGATGAGGCCCTGAGCAAGCTGATCTAGTTGGGGGTGTCCCTGCTTCTTGCAGGGGGCTTGGACTAGATGACCTCTGGGAGTCCCTTCCAACTCTAGCCATTCTATGATTCTATGATTCTATGACTGCTATAATAAGAGAGACAGCAAGTAAACTGCATGTCCCTTCAGGTTGCTGGGCACCTCATGTTCACGTAGCATCAGCAGAGCCCAGATGGAATCTCTCACCGTGTGCTGCTCGGAGCCAATGCAACCCCATCTGTGGGGAGCAGCTCTTCTTCTTCCTCACTTGAGCCATTTGCTGATTTCCTTACAGGAAAACAACCCTTCCTAAGGGATGTTCTCGTGAGAACTTCTTGCTGCACCCATAGATAAAGGCAGGGCCAGGCCAGCGATGCGATCGCAGGACCGAGTGGGAGCTTCCCGCGAGCTCCACTGTGATGTTGAGCTGCCAGAGGCATCCTGTGGCCAAGGGGTCCCTGCAGTCTGATGGAGACCCCAAAGCCACACCAGGCACACAGCCCAGCCCAGCCAGAGAGCTGCCCTGCGGATCACTGACTCCTAAACATCAGGATCAGTACCACAGCTCCAGAAAAGCCTCCTCCTGTCTGACTTCTCAGCCTTGGAGAGTCACTTAGCACAGGAACCTGACTCTGGAACTGCAGTGTTTGCTTCCAAAACTGTCACGGGGCTGGGGCTGCCCACAGGCATGGGGTGGCACATTAAAGATCAGGCAATGCTCAATGCTTTGGTACCATCACTCGAACTTTTGAAGGCCCTCACTTCTCAAACACCTTCCTTATGAGGACAGGCTGTAGAAGCTGGGTCTCTTCAGCTTGGAGGAGGCTGAGGGGTGACCTCATTAACATTTATAAATATGTAAAGGGTGAGTGTCAGGAGGACAGAACCAGGCTCTTCTCAGTGATGGACAGAAATAGGACAAGGGACACTGGGTTCAAGCTGGAGCAGAGGAGGTTCCATCTGAATGTAAGGAGAAACTATTTCCCCGGTGGTGGAGCCCTGGAACAGGCTGTCCAGAGAGGCTGTGGAGTCTCCTTCTCTGGAGACATTCAAGACCAATCTGGACACGTTCCTGTGTGATTTAATCCAGGTGATCCTGCTCAGGCAGGGGGTTTGATCTAGATGATCTGTCAAGGTCCCTTCCAACTCCTGATGTTCTGTGATTCTGTGACTACCATGAACAATGCAGCTGAAACTGGCAGCTGTAGGGCACAGCTGGCTCTGGGAGCTGCATAAAAGCCTTACACCATCATGGGCAGGTTGCACCCTACTCTGGGTACTCTGTTTTGTCATTGTAACAGTGAAAAAGACAGAAAGAACTCCAGTCACTCCTGGTTTGTGTGATTCCCTTTGAACCAGGAACCAGGTGGCACCACACTGTAGACTGAGTGATCATCAGTGCACGTGCCTTTAAAGCAAACCCTTCCCAGCATGCTCTGCTACTTATATAGGGCTAATGTAAGTGTTGTAGGCTTTAGTGGTGTCCTGGCTGCTTACTACACAGTGAGTACCTTGCTCTCTCTTTAGTTTCTACAGGGTATGCTGTGCTGCTGCTCCCAGCCAGGCTTTTGTTTACAAGGAGGGGTGGCTCAGTTTGGTTCTTCAAGTGCAAGTGGTTTATGCTGGATGTGGCAAATCCAGAGTTTGTGCTTGTTTCCCTTCCTGGAGTCTATCTGGAAGGGGGTGGTGTGGTGGAGGAATGGCCTTGGTTTGGGGAAGTGAGCTCATTGCATGAGAACACCAGCTGTGTATGTGAGTGCAGTGTTTGTCTTTGGCATCTGGTTAACTTTTGTTCGTTGGTTTTGGATTGCTCAAGTCTGGGTGTGTTCTGGTAAGTGATGGACAAGCACTTGTAGGTTGCTTGAGGAATGCTTTGGTGTCAGTCCTGACCTAGGTGGGTCTGGTCCACGAGTAGAACTCTTCTATACACAGGTACTGGGGTGAGAGTGTTAGATGTGGTAAATGAGGTAACACAAAGGCCATGAGCAGTAGTACTTAGTAGTTTTAGTGCTTTGAAGTGTGTATTTGTGCATCCTGAGGGGATAAAGACCCTATAAATCAGGTGGAGTTTGTTTTAAGCATGTGAGTTTGCAAAATACCTCATCCTAGTTTGCCCTTTACATACATATGCATTTGGCTAGAGGTCCATGAGTGATTCTGAAAGCTGTCCAGGCAGTGCCTGGCCTACTCACAGCTGGTATGATGTCCTGCAGTGTACAGTAAGTCAGAGCACAAGGTGAAACACATGATGAAAGCCCTACCCAACAGTCTGCATCCAAACATGGGGCTGTCTGATTGAAGTCAAGCTCAAATATTCCCTTGATGTAAACACAGGGGCTGAAAACTTAACGAGGGGGTTTGTGTCTAATCCTATAAAATGTAAATAAAGGTCTGATTCTGGGAATGAACTATTAGATTTTTCTACCTGCTTTTGAAATTTGAATATGAATTATATCAGCTCATCTCTAATGCAAATTTTCCTGTCTACCTCACATAGTAAATAGTGACTTCATGATCTAGACTCAATTAAAATAAACCTCAGCATGTAAACTAGATAGATAGCATTTTCTAAGCTTGGGTTAATATGAGATTGGACACCCTGAAGTAGATAACTCTAGAATGTTCTGTAACTAGACTGGTAGATACAGAAGTAGAGTTGACAAAGTGATGCAAACTCGAGAGTAAATTTTTGCCTGTGCAATATGTGTTGCTATAGGTACAAGAGAGGGGAAAAATTAACCCTGTTTAAAAATTTATAAAAATAAAACCCAAACAAACCAAGTCTCCAGGAATGAAAGCACAAAGTAATGTGCTTCTCCCCAGCTGCACAGAGATGACAAAACAAATGAGAAACTGCATGCTCCAATAGAAGGTCTGTCTTCCTTTTATAAAGAAGTCTCTTAACAGAGGAGCAAGTTGGCAGTTTGTACCATATCCTGGACCCTTTTCAAGCCTTGTCAGAAAATGATACATTATTGAAGCATAGTAAACAGTAGCATCTCCATCTCTGTGTGCTGTAGTGGCTTCTGAAGTGTTCACTGTGGAAAGGTTAACTACTGATTGAAAAACAATTTAGAATTATTCCTTAATAAAAATAAATCAATTAAAGTTTGCAAGCGGCATTCTCTACCTTTAGGTAACTGAAATGTTAAAATTCCCTGCTTACATTAGAGCTACTGGTACTTGGGGAGATACAAGCCAATTCCCACAACTGTCTTATGGTCATCCATCCACAACTAGAAGCATTTTTTGTCCCTGAAAGCATTATCAGTTGTCCAAGGAATAAAGCAGAGCCTCAGAAAAGTCATTTTATGAAACTAGCTAAATAACCTCACCATGAGGTATGTTACCCTAACCAACAACTTTGTTCCAACAAAGAAGAAAACCATCTATCCAGATTTTAAGCATAGCAACACTCAGACTAGGCAATAACACAGACTGGTTTGGGCTGGAANCAGCTCCCTCAGCCTGTCCTCATAGGGGAGCTTCTCCAGCCCCCTGAGCATCTTCATGGCCTCCTCTGAGCCCTCTCCAACATCTCCACATTCTTCTTGAATTGGTGGCCCCAGATCTGGACACAGAACTCCAGATGGGGCCTCCCAAGGGCAGAGTAGAGAGTGACAATCCCCTCCCTGTCCCTGCTGGCCACCCCTCTGCTGATGGAGCCCAGGAGGCCATTGAGCTTCTGAGCTGCAAGATCACACTGCTGGCTCATGGTCAGTTTCTGAATGTTTGGCGTTTTTCCTTGGCTGACTACATATAGGAGGGAAACAGATATCCTATAACTGGAATCCAGTAAAGCTGAGCTGGATTTAGACTCTGGGCTTTGATTACCTGGGATCATTGTTGCAAAATAAGGAAGTTCTGACTCTGTTGCTTGCACAGAGGTTCCCCCTCCCTAATGCAAGTGTAATGAATTTGTTCTTGTTTCTGGCTAGCACAGAAATGTATAGCTGGGGTGGGGGCAGTGGGTGGGATGAACTGTCAGAAGAGGATACACACAGCATGTTTACAAAGGCTTCTAGATTCCCACTCTGCTTTCAAGAGTAGCTCTAGGTATTAGTAAAAATAGCTTTTTATTTAAGTCCACTGTGTTTGGCAGAGATGCAGGAGAAAAGGTAATGGTGAGCTGGAGAGAGGGGGATTGCAGAGGCAGGAGCTGGCTGCACTGGTGTACCATGAGAGCTTGTCACCTGTGACTGGCTCAGAGATCTCTTTTCACCCCTGGGGCTTTTCTATTTGATTCAATACTTTCCCCACCCCTAATTGCTGAAGTGTCACTGGTACATCCCGTGATTCCACCCACAACACAAGATTTCTTGGACAGCTGAACTCTTTACCTGATGGCTCTTAACAGATTGGCATTTAAAGCTGACCCTGTGTTTTCCAAAAGGGACAGGTCACTGTCACCAAAACATTAGCAACATCCTTCTCAACATCAGTTAAACTATTGCTCTGCCATCACTATGAGGCTGTAACTAGCAATTGCTCCATGCCTCCTTACCTTCCCATCAGTATTTCTGTAACCATTAGCATAATTAAATGACCTGTTGCTCTGAATTAGTCCTGCAGTGCTATTCCACGTTTGCTTTTATTTGTTTTATTCTGCTACAGTGAAACAGAGTAATGTGTTGAAACAAAAACATTTAGAAGGTTTATATTTATTTAAAAAATAATATTTAAACACTTGTGTATTTCTCCTGTGGATTATTAACTACAAATCAAACAGGGCTCATCATTTCCAAGAGGTTCATAAGTACAAAACAATCTCCTTCTGGCATCTTCACATCCTCCTCTTCTGTGTGCTTATGTACAATACTGTGGAGAGGAGAAGCAGTACATGTGAGACAGGGTAAACCATGTGCAGAGGCCTGTTTATTTAAAACATCATCTTTTCACAGCCTGTAAACCAACAGCAAAATCCCATCCCAGCATGAACAAATTCAGGAAACTTCTAAAGGCAGCAGCCCTGCAGCACTGCTGAGGGCAGCATGAGAGTGTCCAAGCAGAATTACAGATGTCAGGCACTAATGCTATGATCTTTCAACAAAAGCTGGAAACTGGGAATGATTGAGGCAGAGCTAGTGATCACCTATCATCAGCAGGTTTCTTTTTCTCTGGAGACATTCAAACCTGCATGGACATGTTCCTGT
This sequence comes from Heliornis fulica, assembly GCA_013399135.1. Classification (NCBI taxonomy): domain Eukaryota; kingdom Metazoa; phylum Chordata; class Aves; order Gruiformes; family Heliornithidae; genus Heliornis; species Heliornis fulica. The sequence continues at coordinate 31,459 of VXBZ01001094.1, read as the reverse complement.
GTGGTGTGATCTAGGTGATCCTGCTTGGGCAGAGGGGTTGGACTGGATCTTTCAAGGTCCCTTCTAACTCCTGATGTTCTGTGATTCCACCTACTTGGTTAGTGAAACCCTCAAAGAGGCATATGCACATGAAACTATTGTGCTCCTAAACTTGGGAAGTCTTAAAGTTCTTTGTTCAGCCTGTTCCACAGCCTCCTGCTTCTCACCAGTTTAACTTTCACAATAGATGCTTATTTCAGCAATTGATTCTCCAGCTGCAATGTCACTGCATTCCTTAGTGTAATAATCCAAATTCCTTGCAAAAAGCACTTGGCCTCCTTCAAGGAATATTTCTCCTCCCAAAACATACTGGTGCCACATTCTCTTTGACCTTTTATAACACGGGATTCAGTTCTTGTTTCTTTTTATTTCCTCCCTCCTTCCCATCTTCCATTTTCTTCTCAATTATGTCAAACTCTGCTTCATTTACCTTCTCTACAAGTCTCTTCACATCTGACTTGTGAACTTTTTCTATTTTTAGATGCTCTTCTCCCTGGCACATCCTGCTGTTCTGACCTAACTGATACCATGCACTCGTTTCAGGAGCCTGGGATTGTCCTTGAAGTGCACTAAAATCTACCTCCTGCACTGGGATACTCAAAAGCTCTGTAGTAAAGCACCACTCATGTTCTCAACTGGTGGTAAAATCTTGGCTTATAAAGATGAAAATAGCCTCCAGTGCTAATGAGGTCTGGACAATTAATCACAGGAAAATATTAATATCATCAATAGCTGTACTGCAGCATAAATTAATGCAGCAAAACACAGATGTTTCTCTAGAGCAGGTGGTAAGAGCAAAAGATTAACTTGTCCAGTGACAGGAAATAAGGTCTAAGGAAGGCTAGAGAAGAACAAGCTTCTAAATGAACTTCAAGTTCAGAGGCAAAAAGGGCCACAGGAATCTAAAAAAGCAGACACAGGCAAGTGAAACTGTAAAAAATATGTTAAAAAGTTTCTCAGAAAACTTAAAATTAACATTATTACAGGCAGCTTGCTTATACCTCAGCCATTCCTCAAATTCAGAAATATCAAAATGAGCAATAACACAAGGAGGAGTTACCATTGTTTCCTCTGATAAATGCGTCCCCATACTTGTTCTTTAATTGTCCATTTACATATTCTTCTGTCTGTTCCAGAGCTATATTCATGTACCCATCCAGGCAAGCCAGGACACCTGAAAATTATTTTAAAATAAAAATGCATTGTGTTTGGCCTTGAAAAATCTGTATCTTCATAAATAAGCCTAAAAGCCCGAGCTTGGCCAGATGAGTCAGTAGACCACAGTATTCCTCAAAGATTTAAGCTGAGAGTGGGGAACCCCAGACATTCCAGTAGCAACTTCATCAGCTGATGTAAGAGTATGGGGTGGGGGGAGAAAAAGTTATTAAGGTGGGACTTTCAAAAAACTTCCACTTGGCAAGTTTAAGGTGTCCCTTCTCACTTTTCACAGCTGTAAAGTATCTGTACCTGGATAATCTAAGGGCCAAGGCTATGTAAATTGAATTTTCAGCTAAACTTGTGAAGGATAGAGCTGGAAAAAAACCCCACCCCTTTAATACAGGACACCTATCACACTCTTTCACACTTACCTTGCAGGTCTAGAAGAACATTAACTGCAAGTTCTGTTCAGTAGGGCCTGTTGTGACAGGACAAGGGGTAATGGTTTTAAAATAGAGGGAGGGAGATTTAGATTAGATATTAGAAAAAAATTCTTTCCTGTGAGAGTTGTGGAGCACTGGAACAGGTTGTCCAGGGAGGTGGTGGATGCCCCTGGATCCCTGGAGACGTTCAAGGCCAGGTTGGATGAGGCCCTGAGCAACCTGATCTAGTTGGGGGTGTCCCTGCCTCTTGCAGGGGGGTTGGACTGGATGACCTCTGGGAGTCGCTTCTAACCCTAATCATTCTATGATTCTATGTTTTTGTTGTAAACAAAATTCTACCTAATTTTCACCAGGCAAAGGATGACACCCAGATCTTCCCACAAAAATGAAAGTATGTTGTTTAACTAATGCAACTCAAGAAAAAAATCTGCTGTTAGCTGTTGTATTGATCAGGAGAAGATGCATTTGAGTAGCACTGACTTTAGACAAGTACTTATGTTCTCACTTCTCATGGCCCCTCTTGAAGCCTGTATGTTGTTCAGACAGCACCTCAGATGTGCTTGCAGCACAATGGCAATTTTTCATTCAAAATTAACTTCTTGGTGTCCATGTTCACCCCTAAGATCAGAACCATGGCTGTCTGCAAACTTACCTGAACAACAAACAGATCATTCATGTGAGGAACTGCATTTGGGGATTAACAGATCTAAAGAACTGCTAGGGCATGTTTTCCTTTTTTCAGAAGTGTTACTGTAGTATCTTCCATTAAGTAATTAAGAATTCAAATTCTCCTGCCATCTAGTAATAATTTCAGGATTTTTACTTTATCTTTTTCTTTCCTGTTTCTACACAAATAGGAAAAACTGCTCACAAACTGTTACTAAACACACACACACACAAAACCAAAACACCAAAAACAGAACTTGTTTTTTCAATCCAGTAATCCAGGGCTCCACATAACAGCAGAAAACAAAAACCTTAGTCCAAAATTAAGATTGGACTGTGTGGATTTTCTTAAACTACCACTCGGTAGGACATAGTGTTAAACCAAACTCTCTTGTTCCTAGAGTGCATTCATGGCTGTGTCATTCTCTTCCTCCTTCTCTTTGTGTTTACTATCAGGCTGGTAATGACTAATTATTGTTGCTGCTCATCCTGGCTAGTATTTTCTGGTTTATATATATGTAGAGGTGCTTTAATGTATATATACATCTCCACACATAGTGATCATACATATTATTACTCATTACTTTCCCAGGGCTTTTCCCTTTAGACATGCACAGCACTTGGCAGCAAATCAAGACATTTTATGGTTATGCATCAACACTTTGTGTTAGGCAGTGTTTGTGTGTGTGGTGGCTTTGGAGGGAGGTACAGGCATAAAATTAGCATCACAGCCTGGAGGAAGAATCTAGACAAAACTGCAATAAAAGCCTGAGATGCTGTCTTTTTTTAATGTTTGGGTTTTACAAATGCTGATCCAATTCCTGCAGAAAACAAGCTGTTTATTTTTCAAATGAGAAAAGTATACAGATCATTAACTGTGGGATCATATTGAGTGGAAAGGAAGGACAGAGGACAGAAATGAAGAGAGGAGAAAAAATTAAGTAACAAGGGGGGTTGGAGGAACTGGTAGATCTGATTGCAGTCATGATAAACTAGCCTTGTTGAGGGGAAAGTTGAGTGATTTTTCTGCTGCAGTTACAAATGGATCTTAGTGTAAAAGGTACCAGTGGTCTCAAAGAAAATAGAAAGTGCATCCAAAAACTAAATCTGATTTAGCCTTGGCTTGTGTATAACTTTGGGTAAATGATTACTTGTATTAATTGAGTTTAATGAATTGCTACCATGATCTCCTGCAAAAGTGAGTTTACAAAAGCCAAAAATACCAGGGGTGAAGGTTTTAAGCCACCAACCCCACCTGAAGTGCTCTGGCAATGTGGTTGTAAAGAAGTGACAGATGGCAAGTTTTGTCAGCTGAGATACACTCAGAGGAGCAGGAAGGGATAAGAAGGCACTGAGTGCTCTATCTGTGAACAGTAACAATTTCAAACCACCAGAATACAAGGATTCCTTGCCACAGCACAAACAAGCAGTGAGCTGAACCAGCTGAATCAGAGCTGATGCAGTGATGTGTAGTGGGCCCATAATGTTCAAATCACGCCAGAATAAAATGTCTAAGTCATGCAAATAGGAGATATATGACAGTTTTTATTAAGTTTGGATACTAGTAAAAAAAAGTCAGACAGGCCTATAGTCTTATTTTAATGGGAATAGGATCAGGGTATTTCACTAAACAGTAAATTAAACTTCTCTGTCTTAGAAATCCCCTGCAATCCTACATACATTGCAAGATATACAGATAGGCAGAAGAGTTCTGGAATAAAATTGCTGGACTGTGTTAAAATGAACTGGACATACAGCAGTGAAAACCATACTAAAGTTTCTCCTGTATCTCTCTGAGTCTTGATCTAGCATGTGTTTATGCAGTTGTTTACCCAGAATGGAAATAACTCTTTCATCCCTTGTGTGAGTAAGCTTATGGCTGATGGCACAGTTTACTGTTTGAACCTTTTTCTGGACCAAGGTCTGTACTAGGAACTGGATAAGATAAATGTGAAAAAAAGGTTAGTTCCAACAGGGACTGCCATACAAGCACTGAGAAGGTCTCTGTCTGGTCACTTCAGAAATTTAATTCCAGCCAATCTTTACAAATATAATTTTAGAAACTTGGAGTCATCCTGAGATTCCAGTGTAACCATCTGTCTGAAGACACTAATGATTTTAATCTCTAAAATCAGTTAGCCTCCTTTTTAATCAGTTTTTCCAGAACTGATTTTCTATTTTTAACATCACCGTTCTATATTCACACACTCCAAGATCCTGGATCACACTGTTTTTCTTTTCAAAAGCAAAATATATACTCCAGTTTTCCCAAACAATGAGTTTACTCTCTGGGAGAGATAGATGGGAGAACTTACCTCGATAATCAACTCCAGAATTTAATTTTACAACAACTGGCCTTCCAATGATTTGTTTTAGAAAGTCACTAGGGGTTTGCTTCCGTAGACTCATCTTTATCTTCTCTGGTAAGCTGGGAAAAGAAGAGAAAACATTTGGATAAGCCAACATGCTTACATATGGTCTTTAAACACATTAGAGACAGCCTGTCCCCTGATGCTTAATAGTTTCAGCAAAACCTTAAGGGTGGGGGTGGAGAGACAGTGCTCTTAATGCCAGAGAATTAAACTTTCCCTTTGGTGTAACTTCTGAAAATTGTTAGTAACAATCTTTGCTTGTCACACTGTGTATGTTCTAAACAGAGCCATAAGTTTCACCTTCTCTGTAATGACTTGCTACAATGGTTTTACTAAAATTAGAGCTAAGTCACAGTGAGCAGCTTGTATCTTTAGGGGGTGGAGAGAGAAGCCAGTACATGTTCTGTACACAGAAGCCTGTGCTAGAATCACAGAATGTTGGGAGTTGGAAGGGACCTTGAAAGATCATCCAGTCCAACCCCCTGCCAGAGCAGGATCACACAGATTAAATCACACACAAATGTGTTCAGATTGGTCTTGAATGTCTCCAGAGAACGAGACTCCACAACCTCTCTGGGCAGCCTGTCCCAGGGCTCTGTCACCCTCACAGTGAAATAGTTTTTCCTTACATTTTCCTTACATTCACATGGAACTTCCAATGTTCCAGCTTGGACTCATTGCCCCTTGCCCTCTCATTGGCCATCACTAAGAGCCTGGCTCTATCCTTCTGACACTCACCCTTTACATATTTATAGACATCAATGAGGTCACCCCTCAGTCTCCTCTTCTCCAAGCTAAAGAGCCCCAGCTCCCTCAGCCTGTCCTCAGAAGGAAGATGTTCCACTCCATCATCTTGGTGGCCCTGCACTGGACTCTCTCAAGGAGCTCTGTCCTGGAACTGAGGGGCTGATACCCCACCTGCGTCGCAGTGAACAGCGGGAGGAGTTTTGATCTCAGCCCACAAACACAAGCAAGGACTAGATTTAACACGAAGCCTCCAACTGCGGGTTAGGCTAAGTTCACCCACAAGCCTTGTAATCAAGCTGCACGGAGGCCTGAAAAAGATGCCGTGACCACAAAACCGATGGTGCGGCACAGGCCGGGTTTGGCTGGAGCCCCCCTCAGCCAGCGATACGCCTGTTTGGCGTCACTCCGAGATGGATTTTACAATCAATGGCAGGGACGAGGCCAACGCTGAGGCCCGGCCTCAACAGCGAGCTACCGCGGCCGCGCAAGACACACCACCCGCTGTACAGGCACGGTCGGGCCCCCCTCCTTCCCCCTCCCTCCCCGGTTCTACTCCGTGATGCAAAGCGTGTGGGCCCGCCGGCTGGCGGTAGCCTCGGTATAAAGGGGGGTTGAAGGCTGCGAGCGACAACGGTAGCGGCTTCCTCCCCGGGGACAGCGAGCCAGGCTCCGCTGAGGGCCCCGCTGCTGAGGGCCGCGGCCGGCCCCGCACTCACTCACCGGTCTCCGCCGCCTCCCGTTCCTCTTCCCGGCGCCGGCCACTCTCCCGCCCAATCGCCACCGCCCCGCTACGGTGCGGCAGCAGGGACAAACAGCGCACCGGCGCGAAAACGCGCGGGGCGGAGCCGAGGCTGTGGGCGGGCTGGTGTTCGCCCTCTCAGCAGGGCCTGTGCGGGCCCTGAGGGCCGGGGCTCCGTGGGTGATGCGTTGCAGCTCCACAGCGATCGCGTCGCGTTTGTCACCCGAGTCCGGGGGTTTCGGGGGCGGTTCCTTCATCCACGGTCAAGGCCAAGACCGCTGTCTGGCTCCGGGCAGTGTTGATTTGTGATACACCTCCCCACAGCCCCTCAGGCTACACTGTGGGGGCTTTGCCCCCGGAACCCCGGCTCCACACCCACTACATCCCATTCCGTCACGGAGGTGTGGGTTTGTGGCTTGCTCGCGCTTACACCCAAAGTAACGTCATGTTAATTCCATATAAGAAAATAATTCCACAACCCAGTAAATAATTAGATCCTGCCCTAGCGAGTCCTTGATAATTCAAGTGGTCTCACCTGAGCCTTGACAGAGAAATAAGCCAGTGTCCTGCAGCTGCCGGTGTAGTTGTCTGTGATGGAGTTAGGAAAGTGTTCCTCAGCTCGTTTTACTGATTAATCCACGAACGTGGAAAGAACAAGGAAAGCTCCCTAGAGGAGAAAGACCTGTGTGGGGGTTAGCTGACAACTGGCTGAACCAGCCAGCAGTGTGCCCAGGTGGCCAAGAAGGCCAACAGCATCCTGGCCTGTATCAGGAATGGTGTGACCAGCAGGAGTGGGGAAGGGATTGTCCCGTTGTGCGGGACCTCAAGTGCTGGGTGCAGTTTTGGGCCCCTTGCTACAGGAAGGACATTGAGATGCTGAAACATGTCCAGAGAAGGGGATGGAGCTGGAGAAAGGTCTGGAGCACAAGTCCTATGAGGAGCAGCTGAGGGANGCAAATAGATAAGGTGCTGAAGCACATTGTCTAGAGGTGGACTAGGCAGGGTGAGGATGTCATTGGATTCAATGATCTTAAAGGTCTTTTCCAACCCGTGTGATTCTATGAAAAACAAGAAGCTGAACTGTCATTTACTTATTCCCATCTCCTCCCCCATCTTTTCCCCTTCCCCCAGCTATGCCCTAATGTCTGGAAAATACTTTCTTATTTTTTTTTCTTTTTTTTTTTTTTTTGGGTTTTTTT
>VXBZ01001094.1:0-24027 GCA_013399135.1 Heliornis fulica | reverse complement strand
TTTTTTTTTATTCTTTCACCATTGATTTAGTATCTTGGTGAAACTCTTAATATTCTCATGATAGGAAGAAAATGTACTGCGGCTTTTCAGAACACAGATTTATATCCTGTCTTGCTTCCAGGGCTGTTTATCTTCTCTTTTTGAACACATAACGTATTTTTTTCCCCTCAAAGCTTAGGCTAAAAGGCTTTAAGAGACAAGGCCTGCAAACCTGACTAAGTTCACCTGACTGCCCCAAAGTTCAAGCACAGGCACAGCCAGAAAGCTTAGGCCACGTTGTGCCCATGTTTCCAGGCAACCGTTATGTTAATAGGGAGCATCCAACTGTGCTTGATTATATCTAGTACTTGAAGCAGAAAAGGAACATTAAATAGTTACTCTGGGGAGCAGGCTTGCAAAGTTTTATTTGTCTGCTGGGCTTCAGTGTGTAATATTTTGATAAGGGAGTATTCTGGTTTTCATTGTTATCAATCACCATTATAAAAACTGGGCAAATAGATTTCTCATGCCTGGGCTGGTGAATTTTCATGACATTTTTGCAAATCTAGAGACATATGTTGGTTTGGGTGCCTTCATCTTTGCTTTATTTCCTTGAGTTTCTCTTCATAGCTTGTATTTCTTTTTGCTAGCAACCAGAACCTGCTGAGCTATTTTGCCTTCTGCTCAATAGCTTTCTAGCTAGCTTAGGCATGTATTTAGTTACAGTTGTACCTGTGTGGATACTTTGGGTATATGGTGCCAGTCCCAGCAATCCTTATCTTTCCTGCTTCTTACCCTAATAACCTCACACACATTTATTTTGAATCACAGGCATTGAGACTGTCAAGTTTTGTATCCTTAGCTCCACACTTTGATGGTTTGAGACCAAGCCATGAACCCAAATCTTAGATAATTTTCCTTGGTTTGCCATAGGTATCACAGTCTCACCTGGTGTTCTTAGTGGTAAATTAACCTTTGTGCAGGAAGTCGTATGTAGCTGAGTGCTTTGGAGTAGTGTGTTTCACACCTGGGAAGACAATTCCCATCTTGTAGATCCAGGAAGATTATGTCATCACATCTGTTATTAGGCAACCTAAAGAATGTGTTTTTTCCTGAGTGACAAAACCCCAATGACCTCAGGAAAGTGATCTTCAAAGGATTTAAGTAATCCACATTCACTGGACTCCTTAAGGATTTCAAAGCTTCAAGAGTGAAAAAAAAAATTAAGATGTCATTGACTAATGATTCTTTTGTTTGCATATCATCTAGATGAAAAAGGTTTTTGATCTAAACCACCACATACCTTGCTATCAGGAGATTTTTTTTAAATACTGCATTGCTTTATGCTTTCGTAGTGTGATGTGACAGAGCATTTTCAGCTGTATAACTCATGGAAATCAGGGAAATGCTGCCCTTGTGTTTTAATCAGGTTGAACTTGAAAGGTGAATGTTGTAAGTGGTAGAAATTATTTATAATTTGGTAATAAAAGTTTATGTCTAACACTCCAAATTTCATACATCTGCTGTGTGCTGGCCTTGAGATACAGAACAATTGCAATTGCCTTTACATTTGGCCCTAGATGAAAGGTCATAAATTACAATGATAGAGTTCGTAGTCATTCCCAGCTCACAAAATTTCCATATTAACATCTTCACCTCAAACATAAATGGTTACAAAGTTACAAAGAAAAGAGTTGTGTTGGCCTTTGTCAACTGAACTTAATAATGGAAGTCAGTGGATCACATACTATTGCTAACTTAAACATATAGCATTGCACAATCCTTGTTCAGAGGACCCAATTAAAACTTTACAGTTAACTTTAAAAATGAAATGGGAATTGACAGCCTCTCTTTCTTTAATGCAATAAAAAAACCACTTCAAAGTTAGGAAGGTTTTTCTCTCCCAGCTACTTGAAATAAAAGCATTTCCATAGTGTGAGGTGGCTCTGTAACACAGAATGTGTTAAAAGGAGTGTCCAACTTTTCTGTTTCTTGTGAAGTGCACACCATTTATGTAAGTTAAATGCAGAAGAACAACAATCCAGATGACAAAAGAATGGCTGTGGCAGTTTTTGAATTCAGTCTAAATAATCCCTGGCTACAACCAGTAGATGAAAAAAAAAAAAAAAAGCAGGTATTAAACAGTCCTCACCTGAGTCAGAGAGGACAAACCCATTCTGGCCATGATTGTAGCATACCCCATGATTTTAACAACCAATTTTGATGCTTTCTTAGATTATAAAGAAAAGGAGGGAAAAATAAAAAAAAAATATTTTGAAAAATATACAATAAGAGGCCAAGGCTGAGTTCCAAATCCAGGGAAATGTTTCTTGTTCAGAGCCTCTGAGAGTGTGGGGGCAGAAAGAGATGTCAGCCTCCATGAAATAGCGTAGAGGTGAAGTTCTGCAATTCAAGATTAGCACTGTTATTGCAGGGCTTCCTGAGGCCCCTGAAGTAAACACACTATTACAGTTCAGGAGGTTGAGAGGTGGAAGGTGAGAAGCCAGTGGAAGTTTTGCTAATTACTTCTCTCTACTAAGGATGCCTCTATAAATTATTGAAAATACACCTGACATCTCAAAACAGATCCGTCTTGATGAGCTGGTACAAAAAATACAACTCTTAGACTGATAGTTGTCACAGCTTGGTTTTAGAAACATCTCTAGTAGCAGTTCTCAGCTGCTGAAGAGTCAGTTAGCCCACTGGCCTGATCTGACACTCCTCCAGTGGATTCAGGATAAAGCTCTTAGCCTGCAGATCCTTTCACAGAATCGCAACCCGATGATTTCCATTCATTTCGGACCAAGAAAGCGCCATACATGCTTTCCCCACAGATATCCCATGGGATTTCTCAGGGAGAAATACATGACAAGAAAGCTTTTCAGTCCTGAAACCCTTCCCCTGCATTGCTGTGAAGCCCCAGGCTGTTATTTGATAGCAAGCAAGCGGCTGTGATTTGCTGAGGGCTCTGCGTCTCGGTTGGCTTTGTCAGAGGCGGTGCTGCGTGCGGAGAACAGATCGGTGCCAGATTTGCACTTTGGCACAGGATGCCTGAAGCTGACCTCACAACTCTTTGAAGTTGGCATAACCTCCATGCTCCGTCCCTTTCTCTTTTTTCCTTCTGGAGCTGTGTTCTTTTCTCTGTGATTTGTGCTTCTTAGAATCTTCTGATGCCCTAAGGGTGAGGAATAGGACGTTAAGGAATTGGACAGTGTAAGAAGAAGCAATGGAAAGGAAATATTAGGGCCTCCCTCCTTTTCCTCTTCAGCAAACTTCCTGGAAAACAGGGAGCTGTCAGCAGGTCTTCAGGGAGCTGGGGAGAATAATTCGAGAACTCAGCCTGAGGCTTTCTCTCTGTCTCCTAGACTTTCAGGTCTGTAGAAAAGGAAGGGAAGATCCCCAGAAGCTTTCAGTGTTCACTTAACTCCCTTTGAGTTCCCGGGAGTGCTCTCCTCTGCTTTCCCATGGGACACACTTTTTCACCAGGCTTAAGAGGTTGGATATTCCCTTTGGCACACATTTAGATGGCAGAGTTCAAGCCTTTCAGAATTGGAATGATACTCTATCAGTACCTATGCAATAAAAGAGCAAAGATTTTTTTTCCCCTTTAAATGAAGGCTTCCTTACCCAACATTATTTCCCATGCTATGCTAAGATCATCAGAAATGCTGATTCCCAGCCATGTTCTCAATTAAAAAGTTAATGCATTTTTAAATTGGACCTTAATCAAAAAAACATTGGGTTTGTGCTATGGATTTTAGGTAAAAAAGCCTAATAAAATTCAGTCATCTTCAAGTTCTTGTGTTGTGCTCATCATCTTGGGATTTTCATGTCCTGTATAGACTAAGAAACATGATGACCTTTTGATGAGTTTGTTTCTCCTACTTTTTGTCCAGTTAAAACACAGTTGTGACAGATCATGTGAAAACTCTGCTTTCTACTAAGTAAAAGTGTCTGCAAGCCCCAGTTGATTATTTTCTGTAACACTTAGCTAAATTCTCTCCAAAGTATGATGGAATTGGACACAGTCTTTTGTGTTTAAACTTTCTAAAATGTTTACATCAAAGAAATGCAGATTCTCTATTTTTTCCAGCGTGGAATATCAATTCCAGATGACATTTCAGCATAAACTTTTCCATAGCCAGTTCGATGATGCTAATTCAGTACTTCAGGTTGAAAACTGGTGTCAAGTTTGAGCACAGATTCGAGTTGAAGTGGTTACTTTAAATTGACCTGCTAGTGTAAAGCATCTGTAAGGTTAGTTCCTCAATCCCCAGAAGTGCTTCTGATGCAGACCTGGGGATATGAAGTAAAATGAGGCAACTCTGATTTGTAGTATGGTAAAACCAATCCATACCATATTCTGAAATGCAGTGAAAAAGGAAGATTAAAAAGTGCTCAGCCACTTTTCTGTCCCTCTCTGCCCCCTTCTGCGTATGGAAATAATGCTCTAAGGAGGAAGTATCACCTGACTCACAGGATGATTAGCTGTCTTTTTGGGAATGAACTGAATTTCTTCAAGGAATTGTAGAATCCCAGAATGGTTTGGGCTGGAAGGGACCTCAAAGATCATCTAGTTCCAACCCCCTGCCATGGGCAGGGACACCTCTCACCAGATCAGGCTGCTCAAGGCCACATCCCACCTGGTCTTGAACACCTCCAGGGAGGGGGCAGCCACCACTTCCCTGGGCAACCTGTGCCAGGGCCTTACCACCCTCAGAGGGAAGAATTTCTTCCTAAGATCCAATCTAAATCTACACCCTTCCAATTTAAAACCATCCCCCACCCCTCGTCCTATCACTCTGTGCCCATCTATAAAGTCCCTCCCCAGCTTCCATGCAGACCCCTTCAGGTACTGGAAGGCTGCTCTAAGATCTCCCCAGAGGCTTCTCTTCTCCAGGCTGAACAACCCCAACTCTCTCAGCCTGTCTTCATAGGAGAGATGCTCCAGCCCTCTGAGGGCCAGATGCTCTGGCCTCCTCTGGACCTGATCCAACAGCCTCATGTCCTTCCTATGTTGGGGACTTTGAACTGGACACAATACTCCAGGTGGGGTCTCACTCAACCTGGTCTCTCAACCCAATTTATCTATTCTTGACCCTCCACAAGTATTTCATGTGTGGGGAAAATCTGTGTTTGGATTTCCCATGGAAGAGTCCTTTCCATGGATTTCAGCAAGCAGTGGATTAGGGATCAAGCTGAAAATAAACTGGGTCAGGTTCATGTTTGGTTTTTTTTCCATCTGCACAGTTCAGTCTTCCAGAAACTGTAAGGCACAAGCCTGAACCCAGCAGTGCTATTTCACTACACGGGACAGCTAGCACTTCTTATGTAATCGTTGTAATAGTAGCAGATTGAGTTGTATTGACACAGACCACAACTTTTAATCTCAATGCTAGGTCACTCCTAGAGCATTTGTGAACTGGTATTTTCCAATGGCTCCACTTCCTGGCCATTGATTACAAAAATCAGTATTTCTGATGTTAAGGAAATGAAATGGGAAGTGATTGTTTTGTAGCATAACAACAAAAATAGGTAAAATGAAAAAGTAGGATTAGAAACTGCATAGATTTTAAGGGAGAATGAGGGGGGACCTCATTAACATTTATAAATATATAAAGGGTGAGTGTAGGGAGGATGGAGCCAGGCTCTTCTCAGTGATGGCCAGTGAGAGGACAAGGGGCAATGGGTCCAAGCTGGAGCAGAGGCGGTTCCATCTGAATATAAGGAAAAACTTTTTCCCTGTGAGGGTGACAGAGCCCTGGGACAGGCTGCCCAGAGAGATCCTGAAGTCTCCTTCTCTGGAAGTCACATGAGGTCACCCCTCAGTCTCCTCTTCTTCAAGCTGAAGAGACCCAGCTCTCTCAGTCTGTCCTCATAAGGAAGGTGTTCCACTACCTTCATCATCTTGGTGGCCCTGCAGTGGACTCTCACAGCGTTCTATGTCCTTCTGGAACTGAGGGGCCCAGAACTGGACACAATATTCCAGTTGAGGTCTCACCAGGGCAGAGCAGAGGGGGAGAAGGACCTCTCTTGACCTTCTAGCCCCCCCCTTCTAATACACCCCAGGATGCCATTGGCCTTCTTGGCCACGGGAGCACATTGCTGGTACATGGTCATCTTGCTGTCCCCCAGGACCCCCAGGTCCCTCTCACGTACGCTGCTCTCTTTCCTTCATGTTCACACCTGCGTGAAAATATTCTATATACTTTAATCTTGACTTCTTTTACAAGAAAGAATATATTACTGGAAAAAATATATACCCCAGTGTTGAATGTTATGTACTAACTCTTTGCAGATCTGTGATGTCAGGTACAAATATTTTCCTTTTGGAGAGAGGAGCAGTGCAGGGCAACCGACTCGCTGTTCCATGGTCCGTTTTTCAGCTCTCAGGCAAAACTGCCATCTGTGCTATCAGTGCAGCTCCACTAGTCCTAGGAATTGTAGGAGCTTTAGGGCAAAACCAACACCCATGTTTTCTCCCTCGCCTAATCCTACCTAGAAAAATTAGAGGGCAGTAGCATAAAGTGCCTGTAGCAACACAGACCACCTGTCATTAAAATTTTCACCCTTGCTACTGCCAGCAGACCTGTGTGGATGTTAAAAACAATGGAGAATGCTAAGAAAGCTCTCAGCATATACAAGACTTGTGAGTGAAAGTAGAAAGGTTTGAAAGGCTCTTCTGAGGAGAAGAGAGATGATACAAAAGCCTGATCAGTAGTCCTTGCAGGCTTTTGTGGCTAGGAAAGTGTTGGCAACGTTGCTGTAAAATGGGTTATAAATCCTTATGACTTGGATCATTAAAGATGTTCAGCTCTCATTATTTCCCTCTGCTCTACTCTACATAAACAGAAGACATCATTCTACAAAGGAAAGGGAGAAAATCCTCTCTCCATTCAGGAGAAACTGGAAGGTGAAGAAGCAAAATGTACTTGCTTTTCTTTCTTTGGTTTCTTGTTTCTTTTTGCTTCCAGCTCCATTTGTGAGGCACTTGCACAGGTTGCCCAGAGAAGTTGTGGAAGCCCCATCCCTGGAAGTGTTTAAGGCCAGGTTGGATAGGACTTTGGGCAACCTGGTCTAGTGAAGGTGTCCTTGCCCATGGCAGGGGGTTGGAACTAGATGATCTTTGAGGTCCCTTCCCAGCCCAAAGTATTCTATGAAAGACACGTGCTCCAGTTTCCTTCCATGACATAAGTATCATCCTCTAGTCTTGCCCCATCAGACCATATCCCAAGCATGTAATTTCCTCAACTACTATATTTTTCCTTTGCTTTCACCTTCCTCATCCAGATCTTTTTGGTGTTGGCTTTCTTTTTACTTGTGGGGGATTTTTTATGGTTTTCACCTGGGCGCTTGTCTACTTGGAACTGACTATACCAATTGATTTCACATAACACACGGAGAACAGCCTAAATATATATTTCTGCTTCTGGATGTAGGTTCAGACATTAAAATCAATGCCTTGGAGGTGAAAGGCTTCATTGTCCATAAATAACTCTTGAGCCACTCATTTCAGCTCCTCAGAGTATCAAGAATGGTGTATGTCATTCAGAAAATGAAATTTGAAAATACAGACACTATGTGTCTGTATTTTCAAATTTTTTCAAACATCATGTGCTGATGTTTCCTCAGCTGGAGGGAATTCTAATGGAAATGGGGAATAGCAGTGGATTAGTATTTTCACACAAAATGGATTAGGAGATTTTTGATTTTTTAATATGATAAAGAAATAGCTGTGATAATTTTAGCCCATTTATGAATAATAAATGAATTGTCACATGCTGTGTGGACACTTCAGGGGAACACCAGCAAACTATCCAAATTTCCAGTTTGCAATAAAACAGTCAGGTATTGGACTGTCTAGTCTAGACATGTAGGATCTGTTCTCACCTCTGTTGCTGAGCTGCTCTCAGGTGTTAAGACAGGTCATCTCACCTCTCTGCATCTCAATTTTTCCTCTCTAAAGAAGAATGATATATGTAAAGTGCTTTCGGGTCAATGGATGAAAAGCTTTATAGAATAGCAAGTTATTATCCTAATGTTGCTGTGAGAGAAGATGATCAATAATTATTTTTATTTTTCTTTGCTGTCCAGGAGGTATTTTTCTACTGTCTGTGTTTTCTAAAGTCATATGTGTAACAGCTGAATGTTGTCATTTGCAGAACATGCAAGTTTTTTTTGTATTTGTATGATATAAAGATGGTTAAATTCTGGTAAGTCATTTCTCTCAAGGCTGGAGGGCCGAAGTCACAGGGAAAATCTAGTGATTTACTGTGTGGGCAAGTGCAAAATCTGTGCATTAATAAATTCTGCAGGACTGTATATTCATGCTTTCCTCATACAGGGCTTTAAGCTTGAATTTTTATTATTTTTTATAGGAATAGAATTAAAAAGAATTGCTTTCAAAAATTGCCCCACATTAAATAATCCATGTTTAAGAAATCATGTATTTACTTTTAAAGTAACCTCATTACTACCAGACTACTTTTTCCTTCTGACAGTAAAGCAGAGTGCTTATCTCCCATATTTTCCTAATGAAAACTCCCAAGCACAGGGCACTGTGGCAGATTTACAGCCTGCGAGCAGCAGAAGTGACAGGCATTTTAATATGAAAGGAGATATGATGTCTTTAATGTACAGTGATGTCACTTCTAACAAGGTAGAAGCCTGTTTTTTTTGCACTGCAATCACCATAAGAAGTGAAACCTGTCTGCTTCAGGAGCGACCTTTTAACCCAGGAAAAGGTCGCAAATAATAGAAAAAAGACGGGACTCTGCTTACTCAGGTGGAAGGGCACGCTAACGTGGAGGAGCAAGGCTATTGTGGATGTGCATTATCTCCAGGAAGTTGAAACTAGAAATAGTCTAGCTAGAGCTAACCTTGAGAACAGAAAAGGAGAGGATAATGAAAATCCTCCAGGGAGTGTTAAACCGAAAGCTAGATTGCCTGTTGACCACCTTTTTTCCTTTTATCCAGCATTGATTGGACCTAATAACTTGAAAGTGATATTGACAGCAATATAGTCTACCATTAGCTGGACACATGAGTATTTCCCTCAGAGAAAGGACAGCAAGCCAGTACCAAAACCTGGGTCTCTTATGCTACACTACACCAATTCATTTACTGCTTTGTCTAGGAAATCTTTGCCAGTGATTTAAAAGGCTGGTTTAAAATGTGCATTTCTTAAGTCCATGCTTAAATGTGGTCCCAGCTCCTGACTGAAAGGTTTCATCATGTAATTTGGAAGTTACACCATTCTTAAACCTTGAATACAAGAGCATAAGATGAAAAGGCCACAAAATAGCAAGAAATCTCAAGGCCAAATAATTACCTTATGTTAGCATTAGGCTAGTGCCTTTGGTTAAAGACAGGAAATTAAAGTATTCAGACATATATGTATGTGTGTGTGTATCCTCAAGAGAATCCCCTCCTTTAAATTAGAATTAACTTTGAATATCACATCTTTTGGTATTTTGGCAGTTTGATCTGGAAAGAATGTACTAAGGGATGAGAAGAGCAACAGAATGAAATAATTCTGCTATTTTATATTATCTTTGCAGAAATCTTAATTTTAAAAGAAAATGCTATTCATCAGGATCCAAATTGTCATGTTCTCCTAGCTGAGGTGCCAGGGCAATGAAACAGTAATAGTGAGGTAAGGCAGAACAAGGAGGAAATCACGATGTTGGCCAATTTGTATAGCGTTATTCCCAAAAGGAAGTGTTGATGTCAATACAGCTGCCAATCTGTGTGTCCTTCAAAATCAGAAATGATGGCTGACCTCATGACAATGCCTGTAATAGTCCCATATTGCTTTGAATTTAATTTTTATACGAGTGATGTGATTTGTTTTAATTTACTGTGAAACAACGGTCTCTCTTCATCCCCCTTCCCAAATGGAGGGAAGAGAAACTGCAAATTCAAGTTTTGAAATAAGCAACTCCCCTTTCAGTAGAAAATGTCAGAAATACTGGCAGTATTGGCAAATTCTTCTCACTTTGAGCCTGTTACTCTGACAGCAAAAGAGCATTCCAAAGCTAAGCCCTCTCTATGCTTGGAGGTAATATTATAATATGATAATATTCTGATTATAAAATAAAATGCTGGGAAATGTAGATCCCTGAAAAAAAAATTAAAATTAAATCAGATGCTATTAATGTAACTTAATGGTTTGAATGGTCCCACAGTAGTTTTAAAAGACCCTGGGTCTGGAGATGAAAGCGACTTGACAGACACAAGTTGCGAACTGCTTTGCTTTCCATGCTACCTTAATATCTGACAATCTGTTGGTTCTGGAGGTCTGCTGAGGCCAGTCTCCAAAGGCAGATCATCACAGTTCTCAAAAGATAAAACATCCCTAAGGGTACAAAGAATTCAGGGACACAAGCTGATGGACAAGAGCAGCGCTGCAGCACTAACATTTTATGACTGAGTTCAATGAGTGAGTCCTTAAACGGACAATTGAATTGATGAAGGGCTTACAGTTACCCCGATGAAGCGGCTTCTTTCTCTGTTTGTAAAACTCAGGACAGTTTAAGCAAAAAATTTGAGGGAATTTCAGGAGAAGGACATTCATAAGCACTTTGAAAATTGGCCTCACATGAACAGCTTGCTGTTTGTTAAGTTACATGTGCCATTTGTCCACACAAAGTATCCTGTTGCCCAAGAAGTGTCACTTTCAACAGCTCCTTTTTTTTATTTTTTTCTAAGGATTTGTAAATATTTTTAGAACATGTCTCACTGCTTCATGACTCATGCCCCTTAAGATCTTTGGTATTTTTCCCATTTGTGATTGTGTAGCATCCCTGTGGCATATGGTCACCTGGGAAAGCGCTATTAGGGAAGAAATTAAGGGATTATGGCTATTTTTAACGACTCTAGGAAGGTAGAAATGTGGAAGAAGAGCCAAATCAAAAGAGTATTTTTTCAATCTACAGCACTGTATCAACCAATCTCGTTTATTCGTGCTTTCTATGCTGTATCCCTCTATTGTATCTTTGTTTACAACTGAACTGTAAACTATCTGGGGAATGTGCTTTGCTTCTGTGTGTGCTTGTACAGTGCCAAGTGCAAGAGAGTGATGGACTGTGATTTGGATGTTAGGTGCTATAATAACATGATTTTCAAATAAATGCATATTGGACCAGGAACTTGTAGATTCCTGCTTTAAACCCCTTGGATTTAAACATATACCTGTTTAGTAACTTACTTTGTTGTCATTAGCATCTTTTTTAGAACACTGAGAAGGTAGAAGAAGGAGAAAGAATGATTCCTGTAGGGATGTATTTCATTTGCCTATGAATGCAAGGTTCATTGATGTATGGTCCACAAAGTTCAGGTCCTCTGTTCACTCTGGGCATGGTTCAGGAAAACTTTTAGTATCAGCAAGCAAGTATTGCATGAAAGTTGTCAGTGGGGACGCATGTACCTAATTCAGGCTGTCTAAAATTAAACCAATTTGGACAATATGCACCTTTATGTGCCTGCTTGAGCTAATTTTTTGATATTTGAGTCTCACAAGTAACTTGCTACGGCTTACAAGTTGTTTAAGAAATTGATGACATGCTTTCACTCTCTCCCTAAATAAAGCTATGTATATGTTGAGTATTTGGATAGGGGTTTTTTTGAGAAAAATAGATTTCATTCACAGTTTATTTTTATTTATATGTATGTTTAGTGCAGTTACATATTTACACTAGTCTCACAGTATAAGATTCATGAAATAACACCATATACTTAAATAGTATTTTTTCTTCTTTAAATAAGTCTGAATTAAAACTGCAATGTCTCTCTTCCACTCAAACTGCTTTTGGATTCCTTCCACACACGCGGCATCCGTCACCATTCTGTTTAAATAACCAGATTGGTGAGAATGTTTGACTTTTTAAAGCACCTTCTCTTTATGGGGAATTAAAGGTCATAGCTGGAAAATCAGCCATCCAAGCTCAGTCATTTCTAGGTATTTTGTTAATTTTTCCTGGTTAATGGTCCTTTCAAATTCAGATTGCACGGTTACCTCAGACTCGCATCAAATGCTCCTCAGAAATAGCAGCTCACAGTGGGAAATATAACCTATTTCCTTCAAGCACTGTAGCTCTATCTGTGAACTATTGGTGTCATATGAAGATTGATTAAACTTCTGCAGACACATAATGCAAAAAAATTAAAAAAAAAAATAAAAATTGCTCTCCTTGCCTGTTTCAAAGGATAGGTATCTCAAATTTTAGCTGCTTTTCTCTGAGGTCTGGAACTGGCTGCTGAGTGTTTATCAATTAGGGTGCCAGTGTTTAGAACAACATTCAGAGGATAATGGTAATGAGGGACCACAGTCATGGCTCCAGAGGAACATATTAGAATTAACCTCGATGCTAGGTCATGCACTATCCCTTTTAATGAGGGATGTTAGGGCTTCCTAGACAGGTGCATTCTAAGCTGAAGAGTAACATAACCTTTCCTACCTTATCATGTCAGGTGGCAAATTTAAACCACAGTGGACCAAAATAGGCTTGCTCAGCACTATAATGTCATTCCTCAACCATCTTTCCTCTTTATCTCCTGTTGACATGCTCCAGACTATAAAACAATAATAGAAACCATGTTCAGATAAGCATAAACCTTATGAAGGTGTACAGCAGGCTTTGTGCCCTTCATCTTGTTCACCTTTGTGAACTGCAGAAGGGGGTGCTGTTGGTGAAGAGATAATGGATGGAAACCTGGATACTGAACGTGCTTTGGGGTCCACCTTTCTGTGTCTGACAGACTACCTCCAAATGCTTCAGCAACCTTGCCCTACCTAATGTGCAAGCCAAGAGGCTTTTTGGGAGGGCTGTTGGTTGTGAACAGGGATATATGTGTTTGACCTAGTCCTTTTCTGCATGTGCCAGTCTATGCTCCCTTGGAGTTTCTATTTTTAAATATTATAATAGATGCTTCCAGAAAAGTATCTGTTACAGGCTTACAATGAACATTTTCCTGGGAACCACCACCTTGTCTTGTTCTGCAACGAGCTCACTCATAAAATAAGCTTGAAATATACTCTTATTTCTCTTCAGGTTTTGGAGTTCAGCAGTTGATTCCATTAACCATCAGTCAGGGTCAGAATAGCTTATAGATCTGAAAGTGCTGAATCCAAGTATCATTATTTATGGTCGGTAGGCAGCATGATTCAGTGAAATATGCTGCTTTCCCCAAGAGTTACATAAGAATTACCACTTTGATGCTTCTTTGTAATCTTGGATAAACCATCTAAACATTTTGTGACTCAGCTTCTCCTTTCAGAAAAAGGATGTAACGGGACTTACCTAAAGAAAATATATTATCATTGTAAAGTGCTTGAAGGCAGTGACATGGCCTCTTTGCTACACTAGCAACAGCAGTGGCAGGACAGCAGAGGGATGTGGGTATGTTGGCACTGCCTCCTCTACCAGGAGTACAGACAAGCAAGTTGGTTGAGCAGCACACATGGCTACAAAAGCTTGGTGATGCCCAAGAACCCCTGTAGCCACTGGTCTGCCCAGGCTACTGGCTTCTGCTGCTTCCAGTGTGGGAAGGCCATCCAGATGTTGTGACCTGACACTTAATCGAGATCATAAGTGTGTATCTAAAGGGGGACATTTGTTGTGACATTGATTTGCGCAGCCTTTTAATTACACTAAAATAGGTGTAGCCAGTTATGTGTTTACAGTAGAGTAAGCTTTTATGAGGCTCGACTAATGAACAAGCCCCACTGCACCCTCTGAATTCATTTGAGCCCCTCCATTGCGTACGGATTGGAATTACAGCAGCTCATAGCACGAGTGTGCCAGTATGTAGCTTACAGCCCAGTGCAGGCCCATCAGTCAATGGCCTATTGACCATGCTAACGGGTGTGTAGCAGTAGTGTGTCAGGGCTGAAATGCTGCCCTGCTTTTATATGTGTGCATTCTTCTAGAGCTAATGTGTTTTCAACGATACCCATGTGTTTTATGGAATTAAAGATGATCTGGAAGCATCAGGCATCTTTTTGCAACAGGTACAATGCAAAGTTTCATATGGAAAGGGCTGCAGTAGCTCCATGTGAAGCTCAAAAGCCAGCTGAGAGACCTTGAAGGCAAGTTTTGATTAGTGGAGGGAGGTCTGGAAGCATCAGGCATCTTTTTGCAACAGGTACAATGCAAAGTTTCATATGGAAAGGGCTGCAGTAGCTCCATGTGAAGCTCAAAAGCCAGCTGAGAGACCTTGAAGGCAAGTTTTGATTAGTGGAGGGAGGTCTGGAAGCATCAGGCATCTTTTTGCAACAGGTACAATGCAAAGTTTCATATGGAAAGGGCTGCAGTAGCTCCATGTGAAGCTCAAAAGCCAGCTGAGAGACCTTGAAGGCAAGTTTTGATTAGTGGAGGGAGGTCTATAGCAAGAAAAATATGCTGATGCTCTAAGCTGCTCCATTCCAACCCTCCCATTCACTGAAGCCAGTTACAGACAGGCCTACAGTGGAGATACTTATTGAGACTGAAGCAGATAAGCAATAGCTTTTCAGACATGATCTATTCCTGGTAGCTGATGATTGATTTTAGACATCTGAATAAATGCACCTACCTTTTTTTATAGTGATAGAATTGATTCTGGTGCATAAAAGTGTTGCATTACATTACAACACTTCTGGAGTGCAACGGCAACAACAGCTATATTTCAGGTGCCCTTCTTAATTGTTCAGATCCGAGACGAGAATGTGCCTTTGAACTGTTTGAGGGACAGTGTGATTGGCATCAAGTATAAGCACACCTCCTGTTAAAGCTGTGACACCATGATCAGTGAGAAACTTGGAAAAGTGAAGGCTTTAGGGGACCTTATAGTGGCCTTCCAGTCCCTGAAAGGTGCCTATAAGAAAGCCGGGGAAGAACTGTTCATGGGGGCATGGAGTGATAACACAAGGGATGATGGTTTTAAACTAAAAAAAGGGAGATTTAGGTTGGATATTAGGAAAAAATTCTTCACTATGAGAGTGCTGGATCACTGTTCCAGTGATCACCTCAGGTTGCCCAGAGAGGTGGTGGAGGCCTCATCCCTGGAGATCCTCAAGGTTGATAGTCAAGGTTGATCCCAGGTTGATCCAAAGTATCCATCCCTGGATACTCAAGGATACTCAGGCTTGATGGGGCTCTGAACAACCAGATCTAGTGAAGATGTCCCTGCTCACCGTGAGGGGTTGGACTAAATGTCCTTTAAAGGTCCCTTCCAACCTAATACATTCTGTGATTCTATGAAGCTAGTGCTGTTCAGTGCCACCTAAACATAGTGTGAATAATAAAAGAAATTAACAACAGAAAAGGATTGTTATCTTGTCCCACAGAGTGCCTCCTGATAGCAGCAATGCTGTGTTCCTGGGTAGACAACTCACAGGCTAGGGAAGAAGCTGGCATTGCCTCTTAGGATGTTAGTTCATCAAAACTTGTGGGCTTGTGTGTATTTGCTTATAAAATAAGAGCTAAGTTCTGCTTTCTATTCTTGTGTTGTGTAGCACTAGGAAAAACACATAGCTGACAGCTAAAGTTCTGCTAACTGTACCCTTTACTGTGATCCAAGCAGTGTTTGTGTTGCCCCACAGCAATACCTGATTTGCATATTTATCTGTGTATTCACCATCTTGCTGTGCAGAATTACACATCACTACTTTTTCCTTCCTCTCCATTTACACACTACTTTACAGAGAGTGATGCTGTTGGGGCTGTAAGAACAAGGTTCAGGAATGCCAGGTAACTGCTCTTATATGTCTGCTGCAATTTTTATGGGCCCAATAGAAAAACTGCCTGGAATTTTTGAAATTTATTTGGAAAGGCTTCTGTTTGTTTTGGTGATCTTTGCATGAAGTCCCAAGAGACATTCACTGATTTTTTGGAGGAGAATTTTCAAATTAGGGGAGTCCCATGTTAGTAATTTAGGGACTGATCCTTAAAGTAGTAGTCTCCAAACTTTTTTGATTGTACACCCCTATCAGCAAAAAAGCTTTGACCAAGCACTCCCAGTATATGTAGAATCATTTATTTATAAATTACAGACATTTACTACAGTAATGCTTGTCAATGGCATAACCCTTCACAGTTTTTCCAGCTCTAAACCCAACTTTAAAATGGGAGGTGGGGGAAGTCAACAAGGTTACACATCCTGCAAGGGGTTTTTGAGAAGGTAACTATAAGACTACTACTACTACTCTAAGTCTTACAGGGTGCCAGTCATTGTTAAAAGGGATGCTTCCCAGAAAAAAAAAATCCTGGGAAAACTGGAGATTAATAAATGAGGCTGATATTACCCTTTTGCATTGTAAGTATGTCCTTGTAATTTTCATAATTTAAGATATGATGCCAGAATCATGCTTCTTCCCCAAATGAAATGATTCAGCAGAGAGTTGTAATGAAGCCATTTCTCAGATCATGTTTTAACTGGAGCTGAGCCAAATTTGGACTCAACCATCAAATGCAGTTGTAGTCAGCCCTGGTTTAAATTCAGTTTGCCTAGAGAATCTGCTTCAGGTTTTGCTTTGATTTTTTTTTAATTGCTATTAATTATGGATGTGAACTTTTTTGCTCTGTCTGAATATGTGTAAATATTTGGTAAATATTCTGTTCACTGATTCCCATTATATTTGGATCTTGCTTATTGAGAGTGAGAACATGGGCAAAGTTACATTAGGTTTCCTCACCCTGCTTCTACCTACTCAAACTGGTTCCACTTGAATGATGCTGTCCAGGAGAACTTTAGAATCATAGAAACCTAGAATCATTGAAGTTGAAAAAGACCTTTAAGATCATCAAGTCCAACTGTTAATCTCGCACTGCAAAGTCCACTTTCATGCTGTTTCAGGATGCCTGGAGAGGTTGTGGAGTCTCCTTCTCTGGAGACATTCAAGACCAATCTGGACACATTCCTGTGTGATTAATTTAGGTGATCTTGCTCAGGCAGGGGGGTTGGACTAGATGATCTTTAGAGGTCCCTTCCAACTCCTGATGTTCTGTGATTCTGTTTGACCCTGTTTGCACGTTTTCCTTGTCCCCTTCATTTTGCTCCCCAGAGACTATTATTAAATGTATCAGGACTAAATATGTTAATTTTTCAATAAGTAAACCACAAATGAAATTCATTTACATGATTAATAAGATTTCTGAAGCCCTGGGGGAGGGGGGAAATCACAATTATTTTATGAAAGGAGCAAGTTCTAAAGGAACAAAAATATTCAACATTCACAAAAGCTGCTCACCTAAATGTCACTCTGAACTTTTGAAATCTCCTTCATAGTTATCTTTCCCTTCTGTTCTATGACCTTAGGACAGAGAACATGTCTATTTAATGTCTACATTAAAATGTAGCATTTCTACATTGAAATATTCAGCAACTATTAGCCACTGTAAAATCAAATGATCAGTAACTTCCTCAGATCTTGCCATTGTATTAAAATTAATATCATCCCACTTCTCTCAAGTAACGTTGTTTTAGCTGAACTTCCTATTGCAGTGTTGAAAAGTAGATTTTTTTCTTTATTTTTTTATATGTGCCATTTGCTGCATGCAAACTAGGTAATATAGGGAAAAGGAGGCACAGCTCTGTGGTGTCATCACCTAGTTAACATTGACATAACCCGCTTGCTCAAAAGGGAACAAACTTTCAGGTAATGTAGCACACCACACTAGTCCTGAGTCCTGGCACTGAACCATAAGTAATAGGTCAGTCACTGATTTAATATGAAAGATTTCAAAATGAAACCTTGATGTAAGAAGCCCATCACAAACAAAGGGTTGGAAACATTCTCTCGCCATTTGAAATACTTGTACAGAAGAGCTGGAGTCTGTTCCCACCATTCACCTCATACATTAGTTCTTCACTTTCCAATGAGGAGTACAAGAGAAATTAACTCAAAAACACCTTGTCCTCTGCCATCACAGGAACTTGAAGCACCATATCATCCACCAAGACCAATGCAGTGGAGTAATCCATACAGTAGCAGCTCATAGAAAGGCATGACATTAGACTGCAATTTGTTTATCCGTGGCTGGAGCAAAGCTTACCTAGAAGCTCAGCTCAAAAATTGCCTAAGCAAAAGTGAAAGACAAGCTCTTCTTGGGCAAAAATGATGAAAGCAATCAGAGCTGTGCATTTTGGAAGAAGACAACAAGGGACCTTCAAATTCTAGAAGGCCAAGAGAGCCTTATCTAGAGTATTTTCTTTCATGTAAATATATAGTGACCTGATCTAGTGAAATGTCCTTGCTTACTTCAGGGGGTTGGTCCCTTCCAACCTAACACATTCTGTGATTCTATATGTGCATGTGTGTATTATGTACCTGAATTGTATATGTATGTATTAATATAAAAAGCACCTAATTTACATATTCAGCAGTAATACCCAGTTAGTGCTGGTTATTGGTAACAAGAAGAGAGCTGGTGGCTTGTTGCTAGCTCCATCGTATTGTCCCTTTATCAGCCTGGACTGTTGCAGCAGCAGTTTGCTCTCAACAGCTCTCAGGGTCAGAGGATCTTATGGGCAACTTATCGTTCATTATAGTCAAATTTGGAGCCATTACTAAGCAGTATTAATTTAAATTTTAAAAGCTTCCTGTAACTTTAGTAATATATGTAACATTTACACATAAATAACCTTTGCATCTGAATCTAGGTCAACGCGTTGCCTCTGTCATGAAAATAAAACCTAATACCTGATTATGTCAGGTTGAGGAAACAGATCTTAACCACCTTGAATTGTTGTTGGCTAAGGTTGTCAAGCCTTTTTGTGTGCAGCAATGTGACATAAAGGAAGTACCTCTGGCAAGTTGATTATATTTATCCATCTTGAAAGCAGTTGTCCAGCCTGTGGATTTCATCTCTTACTCTGCGGGAGCGTTTTGCAGCCAATATATACCTGCAGGATGTATAGGCAAAGAGCTGGTGCAGACTCACCAGAGTCAAGGACCTGAAACCACATGTGTTTAAGTATGTCAGTAGACTCAGTGAAATAATTGTAGACTGTTAGCATGGTTTCAGTCAAGAATTTACAGATTTGGGACTGCACTGCTTAGCATCAAGTTTAATATAGCAAAAGCAGTCGATAAGTTTGATCACAGATCTTTTAAATGTTGAATTATATAGTGTGGTTTGGACTTTAAATAATGCATGAAAGAGTTCATGCAATTCTAGTCAGAAGGAGGAAAAATAGCGTACATTGACAATCATTTAGTGAAAAGGAAACCACCCAAATAGAAGTTTATTCCACTTCATCATAACCAGATGTGATCTATTGTGTGCCATAGTTTCCATTCTTAAAAAAAAATGTGGGTTAGATAAAACTCTGTTGCTGTACTTGTTTTCAGCACCAAAACAGATCCTTGATTAGATAGTCTCAGTCACAGTTACATAAATTTTCTGCTATTTGCTAGTAAAAACAGTGCTGTCTGTGTCACGACCAAACTGGAACAGCAATTAATTTATTTGTATAGACAAGTGCAATAATAGGGGAAGTGAAATATTTTCTATATATTTTTAAATAAATTTTTATCAAGCATAGTGCTAAGAACATATCAGCATTGTTCATTAATTTACATCCAGTACTTTTTCCTAATTTTTTTTTTAGTGGTTTGTTGGGTTTTTTTACCTCTTCTTGGTCAAAGTGGTTCTGGTTTCTCCAGAAGCTTTATAAATTATGCTAAAAAAAAATCTAAACTGCTATCTCTGCTGTTTAAAAATCAGTTTAATTGAGAATGTTAGTTCCAACTATGCAATCTGAATTTTTATCATCTGTAGTTTCTGACAGAATGGAAGGGAATCCCCAAGTTTCTGACAATTTACATGCAATTTCAAAATTCCATTGCTATTTAGAGGGCATTTGGATTAAGACAAGGATCTTTGTCCTGGTCTAGCAGAGGCATTCAGAGTGAAGCCTGAAGTACAAAAGAAGCAGTAGAAATATTTTCATGAGGAGTTGCTGCTTCTGAAATAGTAACACTTTGCATGAGTTTATTGAAATTTGGTGGGTTAATTCTGTGGCTGAATTAGATTGTCTGCACTTGGTAACTGTCCACATGCCAGTCAACATTTAGCACTACCAGACCATCAACTGTAGATGAGCCATTTGTGTCCTTACAGGTAATGACATGTTTTAGAGCAGATTTGGATGACATAGATAGGAATGACATCATCTGCTGGTACATAAGAAGTACTGTAGCCTGTGCTAAGTTGTCTGGCAAATTGTACCTCTCCTCCAGCATTGATTGCTTTATTCTGTGACAGTAGCAACTATGAGAAACCTTGTTGCATGGGAAGCTAGGGTGAATGTATTCTGCAACTATATGTACTTTGTGAGAATAAACACACTTGTACAGAAGCTGTAGGGAAATCTAAGGGCTTCTGGCCAGGCAGCTGAGAACAGGCAAGTCAGCAGAGCATGGCCAGGCCTGTGGCTGTCCTTGCTGGCCACCTGCAGCTTGCTGTCTTCTCCTGCCCTACTGCTCTGGTGGATCAGATCTCGCCTTTACCCAAAATACCATCAGGGCAAGGCTTGGACAGCAAATTCACATATGATGAATGTTCTGGGCTATCTGGGTTTCCTCTGTGGTTGTATTTTCTAATGAAGAAAATAACTTTATGTTTGAGTATCTATCTGACCAAACAGGAAACCATCTAAGGACCACAGAGAAACCATCTAGAATTCCCATACGAAACAATTATTTCTGAGCAGCCGGTTGTCACTCAGGAGCAGGAATGTAGGGTGATAGTGCATCATTAATAGAAATACCAGGTCAATGATGAGCAGCAAATAGTGGAAAAAAAGAAAAAGAGAAAGCAAATTACACATGAGGGATTGTTAGAGAAGGAAGTGTCATGGGTGAAGCTGATGTAATGCAAGTGGGGAATGCAAAATAAATTCTGAACACAAGATTGATACCACACTACGGTCCTTGTTACCCTTACCAGTGCCTTACAGGCACACACTTTGTGACTTTAGTGGCAGGACAAGAGGGAGAGGGCTCAAGTTGCACCAGGGGAGGCCCAGATTGGATATTAGGAAAAATTTCTTCACCAAAAAGAGTGGTGAAGCATTGGAACAGGTGGTGGAATTGCCTTCCCTAGAGCTGTCCAAAAAACCAGGTAGATGTGGTGCTTGGGGAGATGGCTTCAAGGTTACAGTGGTGTAGGGCTGACAGTTGGATTTGATCTTGAAGGTCTTTTCCAGCCTTGATGATTCTGGGATTCTACGATTCCCGGTGCAGCAGGGAGATGAGGTGTCTGCGGGCAGCCAGCCTGGGGCCTGCCAGCACTGATGGCTCACAGGCTGCCTTTCTTCTCCACCCAAGGCTGATGCCTTCCCCCAGGCACCCAACTGCTGATCTGAGGTGGCCATTTTGCTGCCTCCTTGTCCAGGCACAGCCCGCCACTTCCCATTGGCTGGGACAGCTGCCTCCTGCACCAAGATTGGCCCGTATGCAGCAGAGCCAACCTGATTGGCCGCTGGGAGGCATGCCCGCCCCCCAGCAGCCAGGGGCAGCTGAGGCAGGCTTGTTCTGGGTGAGGGGGGCATCTGCCACCAGCACAATGGCTGTCCCCACGGTGCCGTTTGGTGCCACATCCTGCCAGGGAAGATAACCAAGAACCAGCAGTGACAGTAGAGGGGTGTTAAAGACATTTTGGTCTGTCTATAAAATGGTGCCTGGGGTGAGGAGAGCGAGGAAGGGTTGTTACCCAAAGAGGCTTCATTGTTTTGATACGAGTCACTATGAAAGGAGGGCAGTGTGGCTGGTCAAAACATAGAGGCAGTGGCAATTTTTCATCTAATACCTAAGCAAGCTTTGTGGCACTGTGTGGCACAGGTGTGGCACGAGACAAAAGCTCAGAGGAGAGAGCACACGGCTGGTGACAAGCAGAAACCACCCTTGGCTCACAGGGAGGCTGAATCGTGAATTATCGGAGGTCAGAGCAGTGTCTGGCAGTATGCACGTCACAACAAGGATCAGTTAGTGCTGTTCTTACCTTGCTTTCCAGGCATCTGCTTCTGGGCACTGCTGGGAACGGGGAACAGGTCAAGGTGGCCCTTGGTCTGATCTAGTTGTGATGTCTGGTGTTCTCCTGTACCTTCAGTTTACCCCTGATGTGCAGCTACTTCTGGAATGGAGCTTTGCAGATGTGTGGACATCTAGAGCTCAGCCTGATGGTCATGTCTGGGTGAAGGAAGCTTTGGCCATTGATACTAGAGGATACAGCTAAAGAAATGTCTACAGTAATATTGCTGGCTAAAAACTTCAGCTTGTTTTATGATACTTGATGTTTCCAAAGTCCCCAGGTCTTGGAGTTCCGGGAGAATGCAGAAATATCCATTTCTTTGCAGAGGGTCAGGTTACACAAGCTCTCGGGTTTGTAAGCTGTCTGAGAGGTCAAACCCAGTCAAATGCTTGTGTGGCTTATCTTGTATTAAATATTGCAGTAGTCATCTTATCTATCTGAGAAAGGTGAAGGGTTCAGTGACCCCCAGACTTGATTCTGTGATGTAGGGAGCCAGGGAATTTTTCAAACTTGCTGTATTATGCTTATCCTCTTAGAGTAAGACTTTTTTTACAGGGAGGTATTAAAGATTGCTACGCAGTTAAAAAAAAAAAGAGGTACAGGAAAAAAAATCCCTGTGATTGTATTAATTTGTAAGACTTGCTTATGCTCTCATCCTACAAAGCACTGAGCACCTCCAGTTAAAGGGTTTTAAACTTCTGTTGGCTTCACTGGGAATTCTTGTACTGTGTGCTCAGTCAGAAATTGGAAGGAGAGGGGGAGCTTGTACAGGGTTCAGAAATATCCGTGGAGTTCACTCATGGCAACACTCCCGAACTTATCACAAGGTCATGATTTTTAAGGGCTTCTACAACTCTCAGCTCCCATAGCTGTGGTAATATGCTGATATTCGCTATCATTATACAAACAAACAAATGTCTAACCTTTGTGACCGAGAAAAATGTAAAAACATTGAATCCATTTATCTCAACACCAGCAGACAAGTCAGACAACTGAAATGTCACAGGGCTCTGAAGTACAGTAATTCTTAAAATAAGCTTGTGGTATTTTTAATGTGTTTAGGGTTAGCAGTCTCGGGGTTTTCAGGCTTATTCCCTGTTCCCCATTGTGCTTATTTTAACTTTTGGGCAAAATTCCTACATCTGTTTACACATGGGAGTAAGCTAATCCTCTAAAAAAGCTCTGAGACCAAGACTGCTTGTGTTGTGTATCCAGTTTGCGTGGCAAGGTTTTGGTAGCAGAGGGGGCTACAGGGGTGGTTTCTGTGAGAAGCTGCTAGAAGTTTCTCCCATGTCTGATGGAACCAATACCAGCCATTATGCAAGATGAAGTGGCCAAGGCTGCACCCATCAGGGACAGTGGTAAAGCTGTTTACAGAGTGCATCACAGAATCACAGAATGTCAGGAGTTGGAAGGGACTTTGAAAGATTATCCAGTCCAACACCCCTGCCTGAGTAGGATCATCTAGATTAGATCACACAGGAACGTGTCCAGATTGCTCTTGAATGTCTCCAGAGAAGGAGACTCCACAACCTCTCTGGGCAGCCTGTTCCAGTGATTCTGTCACCTTCACAGTGAAAAGGTTCCTCCTTATATTAAGATGGAACTTTCTATGTTCCTCCAGAGTGGAGGAACGTTGCTGCAGAACAGTAACTGCAGTGAGAGAAAGGAATGGGAACATGTGAGAGAAACAACTGTAGACACCCAGGTCAGTGAAGAAGGAGGGGGAGAAATGGTTCTGCAGCAGCCTGTGGAGAAGACTGTGGTGAAGCAGGCTGCGCCGTTTTCAGCCANTGTGCCCTTTTCAGCCATGGAGCTTGATGGTGGAGCAGATACCCACCTGAAACTTGTGGAGGAGTCCATGCCTGAGCAGATGGAGACACATACAGGATGCTGTGACCCTGTGGAAAGCCTGTGCTGGAGTAAGCTCCTGGCAGGACCTGGCCTGTGAAGATAGATGCCCATGGTGGAGCATGTTTGCTGGCAGGACTTCTGACCCTGTGAGGGATCCATGCTGGAGCAGTCCATTCCT
>VXBZ01001089.1:0-12204 GCA_013399135.1 Heliornis fulica | reverse complement strand
TTTGGTTTTTTTTTTTTTGCTGAAGGCTGGTGTAAGATCAATAATTGAATAATCTAAGTAACATGAAAATTTTTAGAGGTGTTTTTTTTTTATCATTACAGTAGCATTCCGAAATAATAAACTGCAAGGATGTGGCCTAGTGAGGTTTGCTTTGGATATTTTATATTTTTTTTTATTAAACTTTATCATGATTACATAAGTGTGTTTACATTGATGTATGTCCTTTGAGAGTCAGTTTATAGAAGTCAGTCTTTAGAAGTCAGGAAAGCACTATTTCAAGGATATTTATGCAACATATATACTTTCCCTTCAAAATCAGCATCTCCATCTGTAAAGCCTTAGTTACAGAGACCACAATTCCACAAGGATAAGAATATGGCATATGTTCCATATTTATGTTTCCTCACAGAATTGTGGAGGTTTGGTTTGGGATTTTTGCATCATCTACTATACCTTTCATGTCTGATGTCTTGTTCTTTGGTACAAGTTGAGAAACTAATAACTGCTCCATTCAAGCAGGTACCAGTCCCCTTTCTGACACTATTAAGTACACAATGTTGAATATTTCTCTTTTACTATTAATAATACTAATGTTATGGGTCCTAAGACATTGATTTTGCTCATAGTATTATCACAGAATCACAGACTGGTCTGGGTTGAAAGGGACTCCAGTGATCATCAAGTTCTAACCACCCTGCCACAGGCAGGGCCACCAACCTCCAGGCCTTGAACACCCCCATAGTTGGGGTATCCCCCAGCTCTCTGGGCAGCCTGTTCCAGCACCTCACCACTCTTTCCAAGAATAACTTCCTCCTGAATATCTAACCTAAACCTTCCCCCCTCCAGCTTCAATCCACTACTCCTTGTCCTACCAGTATCTCCCCCTGTAAAAATCTGATTCCCCTCCTGTCCACATGCTCCCTTTAAGTACTGAAGGCTTCACTGAGGTCCCCCTGCAGCCTTCTCATCTCCAGGCTGAACAAGCCCAGCTCCCTCAGCCTGTCCTCACAGGGGAGCTGCTCCAGACCCNGCTCCAGCCCCTGATCATCTCCATGGCCTCCTCTGAACCCTCTCCAACAGCTCCATGTCCTTCCTGGATTGGGGGCTGCAGATCTGGGCACAGCACTGCAGATGGGGCCTCATGAGGGCAGGGTAGAGAGGGACAATCCCCTCTCTGTCCCTGCTGGCCACCTCTCTTCTGATGGAGCCCAGGAGACCATTGCCCTTCAGAGCTGCAAGAGCACACACTGGCTCATGTCCAGTTTCTCATCCACCAGGTCCTTCTCAGCAGGGTTACTCTCCAGGAGCTCTTCTCCCAGCCTGTACAGATGTCTGGGATTCTTCTGGCCCAAGTGCAGGACCTTGCACTTTTCAGTGTTCAACCACATGAGGTTCACCTGGGCCCACCTGTCCAGCCTGCCCAGATCCCTCTGGATGGCTTCCCTTCCTTCTGTCGTGTCAACTGCACCATTCAGCTTGGTGTCATCAGCAAACCTACTGAGGGAGCTCTCAATTCCATCAGTGATGTCATTGATAGAGATGTTAAAGAGCATCGGTCCCAAGACAGACTCCTGGGGGACAATGCTTGTTACTGGCCTCCACCTGGACATGGAGCCATTGACCACCACCCTGTGTCTGTGCCCTTTCAACCAATTCCCTATCCACTGGATGTCCACACATCAAATCCACATCTTTTCACTTTAGAGATAAGGATGTGGTGGGGGACAAAGTCAAAGGCATTTGACACAGGTTAACACATTAATGTGTATGAGATCTTTCTGAAGTAAAAACCTTGTCAATTTCTTACTTATCAGAGAAAATTTCAATTAATTCTTTCCAGTAAGAGAAGGGATCCTACAGGAAAGATGGAGAGGGACTCTGTCAGGGAGTGTAGTGATAGGACAAGAGGTAATGGCTTTAAAATATAAGGGGTAGATTTAGATAAGATATAAGGAAGAAATTCTTTCCCATGAGGGCAGTGGGTCCCTGGCACAGGCTGTCCAGAGAAGCTGTGGAAGCCCCATCCCTGGAAGTGTCCAAGGCCAGGCTGGATGGGGCTTTGGGCAACCTGGTCTAGTGGAAGATGTCCATGACATGGCAAAGGGTTGGGACTAGATGGTCTTTAAGGTCCCTTCCAACCCAAACCATTTGGTGATTCTATGAAAATTGAGAATAATTGAATCCTAATGCTGAGGATTACCCAGCATCCAGATGTTGGGTAATGCTCAGAATCACCAGGCTATGTTTAAAATGAGAGTTAAAAGAAGGAAGGGTTATAATTACCATTTAAATGATGGAGGAATAATTCTCCTATAGCATATCTGCAAACTAATATGTATGCATACACATTACTCAGTGGGCACTCAGTGATCCTTTTATGTCTTTCACTCTATACATCAATATATCCATCACTTTCTTCCATATCTCCATTTGGAAAGTGACATGATGCCTCAGAAATCTGACTGCTTTCCTCTGCTCCACGTCTTTCACTGACAAAGAGTGAATCAAGGTCATCTCTTTAGAGTTCAGCAGTTCATTACATATTCTAATGGTTCCAACATCTGTATCTGCACTTCCCACTACCTCTTATTTTCCTCTTATGTAGTAAATAATGCAACACTTATGGAAGTTTTGATGTGGTTGACTGTGATTTGTATCTTAAATGCCATATGAAATCTGTATATATGGCTATAAGGGTATACAATACCCTTAATATTAATATCTATAGTGCCTTAATACCTAGTTACATAGAAAAACAAATTAAAAAGCATTGTGGTAGCTATTTCATATTGCTTTCATAAGGGTCCACCAGCATCAAACATGATACTAACTTCACAATGTTTCATGTGAATCTCAATTATTTTTATATGCTAACAGTAGATAATAGATATTAGTCCCTGTATGCTGGGGATCTAATTAATCCATGGATATCTATTGGAAAAACTTCACTCTGAGTTAATGCAGATATGCATATCATTTCTGTTGATCTTGCAGAAGTATTTTTAAATAGGTCTGTCAAGTGAAATACGTTGATGTGAATATTCAGAATTACCTCAATGCAGTGCATCAGGGATGTGTGAGTTGAGGTAAAGGTGTCCCTGCTTACTGCAGGGTGGTTTGACTAGATGACCTTTAAAGGTCCCTTCCAACCACTTCTGTGAAAAGTAAAACTGGTATCAGCAGGAGAGCATTTTCAAAAAAGGGAATTAGTTGCCATGTTCTGAGTGCTGGAATTGTAAAATACAGTGTGTACTCTGAGGTGCTGCAGAGTGTCAGAGAAGATACCTAGTTTCCATCAGTAGTCACCCAGAGGTCTTTGTGTTTAAAGTGTCCCTTGAGCTCCTACCTTGAAACAAGTGCCTTATTTTTTTCAACTCCTACCCCAAGGTGCAGCACTCAATTCATTTTACATAGCTGATACCAGGAGAGAAAATAAACCATGACACTTCAAACACAAGTAGTCATCAAAAGGTCATCAACCTACACAATTAGGCTTTAACTGCAGATGCTGTTGGATATGAGGTCTCATGTTTAGGGAAACAAGCATAAGCTGAGAACACAGTATGCTATGAATAAGGATTGTGCAGTTACACAAGTGATAGATTCTTTCACCAAAATAGCAGGGACCTTTTGAGTAGTATGAGTAGCAGAAGGAAACATTGAAGTAATTTTTTTAATTACCATACTCACATTAGTGGCTTTGCTTTGCTAGAGAAAAAAAATGGCATTTGATCAGTAGATTATTTTGGATGGGCAGCAAACTTTCATCTTAGTAAAGCAAGTCAGAACTAAGGCAGTAGAGCATCTAGGCAGACCTCTAAAAGTTGGGACAATTGAGGCAGGTTGTTGTTTTAAATCACTGAAATGGGAGAAGAGTATGGGGAGACTGGTTTGGTTTTCTTTTTTAGCCTAGAAATGCCCTGAAAGTTCTCTTTAGGGTGAAATTTGTGAGAAATATCATTATATAAGCTAAAATAGCTGTTCTAAAAAAAAAAGTTCTTGCTTACTGAATACCATGAGCAAGCAAGTTAACTTAGGAGTGTTCTGTTTAATTTAAAATTTAATATTTATTAGGTGACAGGAGGACAACCTATTGTGAAGTATGAGAGAGATTACAAACAACACAAAATGGCTATTGGGAAACCCCTTTTGATTTAAAATGAAGTTTCTTTGTTCATATTGTGAAAACAGTACATTTTTTCAGGGACCATTAATGAAAAAATGGTGAAAGTTAAATACATTTCCATTACATTTCTGACCTGTTTTTTCTTAAGGCCTTGTAATTTGAAGTATATGTGGTGCATTTCTATGTTTTCTTAACTTTGTGTGTTGATTTCTCCATCTTCAGTAATATTTTTGTGCACAGAAAAACTGCATAAATAAAACTCTAATCCAAAACCAAGGGTCCTACATAGCCAGCCATCATGATACTTGGTTCTTTTTCTTCTTTTCTAAAGCACATGTGCCTTGACTTATGATTACTTGTAAACACAGAGAAATCCTCCATTAACCAAACCAAAAAAAAAAACCAAAACAACAAAAAAAAAGCCAACCCACAACAAGAAAGTTGGATACATTTTAGGCCAAAGTACTTTGTTAACTCCTGAATACTGAATATTTGGCAAATTATGTGGACTAGTTTCTGAAAATACGGTTTTACTGTTTGACACTGGGAACAAAAGGAAGAGATTAAATCTACTACAGTAGCATGTACTCTGTTTATTTACCTGTGGAAATTCAGTAGCTAGGGATAAATAGATGGCTGTTGTCTTTTCCATGACCTTCAAATATCCAGAGATGCACAGAAACTGAGTGGCAGAGGCAGCTTACAGTGCTTCCTCTCGGGATGGGGAAATGGCAGGTATTCCAGCCCTGAGAGGAAAGCTGAGGTTGATCCAAGGTCACCTCCGTGGTGTAAATGAATTGAGTTGCTCTAAAAATCAGTAAAGTCCAACCAATTTGCTCCAGCTACAAATTCAATACCCGTGGAAGAATTTTCTTCTTAATTTTTCTTAACTTATTTCATGAAAGGCCAAGTCACAACTTGAGACCACGACATAACTGATGTTTCCACCATAGCGTAGAGGGTTTAATTATGGAAATTATATGACACTTTTGATTGTTGTCTTTTTAAGTATAGTAGCAAAACTGCAGAGTATCAAATTACTAGGGAATCATATGACCTTAATTCAGGAGCCACTTTTATTATTTTTTTTTAAATTCAAACAGAATAAAACCAATAAATTTTAAGTAGGAATCAGGATTGGGTGGCTATGATTGGAGTGCTAAGGTTTTTGAAAAAAAAAAGCTTTGTTAGCAACGTCTAATAGGATTAGAATATACTTTTTCTGTTTAAAGTTTTGCTCCATAAAATATGGGACAAAAATTTTGAAAAAATGGCATCTGTTGTCATAAATCCTGGGGATTCCTCTAAGAGATGCTACCATTTAGAAAACAAAAAAAAAAAAAAACCAAAACAAAACAAAAAAAAACCCACACCAAAAAAACCCAAAACAAAGTTCATCCTGCAAAGTCATTTATCCAGAAAAACAAAAAAAGATTAAAGTTCTTTGTGACATTCAATCACTGTTTCCATTTCATATGCCAGAACAAGAAGCAGAGATAACTGATAATTTCTGTAATCATTCTTAATAATTCCAAAAGCCAGAAGGACAGTTAGTAAATACGTGTTCTTGTGCTAAACTGCTCTACTTCCCTTGCTTTTTAGATTTAGCCATTGTGCTCTGCCTATTGCAGATAATCTGTCAGGTCAACAATATCAATAGTTTTTATTACAGAAAGCAGATGTTATCAGCATTCTATCTGTCCAGTTAATTAGAAATGTGGTACTGCTGTTAAGCTTAAGAACAATTTGGGGAAGAAAAAAGAAAAACAATACATTTCAGAGTCCTTAAGGAGGCCTAGCATTTCCAAAGGAGAAAGATGACAATTTCTTCAGGAAGCCATACACAAGCTAAGCATATGGTTTCTGGCAGACTATAATAGTAACTTAATGGCTCTTACATTCTAGTGTGAGGTGACTGTAAATTGGTGTAGCTCAGTTTACTTCAGGAGGAGTACACGTGTTTTCAGCAGCTGAAATTTGCCTCTTACTGGCCTCTCATAAAGGCCTCTCATGACAGTTGGGGTTTGCAGGGTGTGATAGAGGGTGGAAGAGGTGAGACCAGCCAAACTTCAGACCTTAGGAATACTGTAGAAGGGAGCAGAAATGAACATCTCTTCCCTTGTCCATTCCTTTTAACTGGCTCCCATCCTGTTGTGTGTCAAAGTCCAAGTGTCTGGTTGCACCTACTGCTCCTCACCCTGCTCCTCCACCTTGCCTCACCACGCTAAACTGGCTGTAGACCCAGCCCTGCAGTTGTTTCTCTTACTGCCTGGTCTATGCTCACCAGGTTGTCCTGACGGACTTCTTGGAGCAGTGTGGTCTCTTATGGCCTGTGTGTCTCTTGTGTACATGGGTGGGTTCTCTCTCTCCAGTTGAGGAGGAAGCGACCTGGTGGAGAAACAGGCTTGTCATGCTGTGAAGAGCAGCTGGGTTCTGCTGAACAGCAGCCCCAGAAGAGCAGAGTGCCATAATTGATTTAAAATCTAAGGTGGATTTAGAGCCAAAAAAGAATATATTCTGGTGAGTTTTAGCTTAGGTCATTAGCATCCAGATACATGTCCAGGAGAAAAAGAACCATTTGTGCTATTGAGCCAGGTTAAAAGACTACCTTAAAGATACATATATGAACTAACCCTGAATAAAATTGGCTTGAAAATGAGAACAACAGAGCTGCAGAACAGACTTCAACTGGATTGGAGACAAAGCCCCCTCTGAATCAAGTAGTTTTATGATAGTGTGATCAATGTGGAGCCAGGAGTTGGATTTGATGATTCTTCAGGGTCCCTTCTAACTCAGGATATTCTGGGATTCTAGGAGTTACTGTACAGGATTTTTTTTTTTCATTTTTTAAATATAAAAGAGACTCAGTGACCTATGGAATTACTCACTATCTTCTCTTGTAAGGTATTAGCTTTTTTGTTTAAATATTGCCTGAATTCTTTCTCGTTCTCTCTGTACTACTAAGCTGCAGGTATGAAGTATGGTGAAGTAACTTGAAAGCAGCCAGATATTTAGAGCATACCATAAAGTCTTTGGCCAGCTCAGGCAGGTGAAAAGTTTTGTATTTAAAACTATGGGGAACAGTTTTGGATGTGCTGTTTTGGTGTGTGTGCAGTGCTGGGCTTGGCAACTTCTGCAGGCTTAGGTGTGAGCTGGAGGCCAACTAAGCTCTGTCCAGAGGAAAGGTCTTGTTACAGCACGTTTGAGTTAACATGATTTATGCTGATTTGGTTATCAACTGGGTGTGTTTACAGAGAAAGGATGGTTGAGCTATGGTGTATGATACAATCACACCTATTTCTCCAAGTTATATTTCTTTTTATGGGAGCAAATACTGAGTATCAGAAAAATGTAGATGAAATCCTGGACCTGCTGAGGTTTATGGGAGCTTGGCTTTTGCCTTTAGAGAGATTAGGATATTTCTCATTTTTATTGTTCAAGTTACCCTATGTTTTAGTTGTGTGTCTGTGTGGTGACAGCTCTGAAAAAGAGGTAAGCTGAACAACTCTCTCCCTCTTTGGTGTCCAACTGGAATCAAATCTTGAGGCAAAGTTGTTACTCTGATTGGCATTAGTCTTGTCCTGGGACTGCAAACAGAAGGAATTTCACTGTGTGGTATCTGGTAACATGAGATCCAGGATACTGAATGGGATGGTCCAGGCTGTGTGCTACCAAGAAAGATGGGGAGAGGCTGTTCAGTAGGGCCTGTTGTGACAGGACAAGGGTTGATGGTTTTAAAATAGAGGGAGGGAGATTTAGATTGGATATTAGAAAAAAGTTCTTTCCTGTGAGAGTGGTGGAGCACTGGAACAGGTTGCCCAGGGAGGTGGTGGATGCCCCTGGATCCCTGGAGACGTTCAAGGCCAGGTTGGATGAGGCCCTGAGCAACGTGATCTAGTTGGGGGTGTCCCTGCTTCTTGCAGGGGGGGTGGACTGGATGACCTCTGGGAGTCCCTTCCAACTCCAGCCATTCTATGATTCTATGAATTCCTCCCACAGAGAGAGGGTGACCCTGCCAGGAAGGTGGGTACCACTGCTCAGAGAAACAAAAGTGGGAACACATCAATCACACACACAGAGGTGTGCTTCAGCACTCACACAGAAATATAATTTTCAGACATTTAGAGCAAAAAAACCCAACCCATAATATAGCACATATAAACAGGTTAAACCATTTTTAGCTCTCAGCAAGCTGACAGGTATGGTTATTCCAGCAGGCCCATGCCATTAGTTTGTCTCCTAAAGGCAAGCATTGCCCTTGGTTTATGACACCAGGGAGCGACTCAGCCAATTTTGTAAAGTCTAAGGGAATAAAATGCAAAAAGATGGGTTAGGTATTGCTTCACAAGTAATCTTACTGGAACCCTGAAGTGGGGTTTGAGTGGAACTAAAGCATCCTATTGTCTGATTGCAGCCTACACTAAAGGAGTAATCTCTTTCCTGTACCTTACTTAGAGGGTATTTGCATTCTGAAAGTTGTACTACCCCATCATGTTTTTTACAGCATGTGTTCACAGCTACAAGGTTCACTATGAAACTATTTCCAACATCAAATGCTCCAAAGGTGTCAGAAGAAATTCTGCATTGTCTAGCAGAACTGGGAGGCAGTGATTTCATTAATTAAAAAAATTAGAAACGGGACTGAAAAGCACCTCATCTGTGGAAAAATCCTTGTTGCTAAAAAAGAGAAAAAAAACTCCAAACCCAGAAAAATCTCGAATACTTCTTCAAATATTGACAGTTCCCTCCATTCTTTCCCTAAAAATTAAAAAGACCTTCAGTATGTGCATGATGGAATAGGGAGCTCTGCTCAGGTAGGTATTTGCTCTCATCTTTCCCTAGCTTTTAAAAGCTAAAATAATATGACTGAGGATTAGCTATACAGTACTTTTTCTAGGACTTCCACGCCTCTTGCAAACTGCATTGACACAGTGTTCTTTTAAGAGTCTATCTGAAGACCACAGAAGCAAAGGAAAACTCAGTTCCTGTAAAATTCTGCCTCTATAAATAACTCATCTTTTTACACTGTGGTACAGGCAGAGTTTTCAGAGTAGTGTGTGATCCTGAATGCCATTTGCATCATATGAGCTCCAAGCACAATGAGTGGGTTTTACAGCTGATGGAGAAATGTAAAACAAATTAGACTGGCAGTTTCTGTGTTTATTCTGGGGAAAAAAAATAATTGTATTACAGAAATCAAATTATTTGTTGCTTGACATTACCATGGACAGATAATGTTGCTCTGGTTTTTGTTCTTAGTCTTGTGTGTCCCTGGCTGCCCACTGGAAACAGACAGCTGGAGAGCATCAGCCATTCATTTCAGTGGCTCTGAATGAATATGCTTTTTTAAGTGATCAGAGTCATTTTAAATGCAGCTTGATCAAAATACTGCTATTAATTTGCAGTCTCAAAACAGAGTCTGAACTCATCTGGCATGTCTTTGAAGGAGGCAAACTGGGGAAAAAAAAGCCAGTGTTTTCAGTGCTAACAACAGAAATGGGACTAATTAGTGAAATAATGACAGTCGTTGAGCTAGGAAAATCTGCTTCAGATTTAATATCACAGGACAAGAGCAGATCAATTTCAAACAACTGTATGTCTTAGGCAAAATATTTTTGGATGCTTAAGTATAAATAGGTATTCTTGTCTTTTAAGAGGAGTGTCCTCACACCTTTAGTATCTTTCACATTACAACACGTACATCTGCTATTTATCCGAATGCATCCCAGTTAGAAAGCACTGGCCTTCAAGGGCAGCCAGGGAACACTCAACACTCCTTGTGCAGAGGCACAGATCCAGTAAGAGTCCCTGGAAGGGTTCTGTTCCCTTTTCTGATCCTGTAGGCAACCTCCACTGCTGCCAGACCCCCCCCCTCGCCCCCCCAGTCATGGAAGCGTGTTGCAGGATTTTCAGGCTTACCCTAGCAGCTAGGGAGTGTAAGGGGCTTCTCTGGGAGCAAGAATATTACTGTTTTCCCACTCTTTTCATCAGCTAGAAGAGCTTCATGTTAAAAACTGAAACACTAATTGTTTGGTTTGGATTTGTTTGTTTTGTAGTTGGTTTTTGTTTTCTTGGAAAGTCAATTGCAATTAATCTACGTCATAGAATAACCCATAACTAGATTTCTTCTAGTGAGGGACTTGTCAAAGGCTATGTGAAAGTCAAATTGATTATTTCAGTGCACACCTTCACTACTATCCTGCTAATATATTCATTCTGAGAGATTTAAGGGACATGGCTTTCTTGTACAGAGTACTGGTAATCAATCTTAATATCTTTTCCAAGGGTTTTCCTTTGTAATTCTCTCACATTGTTTCATCTAGTTCAGCTGATGCTGAAATAAATAATTGACTATTTGTTGTTCCTAAATTCTGACCTTAAACAATTTTATTTACTGGAAATAAAAATATTGAATACCCAAGTCTAAGGAGATTATTGAAAGTACTTAACTCTGTCCTTGTGAAGCTGTCAAAACTAAAAGATGCAGAGATAGTAATCATAGTACTAAGATAAATTAAACGTAGCTGAATCAACAACATTTTATAATTATTTTTTTCTGAGCTTGTCCTGTCAATAATGCCATGCATTTTCAATGCTGCTAGAACTTTTTTAACTCACACTATAAAACTTATCAGCTACCTTCATTCTGAAACATTTTTGTGTATTTCTTTTTAAAAAATTTAAAACAAAAATTTTCATGAAATCATAGAATTCATATTTGTAGTTAATTCTTTCATTAAATACACCATGACTGTAATTTCCTAGTGTTTTCAACATTGGAAAAGCTGTTGGTATCTAACTACCAAGTAAAATGGAAAAAAGAACAAAAAGTCAGATATAAGATGTTTTTTGTGGATGTTAGGACAGTATTAGTGCCCAGACAGGGACTCAATCTGATGCTGGTACCAGGGTTCAAAAAACCACACACACAAACCACCAGCATGGGATAGAAGGGGGTCTTGGGGACATGGCACTACATGTTGATGTAGTGGGTTGCAGGAGAGACCAGGAGACCTCATCCACGTTGGTTTCTTCATCATCACACTTGGAAAATACTTGGAGTATCCAAAGTACTCTCCAGAATGCAAAGCAAAAGTCCTGGTATCAGACTGGAGCATGGATTCTTCTTGCCCAGTTCATTCTCTTTCACTTGCAAAATTCAGTTACTTTTGCTTCATGCAGTTTAAAATGAATTTCCTTCCATCAGTATAAATAATATCAGGGAGATATTGCATCATATATCCGTGTCTTTCCAGCCTGGGGATGCTGTAGGGCAGCGGTTCTCAGAGCATCTGAATGCACTGGGACACTTTTACACAGTTATCCTGAGCTATTCAAGGCACTTCTAGGATCTCTTTCTGCTGAAAAGAGCTGAGGTGAATAATCCAGTGTGGGTGGGCAGAGAGAGGGAAAGAAAAAAGGAAATATTTAGGCAAAGGGCCCTGCCACCAAGGAATTATAAAAGCTTGTAGTGCTCTTCAAGTCTAAATCACAACAGCATACCTGCTGTTTTATTCCTTGCTAGTAGTTCACACCAGGAGCTGCTGCATCAACTCTTTGAGAGGCACTAAGTTGACAGGGGTGGTGATCTCAAGGCAAATCATGTTACAAGCACAGGACATAAAAGCATTTTATTTATTACTTTTTTATGGATTTGCTGTCCTGAAGTCTGACCCACCAACTTGCCATCCATGGATAAAATTTAAGGAATTCCCATCCTTTGGAGAAGTCCCTCTTATTATATGATTCCTTTACAGTTTTTTACGATCAAACACATCTTTTGATCCTTCAAGATTCATGATAAATGTAATCTTTTCTATATGGATAGAATATTTTTATTAACTTCATTTAATACAACTTTGATGACTTACTTGACTATGAAATAATTTATTGTTTGTTATCATGTCTGTGAAGAGCTGTCTGACCATACCATGCTGAGGTAAATAACTGCCTAGTGGCATGGACTGTGTAATGCACAGGGCCTAAATTTCTGGTCTTGCAAATTATTGCACATTTTCACGTTTCACAAGTGAAGATCAAATGGGTTTTGGGAGGAATGTGTGCATGGGTGGCTGTTG
>VXBZ01001088.1:170125-195012 GCA_013399135.1 Heliornis fulica | reverse complement strand
GTTGCCGGCCTCCGCCTGCCCTCCCCCGGGGTGGGGAAAGGGGGGCTGCCCTCTTCGCACCTACCGCCCTCGGTTCTGCGAGTCAAAGCAAGTTGCTGCGCTCGCCTGTTCTATTTTATTAATATTAATGAGGGTTGTTGGGGTTTGTTTTGGTTTGGGTTGGGTTTGTGGGTTGGTTTTTTTTTTTATATTCCCTTTTTCCCCTCCCCTCTTCGCACCGCCTGTGCTGCTGATCGCTGAGGGAAATAACCGATCGCCGCTGCGCTCTCCGACCTCGCAAAGCCTCGCAAAGTGGGGATGGACCCCGCTCCGGGATCCGGTGCTCGCCTGCGGCCGCCGTTGAGTCTCCGGTGCTGGAAGCGGCAGCAAAAAAAAAACCAACCCCCAAAAACCCCAAACAAAACCTAAACAACCCAAACAAAACAAAACAGAA
The DNA here is from genome assembly GCA_013399135.1 of Heliornis fulica. Classification (NCBI taxonomy): domain Eukaryota; kingdom Metazoa; phylum Chordata; class Aves; order Gruiformes; family Heliornithidae; genus Heliornis; species Heliornis fulica. The sequence goes on along the minus strand of VXBZ01001088.1, from coordinate 194,579 downwards.
AACAAACAAAAAACCCCAACCCGAAACAACAAAACCCTAGAAAACCCCCAAACCGAAACAACCAAAGAAAAAGAAAGAACCCTCTTGTTTGTGTCGGGCTGGAGCGATGCCGTCGGTGCGGGGCTGACGCGGTGGTCGCGAACGTGGTTCTTAACTCCGCCAGTTGGCCGGGAAATGATTTTTCCGGTCGAACCTGTAACACCGTCGGTTTTCTACAGCAGGATGTAGCAGAGAGATGCTGGAAGGAGCCGTTTCTGGAGATATACTCTTCCCACTGCACTAACGCAAGCCGCCGCGTACCAACAGCCACCCCTCAGAGAGGAGAAAAGGAAAGATGAAGATATTTTTTCCGTGCTTCGAGAAGATCTCGGTCCTCCCCCCCCCAGCCGCCGGGCTCCAGCCGGCTGCTTGCGGCCGGGGGTGCGGGCAGGCCGGACGGGCAGCGCGGCGTTCCTCAGGCTGCTGTTCCGCCTGCGGTGCTGAAGTGGGTGTTTGCTCCCAGCTCTCCTCCTGCCCCCAGGATTTGGGATGGAGGAGTTAATGTCAACCTGCTCCGCGGTCCCACCACCGAACTTGTGCCGGGCTGGAGATGCGCGGGGTGTTCTCGGGGTTTTCTTGGCTGGAGGCGACGTGTGGTACCCACGAGAGCTCCCCAAAGCCTGAGCCCAAATTGGTGGCATCACATCTGTGTTGGCTGACAAGTGCGAGGTTCAAGGGACTGGCTTGGAGCACAGAAGATGAATTTGCTGTTAAAAAACGAAGGAGGAAAAGCAGTCCACGTTCCCTACAATTCCCCCTGGAAATCGCAGCCCCTCAGCAGATCAGAGTGTTACCCACAGATGCAATAACTTCTAAGTTCGGAATTTAATTTCTTCAGCGTCCCACTGAGTTTTCTTGAAGGGAGTCACATAAATTACGTGTTTCCTGACAGTGGTGCTGACACTGATGCCTGGAATGTGTCCCATCAGACCTGGGAAGGGTTCGGAGCCACCCAGTGAGTCGGTACAGGCCCGATCCTGATAATGACGGACGATCATCTCCATTCGCTCTCCCGCTAATGCTTTTGTAGTGGAAGTGCCTGTGCTCTACCTCACTCCTTTATAAATGCCCATGCAATAACCTGAATATGTAACAGATCAAGGATTCAGATACCTCTATTACTATTTTTCATTTTTTTCAGGAGTTTAATATAAATTATTAATCATTTTAGCTGAAAAGAGTTAACTGACTGAGGAACAGTTCATTATTTCCTTCCTTCTTCTCAGAGTTTTCCTTCTATTCACCCTGCTCTTTGCCTTTGTTTATCTGTCCTTTCCCATTCGATTTTGGGGGATTCCTACCTCTGAATTCCTTCCTGCCATTTTATCTGGATTGTCCCACTGCCATGGATTCTAGAGGCAGTGTGCCTCACTTTCCATCTCCCTGAACCCTATTTTCCTACCTCACTAAGTCTCTTTTTGTACCCTATTTCCTTCCTCAGATCATCCTTAAAGGAGAGGCTGGAGCTGGGATATAAAGTGTTCTTCTAGGACTACTGCCAGAACCGATCTGTTTTAACGCTGCTGCTGCTGCTGTTCTGCTGTGTCATGGGAGGAGAGTTACCTAGCCACACCAACCCTCGGAAACAGCACCTCAGGCAGAGCCGCTTGCTGCAAACCGGAGCCCTGTTTTGCAAAGCTGGAGGGTAAGTTTCTCTGGTGCAGGATTTAGGCTGGAAGGAGAAGGCATCCCTCCCTTTCTGTGCTCCCTTTCAGGGAGATCGGTGTACGATGTTGGGAGGTTTTTAGGAGGCAGAGTGGCGGCAGCAGCAGTGACAGCGCATCATCACACAGCTTTATTTCATTTCATCGAGCCAAGACGCTTTAGGTTACAGTCGAGCAGAGAAGTGAAATGATGCATTTCTGTAAAGAGGGTCCTTTTTTCTTTTATTTTTCTTCTGCATTTGCTTTAAATTCTTGGAAGGAGTTCTTGCACGAATAAAAAGCAGGGACTCTGCCTCCTCTTAAAACATGTTGTTAGGTATAAAATCTTTATGGTCTTGGCTCCTTCCACCTGAGCCTATTTCCTTCAGAAACTTCCTTGCAAAAATGTGAGGTTTAAGATGACTTTCCTCTCTCTCTCTTCCTCCACTTCCCAAGCTCATGTTCCTTGAAAAGGCCTGAAGAAGCCTAAGGCTGTGTCTGCCTGTGAATGAAAAAAGGTTTGTATAAACACTGGCGTGCATATACACGTGTATATACACGGGCACGCACAGGATTTAAAGCATCCCATTGAAGTCCACGTACAGGAAAATCCTTCATCATGTGATAAGCTTTAATATCTGCCTTGAAATTAATCCCAATCTGATGGACTCTGTGTTTGTGTTGTGGCAGATCACAGGAGGCTCAATGGCTGTGACTCCTGTGCAGGTTTATAAAACTGCCAAATAAAATCCACCGATTGCTCTTTGATTAATTTGTGTTTTCGCAGCAGCTACCTGGGAAATGCTTATCTCATGAAAGCATGTAAGAAAATTTCATAGGGCTCCAGTCCTATTTTTCCATACTAAAAAAAAGGACCCGTGTCATGATGTCAGGACCTGAGTCGATGCTGTTCAACAGGAGATGGTTAAAGGGTTCAGCAGAGTTCTTCAATTCCTCTGTTAGAGATAACACTCCTGGGTTTTATTAGAGCTTGAGCTTTGGAGGTGGTCCTGCTTACTTATCAGTGTTGACTTTACTTCATTTTTGTTAATTTTTGTCACTGAAACAGAATTTTCTCGTTTCACTTCTCTTTCTAACTCGTTTCACTCTTCAGTTCCCACATGTTAAAAAGTGCAGTTTCATTTAGACTCTCTGCAGAAGAGAAGAAAGCCTGATTCCAGAAAGCAATTTGCAGTAATATATTTTCTTTGCTACTCACATGAAAACATTACTACTCAAACAGATCTAGGTATAAACAATGCTGACAGGCCCTCAAAAAACAAATCCAAATTGTGAAATTGAGGCAAATAGCCCAGAGAACCTGAAATGTTCTGGTTTCTAAAACACTGGCTGCTGTCAAAAATGGGGTAAAATAGAGCTTTGTTTACATGTAGAGCAGAGTGTTTGTTGATCAAGTTTCTAAGGTGATGTAGCAGGAAATACTGATCTTAGGAAAAATGACACGAACAAAGCATGAAACTATAATTCAACAGCTACTTGTCAGCTGGTAATAGGGAAAAAAAAAGGATATTTAAATAGCAATGAGAGGTTTTCATTGAACTTTTTCTCTCCCTTGCTGGCAAATCTGAAGAGAGCTTCTCACATGCTCTGCTCCTGTATATAACTATTTTCAAGAGGAGAGCTAAACCATTTATCAGAAAGATTTTTTCTGTCGGATGCAAATACCTTCAGTAGCTTCTGTTTCTACGTCATGTCACGGATGAGATTGATGCCCGAGCAAGGTTATAATGTACCTGCATTTTCTCCAGATCAGTGCCAAGCTTGCTGAGTCATTTTCTCTGTTCCCATTCTGCAGTCGGCTGCTTGCTCGTTTTTCCCTGTTATTTGTGTGGGTCGTAAGCCCAGCAACAGATGAGAATAAATGCTTATATTTCTTTAGGCTGGCTCCCTAAGGAAATAAAGGTTCTGCTGTGCTGCTCTTCTGTTCACATCTGTGTCCATCGCCCTCTCCCAAAAGCTTCTGAACCTATTAATGAATTTCAGATGAATCTGAGAGAAAGCAGATATTTAAACGGCAGTTACACTCCTGCAAGTTGCATGGAACTCGGTGCCTGGATAGGAGAGAGAGACCCTGGTCAGAAATTGAAGCAGGATTTAGCCATAATTCATCAGGCTGTCAACAACCTTCCTGCCACTCAACCTGTACATACCAGCCAATTAATCTATAGGGAGCTATGCTGAGCCATGGAGCTGCTGTATGCTGCCTCGTGTAGTCTTCACTGGCAGCCATGGCATATCATGGAGCAGCAGATGCAGCAGGGGAGTCCACAGAACAAGTTGTTGTCAAATCAAGCAGTAGAGGAGTTTAGGGGATATCATCCTACAAAAGGGAAAAGTTCATCCCTGGGAACACCTTTACGTGGGTTTGAGGGACAATCTAGCTTCTGCCTCGTTCCCAAAGCATGCCACAGCAGGGGAGGTGTGTAGGGATGTTCTTGGAGCTTACATGGTTAGTTAGTCTGGTGCTCAGTTGGTCTTGGCACCAAAGCTATAGGCAAAGATCCTCCATTTGCACCTCTTCTAAATGTGGTTGATAGACATGTGGCCCCTGAGATGCCTACAGCCCTGAGTATAGAGCAGTCTCAACAAGAGGCTTACACCCCTACTCTTGCAGACAACCTTCCTGGTGTAGCTTCACTGTAGCTGAGGCTCAGAGTTGGCTTATGCTTACGAAGGGCCATGCCTGAGGTGTCTCCTCATGGATGGGAAGGAAAAGGGCTGCATTCCCACCTAGGCTGGAGCCCTCCCAACTGCCTAACTGAGATTGCGGCATGGCAGAGCTCTAAACCCTGCGTCTCCACCTCAGTGCATGCTGGGAGACAAACACAGGGATGATGGTTGGGTCAGGACCAGAGGACAGGATCAGACCCATTCTTACCTGAGAGCCAAATCTTCATTTATATGTCCTTTCTCTACCAGCTGCACCTTGCTTGGACCAGCCACGGCAGGATAGCTATCCTAACACTACGCATAACATACGCTCTCATCTCAATTGCAATTAGTTTGATGCAACAAACAGTTTCAGCGTGACAAACTGCAAGCTAAAAAAAGCTGTGCCTTCATATGCATAATCTGGATGGATACAAAATATGTATTGTGTGCCACCTCCCTTATGTCCCATATTTGTTCCTCCAGCAGTCACAAATAGCATATGCTCCAGCAGTACCACACAATCCAAATGGGCTCCTGGAAATACAGGAATGTTCTGGCACCATTTCTCTTTGAAACTAAAGCTCTATTTGTTGATGGGATTATGAGATGCTGCTTATGGACCTCTTCTGGAAGGAAGACTTTTACATATAAGTTTGGTTAATCTCTGTCAATTAATCTATAAAATTTGAGCCAGACTCTCTATCAAGGAACATGTTATTATCTCTGTTACAGCTTCTGGGCACCAACTGAGATCAAGGGCCTCATTTTCCTGGACGCTATGTAGTCATACCCTAGGAGATAACCTCTGCCTTGAAGGGCTTACAAAGCAAAAAGACAAAAGTGTGAGCAATATAACTCTCAGGCAGAGCAAACACAGTGACCTTTTGCAAATGTCAAGTTAATACCATGATCTGGAAGTGAAAAGGGGTTATCAGAGGATGGATGGGTCAACAGTGATAGGAAACACTTGGGGTTGGGGGATTGAGATGAAGGAAAAGCCATAGCAGAAGCCATGTGGTGTAAGATGGAGAGCCGAGCTTCATATGGCTAATTGGCATATCTAGGATTTAAAAAAAAAACAGGGAAAACCCCCTAGAGTCTGATGACCCTGCCCACAGCTCATAGTGCTACCAGCTCCTCCTACCTGTAGCCTCTTCCCCAAAGCCACACAGTCTGGGGAAGGGAGATGGAGAAGGCAGGAGGTGGACAGCATCGGTCCTCCTACATGCTGGTTCCTCATAGGCGGCTGTAGGTGTGATAACCCTGTTCTGGGGTTGTTTCTCTCTGTGGCTTGGCCTCCTGCAGCTGTGTTTGTTGCAGCTGAGCCTCAGGGCTGGAGTCAGACACCGTTCAACTCTTTAAGTCCAGAGCAGCAAATAATTGAATATTAACAGGAACAGCTCCAGGAGCTACTGGGACTCAGGAAGTCACAATTCCTTCTCTGCTGTCTTAGTGGGAGGTGATTGCTGGAGGCCTTAATGGATGTGAGACATAATATGCTTCCCTCACATTAGCTCCAGTTTGCAAACTGAGGCTTTAGCCACATCCTACCCTCTCTGATCATTTCCTCATGCACCTTGTCATCAACATGTGAAGTGTGTTAGCTACAGCAGCCCCAGCGTCCCCCGGGCAGCCAAGCGGAGAGGTGCAGGCACCGTACGAACATTGATTTTACACCTCGTTTCTCCAGTGAATGGAGAGGGTCTCACCTTTAAGGTTTAATCATGGTTTGCCAAATATAAATTATTGAACACTTTGCCTCTGTTTCATCCTCTTGAGAGTGAGAATGATTTCTTTGCTGAATGGGGATGCTATGAGCATCATGAACAGTCCGTAAAGTCATCATGGAATCACAGAATGGTCTGAGTTGGAAGGGACCCATCTGGTTCCAACACCTTCCACTAGCCCATGTTGCCCAAAGCCCCATCCAACCTGGCCTTGAACCCTGCCAGGGAACCAGGGGCAGTCACAGCTTTTCTGGGCACCTGTGCCAGGACATCACCACCATCACAGGGGAGAATTTCCTCCTTATATGTAATCTAAATTTCCCCTCTTTTAGTTGAAACCCTTCTCCTGTCACTACACTCCCTGATACAGAGTCCCTCTCCATCTTTTCTCTAGCCTCTTTAGGTACTAGAAGGCTGCTATAGGTTCTCCCAGGAGTGTCCTCTTCTCCAGGCTGAACAAGTCCACCTCTCTCAGCCTGTCTCATTTTTAAGTTGAAAACCTTTGGTATCATACCCTTGGCTAAATATTCAAGCTAAAATACAGTAACAAATTCATAGGTACTACTGACTCTCTGTGCTGCCTGTAAAGACCATTTAGAGCTGACTCAGTTGCTCCCTCTCCAAAAGCACGAGTGGCCATTGTTCCCTCTCCAAAACCATGCTGTAAATCTACATTGAGAAATTCAGTCTATGCTTGTGTTACTTGTATGGAATAAACAAAGTGTTTTACAGCAAGAAAGGTGCCCACAGAAACCTGTGCATGCCATCTGATCACTCAGAACTTGGTGCTAGTCTATGAAGGGAGATGGTAACACCTTCACAGTACAAGAAAATTCCCAAAGACCCTAAGAGTTATGCTGAGCAACAGTCAGTCTTAAATTCCTTTCTCTTCTATTTTTTTAAGTCTTCCTCCACTTGAAAATTCACAATGTCTTTGACCTTGGTGTATCATTCTCCTTCAGGTCCACCAGCACTTCTTCATTGCATGACCCCTTTATTTTTCAGAAAAAAACCTTCCTCAATCTCCTTTTTTCATTAGTTGATGCACAATAGACTCTACCACGAGACTGCTTCTGGCTTTGTTTGATTTCTCTCTTCTTTTATCTCTACCCAGAGACATCCAACAGATTGTTTCATAATCTTCCTAGTGTTCAGAGAAAGTATATTCCTGTATTGCCTCTGAACTCCCTCCTTCTCTTTCCCCATCACCTCCTCTTCATGAACAACAGTTCTGGCATACTTTATTCATGTATTATTATTCCTTTATTTGCAAATTAAGTGTTCATTTTTTGGGAAAAAGTGAGAAATGATCTGTTACCCCTCCATGCAATGGGCAGGTTTTTTTCACAACTGCTTTGCACTCCAGCACACTCACTGATTTTTCCAGCCCTTGGAAATGAGGATCACAGCCCCATGCTCATCTCCTCATCAACCACACACTGTCTGGGGGAGATCTGCAGGAGATGAGGCTCTTCCTCCTGCTCATATAGAGCTACATCACTCTTTCTTGTGCTTATATAGAGCTACATGGAACTATTTATCCTTGGTGCTGTCTCCAGGCACATCAAGGATAAGAAGGCTGTTAGGAGAAGTCAGCATGGTTTTACCAAGGGGAGGTCATGTCTGACTGACCTAATAGCCTTTTATGAGGATAACCAGGTGGATGGATGATGGTAGGATAGTGGATGGGGTTTTTCTGGATCTCAGTAAGGCATTTGACACTGGAACTGTGGCCTGGAGGGTAGAGTAGTGAGATGGGCTGAGAGCTGGTTGAGGGGAAGAAGCCAATGAGTTGTCATTGGTTGGACAGAGTCTGGCTGGAGGCCTCTAACTAGTGGAGTCCCTCAGGGGTTGGTACTGGGACCAATATTGTTCAATGTATTAATTGGTGACCTGGATGAGGGAAAAGAGTGCACAGCAAGTTTGCTGATGATACGAAGCTGGGAGGGGTGACCTCATTAATGTTTATAAATATGTCAAGGGTGAGTGCCAGGAGGATGGAGCCAGGCTCTTCTCAGTGATGGCCAGTGACAGGACAAGGGGCAATGGGTCCAAGCCGGAGCAGAGGAAGTTCCACGTGAATGTAAGGAAGAACTTTTTCACCTTAGGGTGACAGATCATTGGATTCACTACCCAGAGGGGTTGTGGGGTCTCCTTCTCCGGAGACATTCAAGACCAATCTGGACACATTCCTGTGTGATCTAATCTAGGTATTCCTTCTCATGCAGGGGGTTTGGAGTAGACAATGTTTCAAGGTTGCTTCCAACTTCTGGCATTCTGTGATTCTGTGATTCATTGGTATAGATTACAAAAGAAAGTTGATGGAACTACACAACACACAGGAGGAAGGACTGATTTTGTTACTGGTCAGGGAAAGCTCCATGCTTCATTTGGTATCGCTGGCTTCCTCCTCTTGTTGGATAATTAACACTAGCAATGTGTCTGAAGCTATGCTAAAGTGCAAACATGAGATTTGTATTGGTTTTTTGTGGCATGGGGAGGATGGAAGCACCTAAAGTAGACAGTCTTGGAAAAGTAGAGCTGGAGAGAGACTGTGAATGCTCCTTGGTGCCCTGGGGGGAATCCAACCATCCTGAGGAAGGTTAATCCAGAAATTAATTTAGAAATTTTAATTTTAATTCGAAGAATTGTGTTTTGAATTTGAAAGCTTTTAGGTTTGATTTGTGGGTTTTTCTTCTTTCCCAGAAAGCCAGTAACAATGATCTTTGCAGTAAACATAGTCAATTTAGTTCTATTGCACCCAGAACAATTGTCAATACCCTTTTTATAAGTCTTCTCAGTTTTAGAAGATAGTTTTCATCTTTTCCTGCAGTCTTTTCCCTTCTTGAAGAAGCAAATAAGTTATTCCAGCCTGTCTCCCAAGATTGTTGAACCACTTACAATCCTTGTTGCTTCCCTCTAGCCCTCTACAATTTGCCTCCATCTTCCTTCTACTTTCTCCTAGTACAGCATCCAAACCCTCACCTGAAATTCCAACCGAGCCCTCGTTAGTGCAGAATAATTGCTTCTGATGTTTTACCTGTTGCATCCCTGTTCCTACACCCCAGAATAAGATTTGCTTCTTTCTGGAACACTGTTCAGTGTCTCATTCACATCTCTTTTTCCTTTAAATGGCTGCTTGACCAGTGATTTGCTGTATTTTGTTTCTTCTGACCTCACTGGTTGGTTTTATACTATTACTCCAATATTGCAGCAACATTTTGGAACACATCCTTTGGGGTAATGATATATTCTTTATTTCCTTATTTCATCATCCAAATAAGCAATGAAAATATTAGTATTGGGTCCAGGAGTGAAGCCTGTGGGATCCTATTTGGAAAGCCCACTAAATTCTAAGGAAAGGAATTAGCAACTCCTGTGTGAACACATTTTGGTTTTCCTGTCAAGTATGTCTTAAGATGATTTCACAGAGATCATAGTTCCCAGTCAGCATGTGGCAATGTCATGTGAAATGGTGTTAAAAAACCCTACTTATTTCAAAATATATGACATATACTGTCTCTCCCTTATTCTACAACACAATTGTTGGGTTCAAAGAAGGAAATCAGATGGGTTTAGATCACTTCTTTGTGACAAATCCTATCTGGGCAGTTGTATATTTCTACTATCAGTTGTGTGCTTAATAACAGATTGTTTCACAGTTTACTGTATTATTTTCCTGCACTACATGCTTCTGTATAATTCCCTAAGTCCTTTCCCCCTTTTTAAAGACAGGCACTTTGTTTGCCCTTCTCCCCTCCCCTGGGATCTCCCCTGTTCTCCATGAGCTCTCCCGGATAATTACTAATGAGTCAGAGATTGCTCCGGCTAGTGCCTGAAGTACTCTAGGGGGAACTTCATCCAGTCCTGCTGACTTGAGTTTGTCTAACTCCTTTGAATTACTTTAACTGTTTCTTTTTCTATTTTGGATTGTCTTATCCCCTTGGTAAAAGTAGTTATGATAAATATCAGTTCATCATCTTGTATTTTTATTTTTTTCCCCTTTCCTCCAAGGGTAAAGCACAAGAAATAATGAATGGCCAAGTCTGTGTTGTGATTTCTGTCAGCTGATTTTCCATTAATTCAGTTATGTTTAATTTCCGTTGCCTTCCTCTCATTTCTGACACCTTTACAGTGCATTCTTTTATCACCCTCTATATTCCTTCCTAATTGAAACTCATTTTTTCCCTAGCCTCTCTCATTTTAGCCCTCCATAGTCACGCTTTTCCTTTAAAGATATCCTTTTCCTAGTCTTTGTACAGCTCACTGTCTTTTCTCCTTTTTCTACTTCACTCACTCCTTCCTTTCCTCAAAGGAAGATGCTCCATCGTTTTGTTATCTCTTTCAACTTAATTAACGTCCACCTTCCTACTCTCAGCAATCTCCTCCCCATTAGTCAGTCTAATCTCAGAGAGCTTCAAGTTCCTCCTCCCACAGGAACTTTGCTCCATCGTTTGAACTTTTGTTACCAGCTTCCTCCAAACATAATTTAAAGCCTTTCTGCTGGACTCGCAAGGCAGTTATTGTGCAGTCCCTCTTTGCAGAGTGCCCTTGGCTCATTTGCCAGATAGGAAACTTATTTGTTTTGCTCAATTATTGCAGATCTAATTAATAATCAATTTGATTCTTAAACCCATCCTTACCTCTTCAATATGCCAGCCCTTGCCCTGATGTTTACTTCCATTCAGAAGGATGAAAGAGGACATTTCCTATTCCCTCATCTCCCTCCCTTTTCTTCCCAGTATTCCTCCTAGATTTAGAGAGCACCTAGTAAGCTTTATTAAAACTTTTCTTAGGGTGGTAGATTAATATGACAGTCCCTGTAGGTATCACTGAGGTCACCTGCATGCTGAGGCACCCCTCTCCAGCCTGGTGGGAGACCGAGTAGGCATTTAGAAAAGGCAATTAAGAGGTCTGAGCGTACATTGAAACATCCCTTTACCCATTGAGATTTATAGTGTCCAGCACATAGATGGCATTTCCACTCCCACCCCCCCAAAAAAAAAATAAATTGTGTAAATATCTTTTAGTAAATCAGACAATAAAGCCAGGCCCACATGAAATGTATTAAATTAAGTTCCCAGCTCTTGGGGTCACTGTTCCTCATAAAATGATTACATCTGTAAACAAGGAAGAACATAAACCTGCAAGGTTGCATAAGCAGGAGACCTGCAGTTCCATTTACCTCTTCTTTCTCATTAGCTAGACACAGGCAACTCTTGCTCAGGGTTTTCCTAGAATCATACAATCACTTGGGTTGAAAGAGACCTTTAAGATCATTGAGTGCAACCACAGCCTAACCTTGCCTAGTCCACCTCTAGATAATGTTCTTCAGCGCATCATCTATTTGCTTTTTAAATACCTCCAGGGACAGTGACTCCACCACTTCCCTGGTCAGCCTGTTCCAATGTCTGACAACTCCTTTAGTAAAGAATCTTTTCCTGATATCTAACCTAAATCTCCCCTGGTGTAGTTCATAACCATTTCTTCTCTTTCTATTGCTTGCTACCCAAGAGACGAGACCAACCCCCACCTCTCTACACCCTTGGACTCTGCAGACTCACTAGCACTCTCACAAGGACTTAGGTAGCATTTAAGCCAGATGAATACAGCTATCAACTTCCATTTTGGCAGAGAACAGCAAATATGTAGCTCTCAATATTTGAAGAGTCCCTTCCTCATCAGTGGGGCTACTGGAAAAGCCAAGTATTTTGCCACATTGGAGCCAGCATGTACCTACAGTGCTGAGCCCATGGAGAATGCTTGGTGGGACCCAGAACTCTTGAGGTTATTCAGGCTTGTGAAGAGAAGATTTAGTGCTGTCTTTAGGAATTTATTGAAAATAATGGAAAAGACTCTGCCAGGTTCTTTTTGGAGGTTTACAGGGTAGAACAAGAAGTAATAAACCCAAGTTGCAGCAAAGGATATCACAATTAGATATTAGGGGTGGAAATTACAATGAAGGCAGTCTGGAAAGCTATTGGGATTTCCATCCTTGCAAAACTCAACTGGGCAAAGCTCTGAGCAATCTGACTGAAGATTGCTGTGGGGTCTGATGTGAGAGAGGAGGTTGGTCTGGGGGTCTGCAGGTCTTTCCCTCCCCAAATCATTGTGTGATGCCAGATGGGTCTGGGATGGTCATATCGCTGTCCTGCTCATTCCAGCTGATTGCCAACAAAATTGGTAGTCTGCCCAAGCATGTTGGTTCCACCTGCATAAATCTGTAAGAGTCCTCAGTGCACATCCAGAGGCAGTATTTCATATAATAGGAAAATCCCAAGTAATTACAAATTCATCGGTTTAACACTGATCCCAAACAATATCAAAGAAAATCTGATATAGGCTATGATTAGTAATGAATTAAAGGATGCTAACCTGATTTATATGCCTAAGCAGTTTTATGGAAAGCCTGTCATGTCAAACAAATGAATGTTTTTTTAATGAGAATGTAAGTTTGGTTAATAAAGATAAGGCTGTTATAAATTATTTAGATTTCTGCAAGTTATTGAACAGTTCCTGAACACAGTCCCAATTAAAGAAAAATGGTACAAAACCCAATCTGGTATACTAAATGGATTAAAAATTTCAGCAGGAGATCTTATAATGTAATTTGAAATTCAATTATACAAGAGATATTGAAGTCTTCCATTTATTTATTTTGGACCCTGGATTGTTCAGTGTCTTTGGGACTGACCCAGAGGAAATGATAAAAATCATCACCGGTAAACTTGTAGATGACGTGAAAGTCAGTTGTACCAGACTTGTTGTAGAAGAGTGGTGAGGAAAAAAGACATATTTAACTACAACAAACTGCAGCATCACCATTGTAAAAGTATAGATCACATTTTCAAGACAGAAGACAATGGCCCAAGATGTGGGAACATTGAAACAGCCCAAATAATCCATTAGATAGGAACTTTCTGAGAATAAGAGAATTGTGTGTCAGCCCCAACTCAACTCACAGCACTGAAAGGTTTTTGGTTGTGTTTTTTTTTTTTTTTTCAGGAAACAGACTTAGTGACATTCTTGAACATGGAGAAGAGATTGATTTGCCACCCAGGATGGCATTCAAAGAGCTGTTGCAAGGAGGAACAAATCCCTGCCATGCAGGGATTTATATCAATACAAGAGTAGTATATTGCTGCTACCAACCCACTCTGCACCTTACAGGCACTTGAGACAGCACTTCACTGCCACGGCAGGGATCCAGGATGCTGCAGCTGCAGGAAGCACCAAGCCTCTATGGCACAGTTCATATTTCTCTTCATCATCCCCTTCCCTCACTCGTCAGCACTAGGCATCAACTAGGATTTGTTGGTAGACAGGAGACTGCAGCCTCCTTCAGCTGCCACATCCTGAATCTCTGCCAGATTTGTGTTGCAAGAACTGATGCCAGTGTTTTTAACCCAGAGTGTGTTTGGCCCCTGGTGTTCTCCATGACATAGAATAAACATTGGGGAGGAGATTCAGGCTTCAATGAGAAATGCTTTCCCATGATACGTTTTCATTTTGGCATGAACACTGTTTATGATGAAAGGATCCTAAAATAATTGTATTAGATGAACCGTCTGTTCTTCTTGCTTTGAGGCCAGTACAGCATGACATTTCAGAGATAAAATGTTGTAGAACTGCCTCTGACTTATAGCCTGATGGAACTTTTCTGAAACCATTCTTCTTTCTCCTTTTATTTGCTTGAGGTTTATAACCTGAAAACGTCAAGCTTGCATCACAGCATTGCCAGAAGTTCGTCCTGCACATTATCTAAACCTTAAATGATCAGAGAATTTAATTTTTCTTCAGAAGGCTGATTCACAAGCAGGCAGCTCCCCAGTGGTAACAAAAAACCAAAACAAAACCCTCCCTCCCAATACAAAGGAATTCCAGTATTCACAAGAAATCCTACGTGTCCAGGAGGAGACTCTGTCTGTCCTTAGAAGAACTTATTTCTGCAATCAAGTTCAAGTGAGTCTACAGGACCTTAAATCAAAGGAGACCAATGCCAGAGCAGTTGCTGAGTAACTGATACTGATCATCACATCCTGACCAGCTGGATGAATGACAGCAACAATTTCTTGGGATAGCATCTGAACTCTCCTGCTTTTTTTTTTTTTTTCCATGCAATTAACTCATGACTGCAACCTTAACGAGGGGAAATTAATTTGTGTTGCAAATAGACTGCTTTGTACTGTGTCCTTCGGACAAAGGTATGTAATTATAAAACCTCTGAATCGTTACACACATTGTTTAGATTATTGCAATTACAGGAAAGTGAAGAGAGCACCTTGCCAAATGCCTTGGGAGTCACAGGTGAAAAGGTCTAGCCAAAAGCCACATCATTCATGCTTGGCCAGATTCTGCCTGGTTCCTTTGGGAAGTGCTCTGGGTCTGGAAGCAAGAGGGGAAAAGGCTTGGCAGGTCCTTGCTGCTGTGCTTCTTTATAGACTCTAAGGAAAAGGATGGGATTCCATCATTGTAGAGGGACATGGTGCACTTTGAAAGAGTTCAAGGCCATGTCCCCACTCTCCCCATCCACTCAGCAATGGTGATGGGGGACACAAATGTTGTGTTGCTGTCCCTAACATGAGGTGTGGCCTCTGCTGCACATGCAAAATGTGTTCCTACACCTCCTTTTGCTGCAGACCAGGCGAGGCACAAGCTGAGCCTCTACCAGCACAACTATTTATGTTGTGCTCAATTTGGATAGTTGCTTCATAGCTGAGATTTTTGAAAGCCACTGAGGACAGTGATGAATGGAGATTGATGGAGGTCTCAACTTAAAACACAACAAGTCCTGCCCCCAAGAGCTCAGGACCGGCAATTCTGCCTGCACCTTAGCAAAGCAATGGGACAAACTGGGCAAGGCATATTTGTTGGATCATTTATTTATTGTTCTGTGCAGAGCACAGGGTGTAACTATCACCAGTCATTTTTTGGCTATTGAGCTAGCACCAGACATCACTGTGTTACTAGCACAGCAAAACATATTAGCTAATCATGAATTTACTTTTAGCCACGGTGACTGCACGGCTTTCCTGTTTTTGCACAACGCCGCGGGACGTAAGACAGATCCCACAGTCACAGATTTCTCCTGGGTGGAGAGTTGCTTATTGCAAACAGCCCCATGGGTGTGGGGATGTGCATAGGGGTCAGGGGTCAGCTGTTGGACTGGTGGGACCTTGGTGTGATCCAGCAGGTATGTCTACACTGATGACTACGCAGGGCCAGGGAACAGGGTCAAGCATTGCCCACACTAAAATTTTTAGTGTGGTCCCTGGTATAGTTTTGGCCAAGGTGAGGGAATGCTCTCCCAGATCATGTCTGGGCACAGTCCTGATGGATGGTTTGACTGTAAGGTTTTGGAGAGTAGAAGGGGTCATCATGGTCTCCAGGTGCTGACAGCTGGACTCGGGGCCAAGGAACACAGCCGGTATGGCTGTGACTTGGTTCTTCTGCCATAGCAGTTGCTGTCAGGAAACATTACTGAGGGTGTTCTCCAGTCCCTGGATTTGTCACAGATTTCTAATGCAAAGGAGCCATGTGTTTCCTAGTGGCTTCATGCTTCATAGCTATTTTTCCCCAAAATACAGGGAAGTACGTTAACCAGTCCTAAAGATCTCTTGCTCTTTAATTTGTCCCTTTTCCACAGCATCTCTTTATCTGCTCTCATATGACTTCTCTAGATAAGCAGAGGTTGCCAGCAGTCAGACAGAGGTACTACAAAATGCTTGGTGGTCGGGTTTGTCCCAAAGCAGAGCCCCAGACAACACAGTCAGCATGTATAAGCCATGGCTGTCATATCCCAGAGCATTTGTCTTCTCTTTCTTTCTTGGGGATTGTTGGTGTGGTTCACATGAGAACATCCAAAAATGTCCTTTATGAACCAGGACTGGGCATTATGGGCATGAGCTCTGCCTCTCTCCATCCACTGTATGGAATGAGGCTCAGCCTCAGATGCTCTGGTGCCTCAAAAGGGCGGCAGCAATGCCCACACTGAGAAGCCAGCTCCATGGTTCCTAGGTCCAGGAAAACAAGCAAGCCCTGGCCATGTCCTAAATCCACATCCAAGAACAACCAACATACACATCAACTTGTCCTCTGTTCAAAGGACACCCAAGCCACTGTGTGCTGAGAGGACCAGGACCATAGCATAGCAAACCCTGTAACAACAGGACAGGGCACACCCCAGCAAACCCCATCAGGTAGCACCAGCATGGACACCACACCCATGGTCTCACCAGTGGCTCCTCCCTAGACTCCCAGACTAGCTCCTCACTCTTTAAAGTGCCTCTCAGTCAACTGCTATCAAGTGACATCCTTCAGGGCTTGCATAAGCTCTTCTGGCTATCCAACCCTTCAGCAGGACAAACTCAAAAGCTACAGATGGGGAAGGAGCTATTCATCCTTGCAGGTCTTCTGTGAGCCATCCCGGAGGTCAGTGAAGATGCTACACACATTTATCTGTTGCCAACACTTCAGTTTTTTGTTAATTTGGGGTAAACAAGCTTCCTCTGGCAGAATAAGCTTTCTTTTGCATTATGCTGACTTTTTGCTGGGATAATATAAAAAGCACGTGGGCTTTTGCTGACGCTGTTGTTCCAGCAGAATGTTTAAGCACGGGCTTAGCCTTATTCTTTGACAATATTCCCAGATTTATTACATGCAACAGAACAAGGATTTCAGTGACAATCTCTGGGTTGGAAACAGACACAAAGAAATAATTTCTCTTCTTCACAACATCCTAACTGCTCCTTTTACTTTCTGATGGGCTGTCAGATTATCAGTTTCCAAGGAGGTTTCCTTAAGGTGCCTCATACGTTAAAAAAAACCCAAACCCTATTTGTCCTAATGACCTTTCCTGTTTGTGCTTTTAATTCTCCCTTAGGTTTTTCAATATCCAGATTATATCAGGCCTTCTGAGGTTTAAACCTTACCTTTTCAAAAGGTTTCAAGCATCTTCTCTCACTATGCATCTGTGAATGTTTTATAAGGCTTTTTCTGTCGTGCTACTAATTTTTTTTAGTACTACTGAGTTGTATATTTTAATAAAGGATAAAATAACTGAAAGGCAGTCCACTTACAAATGAAAATGTGCAATTTTGATGTTATGTAATACACCTTTATGGGAAAAAATCTCGTAGAACCGAGTATGGAAAGAAGGCAGTGGGTGTCAATAAAAATTTAACTTGGTTTTATGGAAGTTATTTTAAAATGCTGCACAGTTAAACAGAGAATAATTTAATTTTTACACAGATTTTAATAACCTCTAAAATCCTATTGCATTGATTTAATATCATCTAAGAGCTCAACAGAAAAGTATAATTTCCTGCTAAGTTCTATAGGATTGTACCCTAGGTTTGTATCCTAAAAATAATTTTATGCCCAGGAGAGGATCTTCTCTGAGCAGGAGACTGCCTCCCCCCAGCTGCACCTCTCTGGATGATGCTTTACCTCCAGATCCTTTCTCTTGTGTTTTGTTTTTAATACTTTATCTCTATGGGATAAAGGAGAGGAGAAGAAAAGGTTCCTATTTCTTTCTCAGCTACCCCACTTAATAAACTCAACATCTTTCTCTGGCCAAATCTGTGCTCTTGGAGGGTCCATATCATGTCATAAATGCTACTTATTTGAACAAACAGAGATTTATTTATGGCACTGAAAGGACTTTTTGTGCTCCTTGCCTCATTTGCAACATTATTACCGATTGATTTCTGCTGTACCTATTATTGACTTGCCAGCAATATTCCAAAGTAAGGTTGGGTCCATGTCAGAAAAATTTGTTGCTTTCCACTGAGCCTTTTTCAGCAACGTTTCCTCAACACTGTCCCTCTACCCAGCTACTGCTCCAATAAACCAAAACAGCTAGCTGTTGTCTGAAATGAAGAGTAATTGGAACCACCATGCCTGCTTCCTTCAGCACAAGTAACAATTCGGCCATTTAGGGCTCTTCTAACACTCCTGAATGCTGAGACACTGAAATCTTGGCTCCTGTTAGACAGAAATATTAAAACTCACAAGCTCCTGGCGGCGTTTACCTCCGCGCTGCACAGAGACGGAGTGGTCAGGCTAAAATAATCTGAATTACTGCATGAAAAACCAGCAGGCAGAGTGGCAGCATCTTACCTAAGCTCTTCCTAGCCCAGGGTTTGCCCAAAAAGGGGCCAGTGATGAAGCCTTAAACATGTTCTCTGGGAAATATTTGCAGGGAGTCCTCCCACAAGCTCTCTGGGGTTGCCTTTTGTTTGCTGTGTTCCTCTCGCAATGACCTCCAAGCTCACAGCATGAGCTCTGGGTGCTGCTCCAGCATGGATGGAGGGTGGGGAAGGACATCCACATTGCACCCTGGGTGCTGAAGGTCTCAGAGGGTCAGACATGGGGCCATGGAGGGCAGGTGGGATGGCAGAGGTAAGGCTGGGACTGATCCTGCCTGGTTGCAGCCTCCTGCTCCAACTACTCGAGACCATACCCCCAGAGAGAAGATTGCGGCATCTCATGAGGTGACTGCACTGAGCTACCTGTAAAGCCAAGCAAGGAAATCCTTTCCCTTAGATATGAAAGGGGATGAAGACCCAAGACAAAGGACATTAGTGTTGTCTCCTTCCCAGCAGCTGGCTGTGACTCATTTCCCCATGACTTGTATTTATGGGTGATGCACCTGCGATGCCACCTTCTTCTTGGCTTTGACCACTCAGCTTGGTGCCCATGACACATCTGATGGAAGAAGTGTCTCCCCCATTCCTGTGCCTTTGAACTCTCTGCCCTGGTCTCCATATTGTTGGGATGCTGCATGAGCAGTTCACTTTTGCTTGGGACAAGTAAAGTAACCTTGAGCTCTGGGGGCAGTTTTGGATGTCACAGGACAAGAGGGACACGAAACTATTGGAGAGTGTCCAGAGGAGGGCAGTGAGGATGAGGAAAGGTCTGGAGGGGAAGTCTTAGGAGGAGATGCTGAAGTCCCTGGGGTTGTTCAGCCTGGAGAAGAGGAGGCTGAGGGGAGGCCTCATGGTGTTCTGTAGCTTCCTGACAAGGGAGAGTGAAAGGGCAGGACTGATCTCTCTTTGGTGACCAGGGATAGAACCTGAGGGAACAACATGAAGCTGTGACAGGAGAGGTTTAGGTTGGATGTCAGGAAGAGGTTCTGTCCTGAGAGGGTAGTGGGACACTGGAGCAGGCTCCCCCAGGGAAGTGGTCCCAGCACCCAGCTGGGCTGAGGTCAAGAAGCATCTGGACGATGCCCTCAGTCCCCTGCTCTGACTTGGCTGGTCCTGTGTGGACCAGGAGTTCGACTCGATGGTCCTTATGGGTTCTTTCCAGCTCAGGAAATTCTGTGATTCTCTGACTCCATGATCTGCAAAGCTTTCCCAGATAAAATCCCTCCAGCACAGTCTGAGTCCTGGTCTTGTTGCTGTTTCAAGGATATAAACTCAGTTCCAGGAGGAACATAGTGATTTTCATGATCAAAGTGTCTGAAAGAAACAAACCCATAGAATTTCTACTTTGCTTTTGGACCAGAAAATGTAGAGAAGTCATAACTCCTCAGCTCTCCAGGGGGATGGTGGGTGGGCAGATGGACCCCTGTGTGAGAATGGCACAAGACTGGCACCCCTTCCAGCCCAGGCATCCTTACAGGGCTGGGCTACACCTGAGCCCCAGGCAGGAACAGGAAACACCAGAGCCTCCAGGAGAAGCCACCACTGATTCCATTATTTGTATTCGTTGTCCACAGAAGGTGCTTGGATACTCTAGTGACAGATGAAGCACGAGGATGGAGAGAGGGATACAGGACACCATCAATACTCTTCCCATCTGATGGCACAGCACAGATTGGAAGCCTTCTAGCCTTTGTAGCATGAGCAGATGTTCAGGCAATAAATACAATAATGAGGTTATTTTGACTCTTTCAACAGATGAATCCCAGGTGCCATGAAAATATGGGTGAGTTAAACTGCCCAGCAGTCTGATGAGCAAAACAGGTGTTCCTGTGTCCTTGCTATGGGTAACATAGAAGAAGTTGGACACAGACACACAGCTCAGCAGAGCCAGCAGGAATTCTCATGGGAGATGCCCTGGCTCTACCAAAATGGATGGAAATCCTGCCACTGGCTTTACTGGGATTTCAGCCCAGGAGTTTTGGATGCTTTCTGCACACATCTCTTGGCGTCTCTGCGTGATACAGTGAAGCTGCAAGAGGCATCAGATTGCATCACTGTTTGGGCATTACATGAAAAAAGCCTTGTGCAATGCAACTCCTGTGCTACTGGAGGATTTTTTGCCATTTCATGTGGTACAGCCCTTGCTTTATTTTAGAAGTGTAAGTGGCTGGCATGAAGGCATTTTGTGTTATGTTATGTTATGTTATGTTATGTTATGTTATGTTATGTTATGTTATGTTATGTTATGTTATGTTATGTTATGTTATGTTATGTTATGTTATGTTGTTATGTTATGTTATGTTTAGTCCCTGGAAGTCCAAAGTGCCACCAGGACAGCAGTAGGTCCCAGGCATAAAATGTTTTACAGCCCATAAAACACTATCCTGGGAGTGTGAAAGGTTACACTGAACTAACCAGCTATCTCTTCATTATTTAGAGTGGTTAATTAAGGGATTAGACTGATGCACAGAAGGCCTCCAGCCTCCACAGTGCTGAGTGGTGCCTCCAATGAGACAGCACACAACTGGCCTGTCAGGGCAGGGGGAAATCCCCTTGCCTTCCTTGTGGAGGCTGCAGGGAAGTCACAACTTGGTGGTCATGTCTCCAAAACATGCCTGAAGAAATGAAGATTTGGCCAGCACATTTCTTTCCTCCCTCACCCCTAAGATGCAGCTGGCACATCTGGCTCTGCATCCTGGCCACGGTGGTACTGCTTGGTTATGGCACTAGATTTTATAGAAAGGGAAACTGAGGCATGCACAAGTGGACAAGTGGACAAAATTACAAGGGCAGATAGTGGTAGGACAAGGGGGATGGATTGAAGCCAGAGGAGGGAGGGTTAGATTGGATATCAGGGGGAAGTTCTTCATGGAGAGAGTGGTGAGGGGCTGGAACAGGCTGCCCAGAGAGGTGGGGGATGCCCCAACCCCGGAGGTGTTCAAGGCCAGGTTGGATGGGGCCTTAGGCAACCTTGTCTAGATGCAGGCCTGGAGGTTGGTGTCCCTGTGTGTGTCAGGGGGGTTAGAACTCAATGATCCTTGGGGTCCCTTCCAACCCAGACCAGTCTGTGATTCTGGTACCACCCAACACGTTGGACACAGCAAGAATGGAGTATGTTCCCTCCACTTGGTCACTAAACCTCCTGCCATCTCCCTCTCCCACCCCTGCTCCAGAAGTCCCCCCTCACACCAGACAGCGAGCATCCCCTGCTAGTCTATACACAGCACCTCCCAAAGCACCCGCCTTCTCCTCGTGGCTCCCCTTTCTGAGTTGTGAGGAGGTTAAATCCCACTTTGAAGTTGGACCTGATGATGCCACCATCTTCTAAGCTATCCTCCTCTTCATGTAGTGGAAGATTCCTGGAGGGAAGGTTCTTTTTGAGGCAGATTGCTTTGAAGAGGGTCCTGTTGCTCATGTGCATCCAACAACTGCTTGCTGAAATCAGCGAGCAGTCTTTGGATGCACATGAGCAACAGGTCAGGGAGGCAGATGGAATCATGCACAGCTTCATGAGTCAGGTCCTTGTCAGAGGCGTGTGACCACAGCAGGAAAATGTTAAAAAGCCCAAAGAACTGGAGCAAATCCCAAAAGTGAGTGGTGCACAGTTGATTTGGAGGAGGCACTGCTGGCGCTCTGTGGCTCGTTCTGCAGAGCTCCCCTTCAAGGGGAGATGGGCTTTACGAGCACCCCAGACCAGTGAGGCATGTGTGGAGTTCAAAGATGTAGTCATGAGACCATCTGGTTGGACCTGAGATGATGAGCTGAGGCATTTCCCTGGTTCATCTGGTGTGGGGGGCACACAGGCATGCCCAGCCCAGAAGATCACCATGCAGGGAAGGAGTCACCTTCCCTTCACCGCTCGTTCCAGTAGTAGAGCCAGTTTCCCACTATGGCCTCATAACTTTTATCTGGTTTGAGCTTGTGTGGCTTCCACTTTGAGTCATCAGTTCTTGCTATGACTGTTTTGATGTTTAGACACCCTGTGAGAGCCTCCTGTCCCACGTCTGTGAAGTACTCATGATGAGCAATCTTCTTCTGCCTAATTTCCGACCAGCTAAAAAGCCAGAGCATTCTGCACCTCCCCCTCCAAATCTTCACACCCAGCCCCTGAGCAACACTAATTGTACATTCAGTGGATCATTAGGGTTGGAAAAGACCTTTAAGAACATCAAGTCCAACCATTAACCTAACACTGCTAAGCCCACCACTAAACCAAGTCCCTGTGCCACATCTACATGTCTTCTAAACCCCTCCAGGGATGGTGACTCCACCACTTCCCTGGGCAGCCTCTTCCAGTGCTTGACAAGGCTTTCCATGAAGAGTTTTTTCCTGATAGCGAATCTAAACCTCCCCAGGTGCAACGTGAGGCTGTTCTCTCTTGTCCTATTGCTTGTTACTTGGGAGAAGAGACTGACCCCCACCTGGCTACACCCTTCTTTCAGGTACTTGGAGAGATCAGGTCTCTCCTCAGCCTCCTCCAGACTAAACAACCCCAGTTCCCCCAGCCACTCCTCCTCACACTTATTCTCCAGGCCCTTTACCAGCCTCCATTGGGTTTCTCTGGTCACAATGTGCCCCTTCTGTTACTGTAACACTTCTGAAACATCCTTTCACACCCACCAGCTGGGCAGAGCTCCCCACCACGGAATCCCAGAATCACTAGGTTGGAAAAGACCATTAAGATCATCAAGTCCAACCATCCCTGTCCTCTACTAAACCATGTCCCTGAGCACCTCATCTACCTGCTTTGCATTAACCTTTTTAACTGGCCTCACACTGGGATATCATATTGAGTTCCTTGTCTCTTGAATGTTTCCCACAGTTAATCTTTTTTGAATATAAACCTTCAGAAGATGGGGATGACCTGCTCTCCTCCCCAGGTGGAGAACTTCCCATTGGTGAGTGGTTGAATGAGCACTGTTTGCATGGGGAGCCCAAATCAAACTATTCCTTCACCTCTCTGTTATCTGAAAGCGACACTTCTCTGGCAGTGGCTTTGTATTTCCCATCAGAACTCCTGATCCCTGTGACACCTCACCTTCAACACTGCTTTTGGTGCCACTCCCCAGCAGAGACTGATCTCTGACAGGCAGCCAGTTTTTAATCCATTTTACAAACAGTTCTTTGATAATTTAGAGTGCCATTTTTTTTTTTTTTAAAGGAAATGTATGGCCAACCAGTTAAGTGTGGAGCACGGGGTACGAGGACAAAGACTGAGCATATTGCACAGTTGTAATTGCCTCTATCAAACAAATCTGTACTCTCATTCTCTCATTCAAGAACGAAAAGCCAGGCCCATTTGAAAACAGTTTTTCTATCAAAACCATCCTGATTGACATTGATTACATTATTGCTATTTAATTCCATATGGATTGAATTGTGTGTAGTGCTTCCAGTGCTTCTTGCATGGGATCTGTTGTCATGCCTATAGTTACCTGTGTAGTTACCTATAGTCCTGCCTGCCTTTCCATCGATGCATTATCCTTCTCCTGGCCTTCAGGAGCTCCTCCATATGCTAAGGCTTGCAGCAAAATTAACATGAGTGGTCCAGAGGCCTACAGAGGCAGCTTTAAAGACCCCTTGATGCAAATTTCCTAACTGGCTGATCTAAAAATATTTGCCTGTAGTAGATATCCAATATCCTCCTTGGTTCCACCAACAGATGAGATTCATCTCACCTAATTTTAGCTGCCAAAAAGTCAGGTGTTCGGTGTGAGCCAAATGTCTAGCCTCCCCCTCTCTAGTCAATGGAGGGAAGCACTTTTAGAAAGCAACTCATCCCACCCATCTCTGGAGCGACTGAATCACCCTCCAGAAGAGCTGTCTCTCTCCATCAAGTGCTTAGAAAGGCAAAATAGCTGGTTGGATCAGGCACTAGTGTTTGGTAGCCCTCTTCCCTTTTAGTAGCGATTTAACTGCTCTGTTTCAGGGACTCCTTTTGCTCCACATATACCTTAAATTCTTCTCCTTACATACCACCACCATGTTGCCTCTTGCACCTAGAGTTTCCCTATTTAGCCCCTACATGACACCTTCCACTCAGTATCTGTAGCCCCTCTTTCCCCCACTGCTTTTTCATCCATCATATGCTGCTCTTTATTTCTTCTTGGTTTCCTCATCTTGATGGAGCATGTCCAGAGAAGGACAATGAGGATGGTGAAGGGTCTGGAGAACAGGCCTACGAGGAGGCTGAGGGAGCTGGGGGTGTTTAGTTTGGAGGAGA
>VXBZ01001088.1:124482-162304 GCA_013399135.1 Heliornis fulica | reverse complement strand
CCCCCCGGAGCCTTCTCACCTCCAGGCTGAACAAGGCCAACTCTTCATCCTGTCTTCACAGGAGAGATGCTCCAGCCTTTTGATCATTTCTGTGGCCTCCTCTGGCCGTACTCCAACAGGTGCATGTCCTTGTGTTGAGGGCTCTAGAGCTGGACACAGTATTCCAGGTGGGATCTCACCAGAGCAGAGAGGCAGAATCTCCTCTCTCAACCTGCTGGCCACACTTCTAGTGATTCAGCCCAGGATGCAGTTGGCCTTCTGGGCTGTGGATACACATTGGTGGCTCATGTCCAGCTTTCCATCCATCAGTACCCCCAAGTCCTTTTCCTCAGGGCTGCTTTCTAGGGGGCAGATTTAGAAATTTTAAAGGAGTAAGTACCTTGTGGTGCAGCACCAGAAGGACAGCACAGTGAGAGGCACCAGGTGATGCTGAGCACCACTGCCTCCCCCACTGATGGTGCGTGGTACTGACCAATGGAAAAAGAAAATATTAAACAGAAACAGGCTGTGATATTGGCTCGTGGCCTGAGCACAGGCTGGGAGATTGGAAATCCCAGGATCAAATCAAGTTCCTGATAACAACTCCTTTAATGCCTTTTGGCTACCTCAGCTATAAGAAGTGGGGATAATGGAACCTGCCACATGGGATCATCCTGTCCAGCAATATGCAATCACTTGATGTGATCAGAGGGTACAATGTACCTCACAGTGCAATAAAAGGCACCAGCCATCACTCCTGTAGGCATTCAAAGCTTCTCCCTACCTTTGACAGCTGCTGTGCTACAGCAGAGATTGTTCTTCTCAGCCCCAGCCTCAGAATCCAAATTTAGATCGTGTCCTGTGACAAGAATCATTTACATGACAAAATCTGCCTTTCTCCAGATCTTCCTTTCTCTAATTAAGTCCTGCCTCCCTCGCAGGCAAAGCAGTTGTCATGCTGGTGGAGCCTTGCAGGAAACCTGTCATGGGAAAAGCAGCGTGTTCGTCTGCAGGATGCTCTCCTGAGCTCATCAAGATGCAATTGGGAACTGGACATCCATCTGTGGGATGTTCTCCTGAGCCTCTCAGGATGTATTTGGATGCTGGGCATCTCAGGGTCAGCCCAGGCAGCTGGGAAGGAGGTGAGGGCTCCCTGTCCTGTGCTGGCTGCCATCCCACCATCAAGCAGCTGGTGTGTCTCAGCCTCAGGGGCCAGCAGGGACAATTTTTAGGGTGGGTGTATATGTTGTACAGCTGCATGGTTGAGAATGGCTGAACAACAATGTCTTTTGGACACTTTCCAGCATCTCCTGGTTCTCCACTGTGCATCAGGGGTAGAACAGCCCATCATGTTCAGCATCAGTTGCCATCCTCCAGTGGACATGCTGAGCTGCCAACATGGGTGGAATATGGTTATATATAAAATTATATGGTCACAAAGATGAATATGTCTCTTGCTGGTGATTCTGGGAAATCCCATGTGTCCTTTAACCTATTCTAGGAAAAGCTCCTCCTTGTGTAGTCATCCTGAGGTCATTCTGGATGTCTCTGAGTTACTTGCAGCACACTACAGTTTCTAAGACTTCCCTGTTGAAGAGCTGTTGTCTTCCCTGCTGAGAAGTTCTGTAGATATAATGGGCAGAGGAACTTCTTCCTCCAGTGGGAGGGATGTGCATGGAGTCTTTGTGGTACTTCCCACCTCTGAAGCTCCTGGGAAGATCACACCTCACTTCACATCCTACCATGNGGATGTGCATGGAGTCTTTGTGGTCCTGGGAGGATCAGACCTCACTTCACATCCTACCATATTGCAAACTCTGCTGAGGCACCGAGTGATCTCCCAAAGAGAACTTGCTGGTGCCCCGTGTGTACGTGGCTCAGGTGACACTTCCACTGACTAAGGCAACCTGTTATCCTGAATAAGAGCAGGTTGGTTTCATGCTCTCAGACTCTGCAGGAAAAGGGGTCATTTCACTCACCTATTTCTGCCCTTCTCCACCAAAGTGATCACAATTCAGGGTCTGTTTCTGTGTTGGATGCCAACCACAGGAAGCTCTTAATCTCGGTAATTGTAGTTTATGAAGGTTCTTGGAAACTGGAAAAATGGCTTTCAAAGGAATAAAAAAAAATTCCCTAACTCCACATTGGTGAGGAAATACCCTTAGTGGATTGTGGCTGGAAACAAACATGTCTTTGTGCTTCCAGAAAATCACCAAGACTAACAGTGCCATTGTTTCTGTGAGGGGGATTTCCACATTTCAGGGAACGGCTTGGACGCTGCGGAAGCAGCTGCCCTTGGGAGGGCAGAAGATGTGAAAAAAATCATAAAAAATCAGGAAAAATCATAGCAGGTTAAAACCCATGTGATTTTATTAAAAAAATTTGCAACCTGATCTAGTTGGGGGTGTCCCTGCTTCTTGCAGGGGGGTTGGACTAGATGACCTCTGGGAGTCCCTTCCAACTCTAATCATTCTATGATTCTGTGATTCTATGAAAATTATCATAGAGGTTTAGAATGTGTTTTGGGGTTGTTGTTTTTTTTTTCTTTTTGGGTTTGCTTTCTGAGCCTGCAGGGGCATATTTTCCTGCTTTCCTCGTAGCATGAGGAAAACAAATATTTCAGTCTATTTTTGCCCCTAATAAAAGCTCCTTGTCACAGAGCCACGTAGCTCCAGGAACCCTTGTGTCAAAGATGGCTTGAAATATCACGAGATTCATAATAAAATTACGTGAATCAGCAGTGCCCAAACCCACCATGAGAAGCGGCTACATCATCCAGATTGAAAATAAAGCTGGAATTTGAAAAGCCGTGTTGGGCTGTGCATTAGGACAACTTGATTTTGTTCTGCTGGGTATTTGGAGCACAGGGATTGATCTGCCAAGTGTCTGCTCTCATCACCCTTCTCATCTGGGTAAGGAGGGGGTCGATGCCAGGGCAGCCTGGTGGGCTGCAGACCATGTCCTCTTCTTCATCCATCCGTTGTGTTGGTGCCAGCAGCGTGTGTGGGTGCTGCCTCGCTGTAGATGGCTGCTTTGTGGGAGCTGATTTCACCCAAAATGAGATATTAGCACAGAGGTCTTCATGGTGGGACAATGACCTCCAGTTTAGAGGCGCTGGTGCAAAGCCGGTGACTTCTGCATCTCAAGAGAGCATTTGTCTCCTTCCTGTAGCTAAAGAGGGTTGAGCAGCACAGCAGCACCAGCTGATTCCTCTGGTTTCTCAGTGGGATGAATTTTTGTTCTACCACTCTCCCATGTTTCCTTCACTCTTGCTACCTGAGATCACAGACTCTTTCCAGGTGAAGGACCCCATGTACGCTTGATCGCCCTGGAAGGGCCAGCAGAGAGCACCAGGGTCACCATGTTCATTCTGAAAGGTGTAGAAGCAAGGGTCCTCCATGTGCTGTTGCTGTTCTGGGAGATGAGGACAGTATCACCTCCAGCCTTGGTCAATGTAACCCCCAAAACTTTCTCCTGGGGGAGAAAGAGGGGGCCTGGCCTTTGCTGGCCAATGCTTTTTAAATAGAATAAGACCAAAAGACATCCAAAGACAAAGTCAGCAATTCTTCAGGTCCTTACAAGTGGAGGGAACTCAGGAGGGACTTTCTGCCTGGTAGGACTCTGCCCAAGGCAGGGACAGAGCCCATTGGCCAAGGACAGAGCCATGAGGGTGACAGAAGAGGAACAGGGGAGGTGAGAGGGTGAGGGGGTGAGTGAGCCAGAGATCTCAGTCTTGTGGATGATATCACCCAAGATGTTGCAGTGAGATAGTCCAGCCTCAGCTGAGTGCCCTGTCTGATGCCATCTGGGAGATTACCGTGTCCCTTGGCTGGGCTGTCTGCCAGGAAAACATGACTGAGAGGGCGATAAGAAGGGCGCTTTGCAGGGAAGGCGATGGCGTCACTGCTGACATGGATGTTACCTCATCCCTTCTGAGTAACCACCATGTGACCACCCTGGAACTGGAGCAGGGGCTTGGCGTGGGGTGACGGGGGGGGCTGGGAAGCACACAATAGTCCTGACACCGTGGGTGAAACTGTGACAAGTATTTGGGGGGATGGGGCAGGTGCTTGGGATGTGCTGCTGGGACATTTGTTCTGTCTTGATGCAGACTGGAGCTGGGTCTCTTCAGCTTGGAGAGAGGAGACTGAGGGGTCACCTCATTAATGTCTATAAATATGTAAAGGATGAGTGTCAGGAGGATGGATCCAGGCTCTTCTCAGGGATGGCCAGTGATAGAACAAGGGGAAATGGTTCCAAACTGGAACATAGAAAGTTCCATCTTAATATAAGAAGGAACTTTTTCCTTGTGAGGGTTACAGATCACTGGAACAGGCTGCCCAGAGAGGTTGTGGAGTCTCCTTCTCTGCAGACATTCCAGACCAATCTGGACATGTTCCTGTGTGATCTAATCTAGGTGCTCCTGCTTGGGCAGGGGGGTTGGACTGGATGATCTTGCAAAGTCCCTTCCAACCCCTGACATTCTGTGAATCTGTGATTCTGAGACTGTGAATAAGGAGTTTGGTTGTTCTTGGGTTGAAACACAAAACATCTGTCCTACCATGGTCTGTATGGTGTGTCTGGGAGATTGATGCAAGGCCCTTTTGGGGCACAGGGAAAAAAAATCACTTCTGTCGATACTTAACAATAACGGACAAAAATGTTGCCTTAATTTTAACACCTTAAAAAACCCAAAACAAACAATATGGAAAACTCTGTAGATCAAGTCAGAAGCTCACAACCAGACATATTCATGGTGGAGCATCCAGAGACAAGCAAGCACAAGGTGGGAAGACCCTGTCTTAAAACTATCCCCGTGCAACCTGCGGCGATCTGTCAGTGCGTGTGTACTCTGACAGCCCTTCATTACTCGCTCCCGTGCTATTTTTTGCACTGACCTGCTCAGGATGTGCCATGCTCAGTTAATGAGCAGCTAATCAGTGTTGTTCTTTGGCTGCTTGCTGCCAAACCCTGCAGAGCTGGAGGATGGACCTGAGAGCCCTGGTGGCACAGGGATAGTCCTGTGCTGTCTCCACGTGGAGGGCACCTGGCGGGCTTTGAGTTTGCCAGGATAAAAGCTAAATGGTGCATCTTCAAGTGGGAAGTTTTCAGTGATTTACTAACCCAAAGTAAGTTAAGGGATTTACTAATCCAAAGATGTTCTACCTAAAAGTTAAACCCATTTCCATACAATCATAGAATCCAAAAACAGTTTGGGTTGGAGGGGACCTCAAAGCCCATCTAGTTCCAACTCCCTGCCATGTGCAGGGACACCCTCCACTAGCCCAGGTTGCCAAAGCCCCATCCAACCTGGCCTTGGACCCTGGCAGGGATCCAGGGGCAGCTACAGCTTCTCTGGGCAACCTGTGCCCATCACCCTCACAGGGGAGAATTTCTTTCTAATCTCTAACCTAAATCTCCCCTTCTTCATCTTAAACCCATCACCCCTTGTCCTGTCCTTGTCATAAGTCCCTCTCCAACTTTCCTGTAGTCCCTTCAGGTACTGGGAGGCTGCTCTAAGATCTCCCTGGAGCCTTCTCCAGGCTAAACAAGCCCAACTCTCTCAGCCTGTCTTTGTAAGAGATGTGCTCCAGCCCTCTGATCATTTTTGTGGCCTCCTCTGGAGTTGATCCAACAGCTCCACATCCTTCTTATCCTGGGGACTCCAGAGCTGGATGCAGCCTGCAGATGGGTCTTATGAGAGTGGAGTAGATGGGTATAATCCCCTCCCTCGACCTGCTGGCCATGATTCTACAGCTCAGGCCATGGTTGGCTTTCTGGGCTGCATGTTGCTGCCTCATGTTGAGTTTCTCATCCACCAACACCCAACCTTGGAACTGGTTTCCCAGGGAAGTGGTGGTGTCACCATCCTTGGAGGTATTTGAAAGGTGAGTGGATGATGTGCTGAAGGACATGATCTAGAGGTGGACTAGGCAGGGGTAGGCTGTGGTTGGACTTGGTGATCTTAAAGGTCTCTTCCAACACAAGTGATTCTATGATTCTATGATCAATCAATTCTCCACCTAGTCTGTAGTTGTTCTTGGGTGTACCCCAACCCATGGCTTTGTTGAACTTCATGAGTCCCACCTCTCAAGGCTGCCAAGGTCCATCATTCAATAGCATTACCTGCTCCAAAGGAGGGAGCAGACGAGCTCAGCGTAGTGCTGAAAAGAAAGGGGAGCACTTCAAAAGATCCAATTTCCAGATTAGACACAGGGATGTTTTCCTTGTTCTTCTCCAAGAGTTCTTTAAAGCAAACAGCCCATCAAAGATACCAGAATATCATAGCATGCAGTATTATAGGGTCTCTGAAGAATTCAGGAGACAAAAATAACCACAGAAATACCAATAAATCATGACCTCAGCCTGAAGAGATGAAGGACAACAAGGAAATACTGAAATTAGAAATACCTACTGTAAGTACAGAAGTGCTTTGTGTCTGTCCATACCCCTTACAGACCCACCAGTGCAGGGTCGTAGTTCAGAGGTTGAGGCTTTCATCAAGGCATTAGCTAAGAAAATAAAAACCTGAATTAAAAGGGCAACTGATGTATTATATCTTGCCTGAGTAAAGCCATTAGATCCTTCCATGTTGTCTGTGACTCTAAAACTTGATAACAGAAACTATTGTTTTTGTGCACATCCCAGAATGAGAGGGTCCATGAGAGTCCTGATGATCTACCTTGTTCAAAACAACCCCCTTCCTCCCCCATCTGATGTGGAAATGCTGAGCCAACCACTGCAATATAGAGATGCCTTGGCCAACTTGAGAAATGCTGGTGGAACATCTACCAACAAAACCATCGTTTTTGTGATCCTCCACTGCACAGTGGAGTCTGAGCAATGTCACGTCCACTGTGCCAGAGGCAAAACAAAAATCCCCAAAAGAATTTTCAAGATCCTTAAGAACTGTTTGGGGCAAAACATAAATGAAGATATGAGCACAGAGCTCTCTGGTGAGACACAGTAGAACTGGATTGTGGACTTTCTGATTTGTGATACCACACCAACTGGTTTCTGGTCCAGCCATTGCCATAATATCTCAGTGGAGGTACCTCCCCCAGCAATAAAAACCTGTTGAAGACATTAATTTGATACTATCCTCTGAACTTAACAATACCCCTCACATGGGTGCTGGGCTTTGATGAGTTGAGGGACATGGGTATGTTTATGGGACGACCAGGGCCATTTATGCAAAAGATCCAGTTCCATGGATGGGCTGTGGAGTGTCCCACAGAAGCACCTTTACAACTCACAAGAGACAAAGATCAGAGCACTATAAATGCCAGTCCCAGGAGCTGGGCTGGATTGGCTTCATTTTAAGGTTGGTATAAATAAAGACCAATTTCTCAATGCACCTGCCTCTCTCTGTTAGTGACATTAGGAGCTGAGGGTGATGAGCAACGTCGATGCCTGCTGTTGACACAGCAGGGGAGTTGAGTGTTGCCCCTTTGCCTGGGGCCTGGTGCAGTTCTCCTGGGATGGAGGAAGGACGTTGCCTCCTCATTGCGCAAAGGCAAAGGTCAACCGTCGGTCTGCAGAGGATGCTGACCAACCATGTCACCAACTGCTCCTGTGTCAGGCTTCGCCCCCGTTGTCTTTGCCAAACCTCAGCCACTGCTGACTTGCAAAGACTGCCCAGAACAACCCTGTTTCTTTGCCAGTTGGTCATGTCTGGACACTGAACCTTGTCCTGGACTAGTTGCAAAGACGGGGCAGGAGTAAAGTCCTCCCCACTTGGTTATGACTCCATCGCCTTGGGATCTCACTCAGAAGCTGCCTTCATGTGATTATAAGGGGAGAGGCCACGGGGGGGGTGAGGGGCAGTGGCTCTGCAAGACAGCAGGCGCCTGGCAAACCGTCACCCCAGCGCCGCTGCGCTGTGCCATTGGCGCGGGAAGAGCTGACGCATCGCTCCGGAACAGCAGCAGAACAACCTTCACCGACCTTGGCTCTGGGGATGGTGGGGCTCCTCTTGGTTAGTCAGCACAACACCTGGAATCTGTGCTTGGATACTTGGAGGCAAAAAAACACCAAACCTGTTCTCTGTTCCTCCTGGATGAAGACCAAAGCTCAAATGCTGGCAGGGAGACAAGTCAGCAGAACATCCAAGTGAGTAGTTGTTCTGTTGAGGGAGCTGAGTGTATTTATCTCAGCTTGGAGCAGAACTCTCCAGGCAGGTGTTTGTGGGATGTGCCACAGAACAATGTCCTTGATGGGATGGCTGGGGAGGGTATGGGTTAACACAGCTGAATGAAATGAAATCCAGCAGTAATAGACCTGCCCCCAACTGTGATACTGTACATCTCAGAGAGAGAGATGCCACTGGCATCACTCACAGGTACTCAAGGTATCTCACACAAGTTGTCAACATTGTTTTTCTGCTGTGCCAGAATGGGATTGGTTAATTGTGTGAAGTCAAGCACATTTCAGCCTTATGCAGGTGTTGAAACAACGATTCACGCTCTTGCACATGTGGCATGTTTGAGTGAATCTACAGGGTAGACAACACCTTAAAATTCACCACTGACATCTGACTGGGACAAACTCAGCCTAGTTGAGAAATTGGGCTCAACCTTGCACGTGCTGGATTCCCAGAAAGGGAGATGACCAAAGCGTCACCTCCACCAGTCAGAGATCTGAGACATTGCCATGTATGGGGACTGCACCATGGGCACATGGATCTGGCCACCACAGCCACATCTCAGGGATGAGGGTGCACATAGCAGAGTTTATCAGCTTATCAAGAGCTTGAGGTGGAGCCTGTTTAAGCAATGTGCCCATAGCTCCAGCAGAAGGTTATTTCAGGGCTAAGTCATGGTCAGAGGGAGGCTGGTGGTCCAGTGGTTGACATGTGTATCCTTACTTGGAGAACATGAAGGTTCAGTTCCCTCCTCTCCACAGGCTGGCTGAGTGCCTTCTGGGAAGCAGCACTGTGAAATTGAGGTTCACCATTGCTGTTGGGCCCACAATAAGTCCTCAAGTTGGACAAATATGCTTTGGAGACTGCTATGATAACAGGGAAGAACAAAGTATCTCAAAAGGCTCCAAGCAGCTAGCTGGAAGGAGGAACTCTTTGGGTTTCATTCAACCCATGTTCATAGCCCCAGCCCAATCCCCCTGAAGAGTTAGGTGACATCTTGCTTTGCCTTTGTAATGCACCAGGGTACCTTGCTTTCTATTCTGAGGATGGTTGGGGATGTAACACCTTCCTCTGGGTGCCCCAGTGGTCCAGCACCCACCTCCCTCAGGTCAGCCAGTCAGTGACGTCCTTTGCCCGCTTTCCCCATGTCTCAGGGCTCATTCTTGGCCATATCTCTGGAGGGGACACTGTATCCCACCCAATGGTGATGCAGTCCTTCTTTGCAAGCTGTGGTTAAGGCTCTTAATTTTGCCTCAGTTTCCCATATGCAAAACATGTCTTGGCATTTTCCTACGTCTGCAGAGCAGCATGAGGATAAGGACATTAAAAGCTGGGATGTCATGCAGGCCCTAGAGCGCTGGGAGCCACCAAAGTAACTTAAAGAGATGGTTTAAAACCCATTTAAGGAAAATCTTTGCTCTGAATGTAGAGATAGGAGCAATGTAACAGGTCACCCAGCCCTCAGCCCTGCCAGCGTGGGATTGTTTTGTGCATTTACTGGTCTTCATCTCTGTCAAAGTGTATCTGCAGCAAGCAGCTTCCACACAGTACAGGCTGGGGGTGACCTGCTGGAGAGGAGCTCTGCAGAGAAGGACCTGGGGGTCCTGGTGGATGACAGGTTGGCCATGAGCTAGCAGTGTGCCCTGGTGTCTAAGAAGGCCAATGGGATCCTGGGGTGCATTAAGAGGAGTGTGGCCAGCAGGTGGAAGGAGGTGATCCTGCCCCTCTACTCTGCCCTGGTCAGGCCTCACCTGGAGTCCTGTGTCCAGTTCTGGGCTCCCTGGTACAAAACAGACAGGGTTCTCCTGGAGAGAGTCCAGTGGAGGCCACAAGGATGAGGAAGGGCCTGGAGCATCTCCCCTGTGAGGAAAGGCTGAGTGAGCTCGGGCTGTTCAGCCTGGAGAAGACTGAGAGGGGATCTGATCCCTGTTTATAAATAAATGAAGTGTGGGAGACAAAGGGAACTGGCCAACCTCTTCTCAGTGGCCTGTGGGGACAGGACAAGGGGCAA
This sequence comes from Heliornis fulica, assembly GCA_013399135.1. NCBI lineage: Eukaryota > Metazoa > Chordata > Aves > Gruiformes > Heliornithidae > Heliornis > Heliornis fulica. The sequence goes on along the minus strand of VXBZ01001088.1, from coordinate 152,171 downwards.
TGGCCACAAGTTGGACCACAGGAGGTTCCGCACTGATATGCAAAAGAACTTCATCACAATGAGGGTGACAGAGCACTGGAACAGGCTGCCCAGGGGGGTTGTAGAGTCTCCTTCTCTGGAGATATTCAAGATCCATCTGGACACCGACCTGTGTGACCTGCTCCAGGGAACCTGCTTTGGCAGGGGGTTGGACTCAATGATCTCTGGAGGACCCTTCCAATTCCTACAATTCTGTGATTCCATTACTTCCACCAGGAGAAAATTCAGCATTTCACCTAAAATCACTTGCCCTATCCATTTCACCCCCTTATTCCCGTTTATCCCCATTGCAAAGCTTGTTTCCAAGCTACTAACAGGAGGGTAACAGCAGCAATGAGCTAATGTCACGTTAAAGGGATGACTGTGCTAATACCTCTGGCCTGGGAGCATCACCTGGGTAAATTAAATGCTCCCAGATGCCCAAGCTGATGGAGAATGTGTTCCCTGAATGAGGTGCCCTCCTTCCTCAAGCCTCTCAGCATGAAGGGTTTTCACTCATTGTGTAGGGTCTTCATCCACTGTTGGTCAAGGCCAGCCTCCAGCAGGTTGGACTTGAAGGTGGAGAAAGTGAGGTAAGGATAAACAATCACTGCCCAGAAGCTGGTGGTGGAAACATGGCAATGACTTCCCAGAGTGAAATCCTCACCTCAGTGGCTGAGTGTCTTGGGTGTAAATCACTCTTGAACTCAACCCTTTAAATCTCATCTGCCTTCTTGTCTCATTTGTACTCCGAGTATTTTTACTCTGACACAAACCCCTTTGCATTTCTTTACAATTAGCATTTTATTCAAAGCTTTCATAAGGTGTTTCTTGTTTGTGGTGTCCCTGGGGAGCTTCTGGCTTTGGCAGCTGAGATGATGCTGCCGAGGACTTTGCTGCATTGCTTTTTTGAAGAGGATCCTTTGGTTTCCCTTTAATGACATGAATCTTGGGCCAACAGATGAAAGCAAATATGATATTTCAGTAGCTTTTCACTCCTGTAAAATTCATAAGCTCCTCAGCACCACCCTGGGAAAGCATTAGTTCAAGAGGCACAAGAACATACGCAGAGGCAAAACTTTGTTGCAAAGAAATCATTCCCCAAGCCCCATCTGCACATGTGTTTCTGCCAGCTACTACTTTGTTTAAACCCTGGGTAGGACTGTTGCCAAAATAGCCAAATCTACTCCATCTACAGCTGATAGCTGTGCTTTGATTGCAGTTGTGGGGGGCACAGGACCAGAGGTGGGGGGAGGATTTGAGCCTGGTGCAATACAGTGTGCTCCATGCTGTAGGCTGGAGTCCCCTGTGCCACTTGGAGATGTTGCAGGGATGCTCAGATCCTGCAGCTCCCTTCTAGCCATGCTTCTATTTTTTAAACATCCATCAGTTGTGGGCTTGTTTTATTTTTGATCAAAATCTTCTCGTGGCAGGCTGGACCTCTTTGCGATGCCTTAGAAATGCCGGCGCTTTTATTACCAAAAAGCATTATTTTGAGTCACTCCCATTCTGCAGGGCTTTTGAGAGAAATCTGTGGCAGTCTTCGACTGCTAAAATGGAAATAATTTTAAAAAACCAATTTGACTTGTCACTGTTTTCCTTGAACTCGATGATGACTTGATCCATTTGCCTCTATTCCACCCACCCATTCCCGCACATGTTGTGAGGCATTTCCATCAGCTCTGGTGACAACAGCAGGTCCAGCTCCTGGCAATGACAGCGTCTGGATGAGGCCATGGACCTCTTTGAATTGGCTTATCTAATGCTACGGATGCAGGTGATGCATTTTGGGAAACCCAGCCCAGACATCAATTCCCTGATTGCATATTTACCTTTGAAATGACATTCTAGAGCCAAGCTCTACATTCAGTTCAACCTCTGCCATCACTGAAAGCCGCCCTTTCACAAGTCCAAACTAAATTTTGGCCCTTGTCTGTGGCCACACAAGCTGAGTAGAAGGACATCCCATGGACCAGCATGGCTGTTTGCTCTGTTCCTCCTCCTGAAGTGATATTCACCCCGTCAATCGATCTGATGACGACTGCTGCTATTTAAGGAGGCCTCATTGGACCCGGGCCGCGTTTTCACTCGCTGGGTAGTTTTTGCAGTGGGTTGTCATTGAAGAGCACAAGATCTCGTATTGATTTGTCCTGAGAGCTCGAATGCAAAGGGCAGGAGGGATCCTGGAGTCTCACTAATGCTCCAGCTCTGAGCATCAGCAGCGAGCGGTAGCAGCCCGACCCAATGAGGAAGACGACAGGCTTGGCAATCTCTCATCCAGAGTCTGCCTTGTTATCCCACATGACATGTTATTCTCGCTTGTGATTTGTAAAGAGGCAGCAACACAGAGCCACAAGAACCCCGTGGTGCTGCACAAAACCAGGACAAGGCAATACCTCTGGTCATAAGCGCTCAAGACCCTCCTGGGTCACATCGTGTCCCTTGAGTCTGGTCTTAGGTGACCGCTGCCTGGGATGAAGGATTTGCACATCCCGCTGTTCACAGCCTGTCCTACAGGTCTTGGTGGACAGAGGGCCAGCAGTGCTACCTGTAGTAGCAGAGCCAGCATAAATGTGCAAAATGGTATTTGATTAATTAAGGCTTACAAAGCATGTTGAAGACCATAAAAGTCTGCAAGTGTGGTCAATTTAACATTTGTATGACACCCTGCTTCCCTTGGAATACACCCCATCCCATGTTGTGAAAGAATACAGGTGACTTCACACTTTTAGGAACCAGTTTGTTGCCTCATCCCCTTGGGGAAGGTGATGTTAGCACACAGTAGGGTCCAAGTGTACAACCAAAAGCATCTCTGGAAAGACCCTTTCTCACATGCTGTGCCCAAGCTCCTGAACTCCAGGGATTTGAAACTGCCAGCTCAGGCCATCCTGGGCTGTGTCACGCTTCCCCTGGGAGCTGGAGAGCTGGAGCAGGTTACAGAATCACAGAATCAGAAAATGGGTCAGGCTGGAAGGTACCTTAAAGATCATCAAGCTCCAACCCCCTGCCATGGGCAGGGACACCTCTCACTAGACCAGGCTGCTCAAGACCCCGTTCCAACCTGGCCTTGGACACCTCCAAGGAGGGGGCAGCCACCACTTCTCTGGGCAACCTGTGCCAGGGCCTCACCACCCTCAGAGGGAAGAATTTCTACTTAATATCCAATCTAAATCTACACTCTTCAAATTTGAAATCATTCTGCCCTCATCCAATCACCCCAAGCCCTTCTAAAAGTCCCCCTTGTCTTTCTTGTAGGCCCCTTAAGGTACTGGAAGGACGCTATAAGATCTCCCTGGAGCCTTCTCTTCTCCAGGCTGAAAAAGCCCAACTCTCTCAACCTGTCTTCATAGGAGAGATGCTCCAGCCCTCTGATCATCTTCGTGGCCTCCTCTGGACCTGTTCCAACAGTTCCATGTCCTTCCTATGCTGAGGTCTCCCAGTACCGACAGACCTCACTGCTAGTAAAGCTGCAAGGAGGAGCCCATGAAGTTGTGGGCAAATAGTGTCTGGGAAAAACAGGTGCTTCGTATCCTCCAGCCCCACATCTCCACCTTTTCCTCACTTCTCCCCTGTGTCCATGCCCCTGCTTTGCATGCTCTCATCATCACCCATTAGCATCCAGTGCTGCTGAGCATCTCCACTCTGCTGTAGCACCCCCGATAACTTCTCAGGACAATGCCCACCTCGGGCAGCTGGGGTGCAGCGATGCCCTTCTGCATCCCTTCTCTCCCCACCCATGCCCTGCTTTCCTTTCTGACCTCCTGCCCTGCTTTCTCTGAAAGCTGCTCCATCCCTCCCCATCTCTTTTACTCAGCTTCTCGGGGAGGAAGGGAATGTTCTTCTCGGTTTCGCAGTTCAGATGGCATCTTGGCAGGCTCAGGATGAATCCAGTAACCTAGGAAAGAAAAGCACATCCAAAAATTAAATCCCAAGATTCCTAACTAACATCACTGCACCTGCTTGGAGCCGTGTGAGCCTGTGCTGTGCTGTCTATAGGCTTCCAGGCTGCAATCCCTTCTGTTTCTGGACTGTAAAGAGCAGGGGGAGAGACCTTTTCCTCTGTTTTACTCTGCCTTGACACTGGAATGCTCTAACTGAAGTTTTGGGTACACCCAAGCCAGTCAGCATTCCCAACAATCAGGAAGGTGATGGTTTTCCAGCCCTCATTTTCAGGATGCATCGGGGCAGGAGCTGTGTTTACTGCAGTTTTTCTCTTCCCTGGGCACAGAGCTAGTGCCGAGAGTGTTGGAAGTAGCCTGATGTTTCCTAGTGACTAATTAGAACATTTTCTGAGGTCTGACCATCCTCTGTAGCTGGTCCCTTCATGGTGAAGGAGGTGAAGGAAGGGCTGTCATGCTTCATTTGCAAGTGAGCATCTTCTTGTGCAGCTGGATAAACGTGCTTTACCCCAGAGAGGGGCTGCAGAAGGGCTGGCTGCCTGCTGCAGGGAGCAGGCAGGTACAGCTGCCTCACAACTGACTGTCCACAGCCACCCTCACCACCTCCGTGGGACAAATCTGGGGCAAACCTGGGGTCACATCCAAGCCACAGCCACCTCTTTTAGCCCTCTGCCCCTAACAGCACAGCTGCCTTCACTTACACCTCATCCCCTGCCTTTTGCATCCCCACCAACTCCGCTCCTCGCAGCGAGGATTTTTATTTTCCAGCCTAACCTTTGTCTCGTTGAGCCAGTGAGTCATCTTGCTCATTAGCTGAACTTTGAATATCTCTTTATCCTCTGGATCCCTTTCAAGCTTGTTCCCTGGCAGCGGAAGCGCCTGCTCGCCCTCGCTCTGCTCTGGATTGCAGAGGAACCGCCTGCATTGCTCTTGCAGCGGCATCTGTCTCCCTGACTAAGGCATGCTAATAAAATCAGAGGGGAGCAGGGATGGCTTCCAGACTGTGCACGCCTTCCCGTGCCCTGGGCTTGAGGAGGAAGCCCTGACCATTTAGGAAGCCCCTGCAGGTTTTTGGATGGTGCTTGGCCTCCGCTCTTCCACCCGCTGCCTCTGTTAGGGCTGCAGTTTGTGTTTGCAAAGCGACACGGGTGCTTTGCAGCCGCTCTCCGAGCTGGTTGGGCTCATAGCTGGCTGTCAGCAGAGCCTGACAAGAGCTGCCTCAAGGACCAGTCTCCTCATGTTCTTCTCCAGAAGGTTCAAATCCTTCCTTAGTTGCCTTATCTGCTTTTTCCCCCTTGCTCCTCTCCAGAAAGTCCAAATCCTTCCTTAGTTGCCTTATCTGCTTTTTCCCCCTTGCTCCTCTCCAGAAAGTCCAAATCCTTCCTTAGTTGCCTTATCTGCTTTTTCCCCTTGCTCCTCTCCAGAAAGTCCAAATCCTTCCTTAGTTGCCTTATCTGCTTTTTCCCCCTTGCTCTGGGCACAGACCTCCCAGTGAGGGCAGGGATAACCACGTGCAAGGAGACGACATCTCAGTGCTTGTGACTGAATGGACAATCTCAGGGGAAGTGCAGGAGAGGGTATGGGTCAGTTGTGAAAGGGCATGGAGGATTTAAAGAGTTTTGAAGCAGATTGGAACACTGTAGCCTACAATCACTGCTCCTGACGTGCTGCTTCAGTGTGGGTGAAGACTTGAGGCCCAATCTCACCTGATCAAACAAGAGCTGAGAGAGCTTGGTCAGAGGGACAAACCCCTTCCCCCTCCCTGCTCCCTTGAAGGTGTGTTCACCTTCACTTATCTCCTGGAGAAGACCAGCAGCCTCCTCCACGTACCTGCTGCCTTTCAGCCAACTTGTTTGCCACCAGTAATTTTTTTTTCTGATCTCATCATTCAGCAGCACTAATCACCTTTCCAAATTGCTGGGCACGTGACCAAGAGCATCTCCTTCGGCATCTCAGCTCTCCTGTGCTTGCTTACGTGCACACCAGTAATTTGTGTCTCTCCAAGCCAGGGAGCTGGAGAGCTCTTCCCCACGAGGAGTTGATGATTCATGTCCCCAGAAAAGGGAGTCAATAAAGCATGACTAAGACAGCCCTACATCAGGATGGTGATTAGAGCCTGCCTCCGCATCTTTGTCCGGAGTGGCAATTTTCTGATTGTCTTTATGATTTTTTTTTTCTTGCAAGGACTTTGCCAGGTTTCCAGCAGCCTTTTTTTTTATTATTTCTCTGTTTATTTTTTACTCTGGTGTATCTCAGGCTTCGGATTTGCTTCCTTCCACTTTCTGGGGATGAGAAGTTGTGCCGACCTACAAATTTCTCAGTGGTCTCGTGAGAAGGGTAATTCATGCTGCCCTAAACCAGCCCAACCAGAGAGATGGGTGTTATTAATCACTGCTGTGGGGCTGCCTGGGGATTCCTTACCCACGAAAACGCTTCGGGGCAGAAGACTTCTTGAGAGCTTTTGATTTATGAACTCACCACCAAATGTGCCGAACACACAGACAAGAGAAGTGCACACTGGGCACAAAACTAATTATACAATGTCCACAGGCAGCCATTCATGAGAAGGTAAATTAATGCTTGGCCATGAGACAGGGGATACTTTACACCTTCTGCAGCCAGATCCCAAGAGTACATGTACATGCAGGTATCCCTCGACCCAGAGTTCGGCTCTCACGGTTTAATGCTGTTCCTCATCTCTTCTCCAATTCTCCATGTGCTGAAGCCTTTTAGGAGCAACACATGGACTCAGGGATGAGCCTGGTTCCCAGGTCACCATCAGCTCTGCTCTTGAGGGCTCTGGGAGCATTTCTGTGGGGGCTGTGCTGTCCACATGGGCAGGGGATGGGTTTTCTTTGTAAGGTTACTTTGTTCTGGATCAGTTTCCCAATTCAGATCATTGTACAGAACCATGGCACCAAGGCAAAGGATTTTGGAGACAGGGGGTTATTCAAGTGGGAATGGCAGCCTTAGCAACAGATAAAGTTAGGGCAGGACCACCAGCTGGTGCAGGAGGCATCAGGGAAAAGCCTTCTTGTGAGGAAGGGCTGCTTGGAAGACGTCTTCCTCTGTAATAAGTAATTTAATCTCTTGGAGGTGGGGCACAGAGATGATACCCATTGCCTGAAGGTGACAGTTGGGCTCCAGAAATGCCACAGTGGGTGTGAACCCTGTCTCGAAGCAGTCCTCAAAGCCTGCAGAGGTGGTGATGGGGAAGAGGAAAGCCGGGAAGAGGCACTTCCCCAGGCCCATGCCAGGAGGTTTTGGCACGTAACTCCTGGTGCAGAGGTTGCAGTTTTCATGGCAGTCCCCGAGGCTCAGCCTGATGTCTCTAACCACAGGGAACTAAAATACCCCTTTGTCCTACCTGCTCATGAGAACAGTTATCCTTGTGGTACCCAAGTGATGCCTAGTTGCAGATAGTGCTCCTGGGATGGATGAGCACAAGGGACTGGGACATGTCTTAGCTCAGACAACCAAATATCATCTCTGCCTCATCCCATTCCCAGTCTGACATGGTCCCATCTACCCAAAAGAGCTGTTTCAACATCCCAAAAGGGATGATTTCTCCCTGTAGCCTTTCAGATGAGCTCAAACTTCTCCATCAACTCACACTTCTCACTACCAGCATCGGTTTTATTACCTCCATCAACGGTGCGTGGGGCTGCCTCCAGGGGGCAAGCCAGGATGCCTAAATTAGCTACAGAGAACCTGTGTAGGTGACCTCAGTCTGGCCAGGAGCTGTGAGGCATTCCCAGCAAAGACCCAGTCTCCCTGCTCTGCTCAGCCCACTGGAAACCCTGGCTCCATGGTGTGCCCTCGATGAAAGCATCTCCCTACCTGGGCACCTCCCACTGGGTAAAGAAGCAAGTAGAGGAGGTACCAGCAGTGCTGATGGAGACCTGGGTTTATGGTGCCATCAAATCCCCTGCTCACTCCTGCCTTCCTCCCAGCTTCATGGATGCTCTTCCAACAAAAAGGAAAATAAAACCCAGTTCCAGGCCACATGTCACAGGTGTGGGAGCAGTGTTTGCTTTCCCAAGTGGGGACACACTTGGGGTTAGACCCTACAGTCCTGGCTCTGAGTCATACTGGGGACAGTGATGCTGCAGGGGAGTGTCCCACTGTGGGCGATGATGCTCCAGGCAAGGGTTCTGCAGGGATGGTGATGCCATGGGCCAGGGTCCTGATGTGGACAGTGATGCCACTGGCAAGGGTCTCTCTGGGAGGTGGTGATGCTGCAGGTGAGGGTCCCCCTGGGAACACTGATGCCACGGGTGAGGGTCCTACTGGACACAACGCTGCTTGCGGCTCGGATACAGGTCCTTGTCTCAGCCTGCCTGCGAGGCTCCTGCTCCTGGTCTGCTCCCAAAGCCCAGTCAGATGACAGGGTTATTTACTAAGGCTGGCAGGAAGGAAAGGCCATAAATTCCCCAGATAAAACGGCTGAGTCAGAGAACGAAGCGGCTGCAGCCAATTCCAGCATGGCCTGGAAGAACGGCTTAAAGGGAGGGGACAGGGTCAGCTGTGACTTGTGCTGTCTCCCCCCAGCCCGGGAGGTCCCTTGGAGGCTAGGAGGGATGAGGAGCTACCAAACAGCAGGTCCTGTTGTCTCCTGACTGTGCTGGAGCTGCTTTACCAGGGAAGCCACCCTGACTTTGCTTCCCATCCTGGGAGGCAGCAGATTCTTCGGTCTCCCACCCTGCTGGAGGATCACGGCATGGTTGAAAGACCTTGCAGACAGCCTTGCCCTCCCACCCTGGGGATCACTGCTTCTCTGGCAGGGAAGCAAAAGGTTCAGCCCTCGGGGCTGAACACCACGTATTATCTTCTATGGGGGTTTTGCAACCCCTTGGGTTTTTTCAAAGAAAATAATTCCACTTCCTAAAATTAGCCCCGACGTGCTGCAAACGCAGAATCAACACATTTCATTAAAGGGAAAAAAAAAAACCCAAACCCCCAAGCAAACCCAAAGCACCATAAGGAGACATTTGGATCCATTCACATGCACGTCTTTTTCCTCTGTTTGTTTGGTTGTTTGGGAGCAAATCTCCAGCAGGCTTCAAGCAGCCACAAACCAAACTGAATAAATATTGTCTCTCCAGAAGGCTTTGCCCCACGTCGCCTGCTCCTGCCCCTCGCAGCACACAGCCTGCCCAGCTGACTCACCCAGACCCCATCCCTGGTAGTTTTGGTTCTAGTCCCCTCATCAGTCGGTTCATCCATGTTTTTTGTTCTCTCTCCATGGTTCCTCCTGCTCCAGTGGACACCTCAGGGTACTTAAGCTCCTGGGAAGGACTTCCAGTAGGTAATGACAGAGGGTCCTAGTTTCCAAGCCCCAAACCTTTACAAAACCTCTGGGGATAGCGCAATGTGATGCATGAGGACTGGATCCCACCACATCTCCAGGGTGTCACCACTGTATTTATCTCCTCTGTCCAGGCCTCCTTTTCCCAGTCTGGTACTGGTGTCTCAGACAAAGGACAAGGACACCTGGTGATGCCCCAGGCAGGGCATCTGCTACATATGGGCAGATGCAGGCAGGAGACAATTGGACTTGGTGATCTTTGGAGGTCTCTTCCAGCTTCTAACATTCTGTGATTCTGTGACCTGCTGTGGAAAGCCCAGGTGAAAACAGTACATCTGCCATCTCCACCTCTTCCACCTTCACTGTCAGTCCCCAGCAGCTCCTGAGAAGATTGACAGATGAAGGTCTCCTCTTCCCATCATGGCTCCTGGCTCATTGAGGGTAACTCCCTGTCGGTCGCCAGCCTGATTTCCTTGCACCATTGAACTTTATCTGTGAGGAAAACCAAAAAGTTATTAAATCAGCCCCAGCAGCAGCAGCCTGCTGAGAGAAGGCATGAATGCTCCCAGGTCTCTTGTCCTCTGCTGCTCCCTCTGTCCTGAGACCCAGGAGAGCCGGCTCAGTGCTCCAGAGATGTGGTTTATGCTACTCAAGCAATTCACGGCTGTTGCTTAAGACCTCACGGATGGAAAGGTCTTGAGCAACAGCCGTGAATCGCCCAAGTAGCGTAAAGAGAAGGCTGTCAAGGAGCATTTTAGGTGCCAGGGGAGTGTGTAGACAAGCACAGACCTGGGAGGTTTCTGGTGGAACCAGTTTAAGCTGAGATAGTGGTTTGGAGCATTGAAGGGGATGTGGAGATGAGATGGGACAGGCATCTGAAGGCACAACGCTGTTCTTGGATGGGCTGGGGTGCTCATCACCAGCCTTTCAGGTGGTTTTCTTTGCAGGTGGGAACAGAGACAGGCAGTAAACATGGAGAAGGTGGCTGTGTGCACCAGGACACATATCTGCCCTCTTCCCTCCTGAAATGTATCTCTACATATCAAACCAGCTATGGATGAGGAAGATTGGGTCTGCAGAAGGACCCGTGAAAGACACCCATTAGTATATTTGGAGGGTTAAAAAGAGAGACTGAGTGGGCTAAGCGGTGAGTAATGAAGATGTCACTCAAAACAAGATGAGCTCTTTCTGTGTATTGAACAATGCACTATACTGGATGGAAATTTCCAGGTGTTTGGAACAAAAGTGGATCTAAACCAAAGAAAACTCTTTTATTATGTACCAAGCTGTTTCAAATTGACTTTCCTCTTTGTATCTCATCTTATACTGGAAGGCATCGTCCTTCCAGATCATTAGCAAAGATGTTAATGAAACTTGATCTTTAGCTCTGACTCTTGTTCCACCCTGATAAATGTGCCTTGCTCAATGTAGCACACTCTTGTTTAGGATTGCTTACTGCATTTCAATGTGTTTCCAGTTTGCACAAACCACATCTCAGACCAATGCATTTTTTTCTAATTTCTTTATTTCCTAAGACAAAGAAGCAAAATACATTAGTCAAAATAAAAACACATATTCGTGCTGTCCTCATCCTCTGGCTCTGTTGTTCCCTAACATCATTCCTCTTTGCACCAAAAAGAGCTGGAAAAGAAAACCTGTCAGTTTTCTGTGCCTATCATCCCTTGAGTCTGACCCTTTTTTCACGGTAACTTTATTCAGCATCTGGCTGCTGCAAAATTTCTACCCATTTACAGTATTGCATGGACAGACCCAAGCTCTAAGTATTGGATTATAATTTTTTCTTAAATATTCATTCTTTTATTTTTATAAGCTGGTGATTGCCAGAATTACCTATCTCCTTTTTTATAGATTTTTTTTTGTTTTGTTTGTTTGTTTATTTTAAATCACCATTTCCTTTTCTTTCTTCTGCCTATCAGGATCATATTGTCCAAAGATTTTTAACATATAGCCACACCAGAAACAATATGTTCATTAACTAAACCTGTTATTAGCAGCTGAGAATGAATACCAGAAGATGTCTGCAACCTACAATACAATTCTTTTCCTCTTGATCATTCTCCTTTCCCTTCTCCTGGCACTCATAGGTCAACACTTTAAGGAGCGCTCAGAGTATTGTCCCTGTTGTCATTAGTGTTATTTTCCTCCTCACTCACCTCCTTGCCTTGTAGAAGCTCTTCTCATCCCTCCAATGAAGTCCAATTGGTCTTGCTGCCTGGCTCACTGTTCTCCTCACAGCAATCCTTAACTGTCTCAAATGGTTCCCACGTGGTTCCCTCTCTCTGTTCTCCAGCCATCGGCAGATGTTCATCCCACGGAGGGCTGTGCCAGCTAGAAATGTCACTGTGCCCCAGCTAATTGTTACTGTCCACAGCTGGAAAGGACAGTCTGCATCATCCCATCAATGACAACTATCATCCTGACCCCAAATCTGACACACTCACTCCAACCAGTGATGCTGCTTTGTGTTAAATGGGCTGGAGCAGCTGGTGGGTGGAGGGGAGTGGCTGGCGGGGGACCACATGAGTGGCACAGCTGGATCCAGGAGCACATATCTGTCCACAGTTCCCCATCCCTAAGGGTCCTCTTGAGACTCAGCCTTGGCTAGTGTTTACAGTGGACAATCTCCTGGCCTTTAGCCCTGTGTAGAGCCTTGCTTGGGATTTTCCAGCCTTCTCCCTCACTGCTGATCCTTCAGGTATAGATTTAACACACACACACACACACACACACACCCCTAAATCCCTGTTTTGCTTTCTAGCCACACTCAAACCTCCCTGGGGCCCTGCTGAACTCTGTCCACAAGCTTCATGTCCAAGGTTTCCCATCCATTCTTGGTCTGTAAGAAGCAGGTTTAGGAAGGTCTTCCAAGGCTGAGCTCATCACATGAGTGTATGTGGCAGACTGTTGCTTTGGGACGAGCGGCTGAGCTAAAGAGAAGCAGAGAAGGGGTGAAGGATTGGCTGGAAAAATGTAAAAGCTCAGTGCAGTCTCAAAGCAGCAGGAGAGCATGACCCAGTAGTTTCAGGGAGACTGGGGTGGTCCTTCAGGCTCAGATCTGGAGCTGACTAGCCCTGACGCTGCAACGGATGGTGCCAGTTGGCCGTGGGTCCCTTCTCATAGCATCATGCCATCCTCTGGCTTCAAGGAACCTGGACTCAACCTCACTTGAGGCAGCTGTAACCAGCTGTGACAGCTTCGATTTTGCTTGCACTTGCTGTGCTGCCTTCAGGCTCTGCTGCACCACCCGGAGGAGTTAGCCCTTGCTGACAGCTTTGTCACCTTGGGCTGCCTGCAGCTCAGTTGCCCGACGAGAGACGCTGGTGAGGGCTGTTCCCAAAATAGCAGGAAGGCTCCTGGCTTTGGGTCAGATGTCCCCTGTGCTGGCCTTGTGATCAGGGATGTGCTTTGTGCCGATGCTTCCGTGCTCACCATCCAGATGTGCATCTGTGGAAGGGGAAAATAGGAGTGTTTCAGGCACAGGAGCATTTTCAGGTTCCCATCCATGCCCGAAGCACCACTCCCATTTCATGGACAGCACAAAAAATGGAAAACCCATCCCACATTAATTATTATTGTGATTAAACCCAGAACCCAAAGTGATTTAGCATTAGAGTGCAGCCCTGCCACAGGGAATAATCACTGCATGGCATGGTCATTATCTCGTGGGGCAAACGGGAGTGGCAATGTCAGCCTGCATGGCCACAACCCCCTCTACATGATGGCTCTCATGCCCATGGCTCTCATGCCCTTTAGTTTTCAGGTGTTTCTTCTTCTCCAGCACCAGGCTGTGAATAGATTTCACACAAAGCAATGCAGAAACAGGGTCTGATTTTGACTGTCTGCACCCAGCAGATCCTGGTGCACATCGTGCATGAGCTAATGCAAAGCCCTTGAAGGTCTTACTATTTTATCTGCTTATTATGCAGCTAAACTAAGCAGTGAGGGAAGGTCACAGGCTTAGGGCATCCTGGAGCTGGCAGGGGCAAACTTGGAGCCTTGCTCACTGCCACCCTGGCTGCAGCTCTGGGAGAAGCCATCCCTGGGGAGAAACACCAGAAATCACCCAAGGTGGGATCTCTACACCCTTTTCCTCCTGAGGGAGTAATTTCTCATGGCAGTACCCCGAAGAAACTCCAAACACCTCATCAGTTCTCTTTACAAACTCAGTCATGGCAGGGATGCTCTATTATCTTTCAAATTTCAGGTTTTTAAAGAAAGGTTGGATGAGGTACTTAGGGATGTGGTTTAGTAAGTAATATAGGTGGTAGGAGGATGGTTGGTCTAGATGGTCTTGGAGGTCTTTTCCAACCTTAATGATTCTATGATTCTATGAAATCACTGTGATTTGCATCTCCTCTCCCAACTCCACAATAATAGCTGGTCCTTAAAGGGCATTTTCCCTACATTTACCCCATTCCAGGGAGCTCTGCAGTGGTTTACACCGAGGGAGACTGAGGCAGAGACAAATCCATTTTTCAATGCTAGAACTGGGGCTGTGACTCCTCCAGACTTTCTCCTCCACCAACCTGCCAGGGATGAAATCGCTGGGAAAGAAAAAGAGAGATATTGGGGCAGAACTATCCCCAAATAAGTGTAAAATCCTCATCCTACCTCCAGAGGCTTCCCACCACTGCCCTAGGCAAGTCACTGAGTTTATTTGTGAGTCAGAAATAATGACACCTCTTCACTTAGCAGCGTGAGGATGCAGAAGGGAGAACATTGCTTAGCAGCACTACAACCCTACCACGCTCCTATTAACGGTGGATTTCAGAACCTGCTTCTCCTTCCTGCGCTTTATCAACACGTTCACAGTTGCTGTTTGTTTGGAAGAATTATTTAGCAGCTAAAGCTTTCAGAGTGGTATTTTGACATCTGCCTCTTCTCCTAGAGATTTGAATCTGAGATGCAGATGTGGCAGCTACAACCTGCTGCTTGCAGACAGTGAGCTGTCGAAGGAGGTTCAGATGAAACGGTTTTGAAATGTGGAGCCCTAGGGCCCAGTGTACCCCACCTGTACTCTGCAGGCTGTGGCAACTCTCACTACGCTGAATCAAGGCCCACAGATGGCACCAAGCCGAAATGTGATGGATGATTTTGCAAGCACAAGCCAAAGGTGGGTGGAAAATGCATCTTGGAAACCAGCTTGGTTGCACTTTGATGCCTTCTGAAGTCTTACCGGGATGTGAAAAATATACCTGGCATTTTGCAGCTGTAAATATGGTCCTCACAGCCACATACAGCACTTCCAGCTGCACAGATGCTACTTATCTTTGTGTTCTCCTGGAACAAAACCTTGCTTTATTTTTCTCACTTCCAAAATAAACTTCCTTTTCTGCACTCCCACAGAGAATTGCCACCGGGAAGAGAAGCTGCGCAGAGTTTTCTACCCAGCAGATTGCCTCTCTGTTCCCTCTACCCTGAGACCTGAGAGCAGAGCGGGGCTACTGTTTACAGCAAACCAAAGAGCATTTAAAGATACCTTGTTTCTAAATACACCCATTTCTGATTGAAAGAAGCTGAGCTAGTCACATTGGAGGAGCTAATTAAAATGTAAACTGCGTCGCTTTTAATTGCTAGCGCTGAAAATGTCATTATTTATTTTAAAAGTCGAGGTGCATAAGAATATGTGTTTAATTGCCAAAAGAAGGAGGAGGTGAATTTTAAAGGTATTTTGGAGATGCTGCAGTCTGAGCTCTGGATGGTTATTCCCATGAGACAACACAGTGGGCTTTCTCACCCTGCAAATCCTTTGGTGCACACAGTTTGATAATTTTTTTTATTCTCTTTTAATGCATCTGTATGATTGTTTGACCTTTCTTTTTCAAAATCCCATTTCCCATCTTCTGCTATTCTCACTCTTGGAGGAGCCTGGAAATCAGTCCAGTGCTTCCAGATCAGTCATTATTGGATGTTTTTCTGTTCACGCTGGTAAATGGCTCGATTGTGTGTAATTAGTTAAAGATGTGAAGTGCCGACTAAGTGCTAAGTAATGTTACATAAGCATAATGTATGGCAGACACACTGTGCCACAAAAAAAAATTTTAAAAAAAGCAGAATACTATTTTGTACTTAACTAGCACCTTTTGCCCCAGGTTGGCAGAGCTCCTCACTGTCGCTGCTGGAGGTTGTCAGCACCCTGGCAAACTAGGTTATTGTTTTAATACGTGTTTACTGCTGAGCAAACTGAGGCACAGAGCAGTGAAGTGCCTTCTCCCCACTCCCATGGTGAGTCAGCAGCTGAGCAGCGCAGAGAAGTCATCCCAAGCCCCACTGCTGGCTTTGGTTAGGGATGATGCTCTGTAACCCTGTCTGCATGGCTGCTGCCACACTGTCAAAAGTGGGAGGTGACAGCCTGAGGACAAGCTGGGAGCACGGTGGAAGGATGTTGTGGATGTGGAGATGTTGCAGCTCACCGGTGCATGGGGAAAGGTCCTCAGGATGAATCCTATCCTGGCAAAGGATGGAGACCTCACCTCCTCCCTCTCTGTGGTCAATTGCTTGTTATACCATAGAATCACAGAGTCACTTGGGTTGGAAGAGACCTTTAAGATCATCAAGTCCAAGCACAGCCTAACCCTGCCTAGTCCACCACTAGATCATGTCCTTCAGCACCTCATCTATTCATCTTTTAAATCCCTCCAGGGATGGTGACTCCACCACTGCCCTGGGCAGCCTGTTCCAATGCCTGACAACTCCTTTAGTAAAGAATTTTTTCCTCATGTCTGACGTAAATCTCCCCTGGTGAAGTTCATAACCATTTCCTCTCATTCTATTGCTTGTTACCCAAGAGAAGAGACCAACCCCCACCTCTCTATGCCCTCCTTGTAGGTGTGGTACCTCCAGGCACTTGTAGAGAATTATAAGGTTTCCCCCCCAGCCTTCTTTTCTGCAGACTAAAAAGCCCAGAGCTCCCTCAGCTGCTCCTCATATGACTTGTGCTCCAGACCCTTCCCCAGCTCCACCACCCTCTTCTGGACACGCTCCAGCATCTCAACATCCCTCTTGTAGTGAGAGGCCCAAAACTGCACAGAGCACTCACCAATGCACCTCACCAGGGCTGAGTACAATGAGACAATCCCTTCCCTACTCCTGATGGTCACACTATTCTTGATACAGGCCAAGATGCTGGTGACTTTCTTGGCCACATGGGCACACTGCCAGCTCATGTTCAGCTGGCTGTCAACTAACACCCCAAGGTCCTTCTCCTCCAGGGAGCTCTCCAGCCACTCTGCCCCAAGCTTGTAACCCGGGGTTATTGTGACCAAAGGGCAGGACACAGCACCTGGCCTTGTTGAACCTCAATTTCCTTTGAAGGTGGTAGGCTTCTGCTTCCAGCACTGCATTTTTGTGGAGCTTGGTACACTGAGGAAGGAGAGGAAGAGCAGCTTCATCTTCCTTCATCACGTCATTTCCCAGCTCAAGCCCATCCAATGGATACAACACTGGACCAAGCTGCCTGTTAACTTGAGAACTTTCTGCTTGTGAGACCTAAGCAGCCACACACTGAGCCAGCACAGGTTAGGACATGGTTGAGCCATGGCAAGCCACTGCTCCATGCCTGTGGTCACCAGCCAGGAGCTTGGACTTATCACCCTGATGGAATGCTAGCCCAGACCCATCCAGACTGGCCCTAAAGCACTTGGAGCAGGAAGTGCATCATCCCTACTCCCTGGGCACACCTTCTCTGTCACCCTTTCACTGCACTGCTGTGTTCCTCTCTGGTGAGAAGAGTCTTTGCAGCCCCTCCCTTCCCAAGGCATTCTGTCCAGGCCCTGAATTGCTTTTGTAACTGTGCCCTCTTCGGATTTTTAACATCCTCTGGAAAATTTGATTTCACACCGTGTTTGTATGTTTAACAAAAATAATTCCAAACACCAAAAACAAGCCGTGCCCTGACTGGCATTACGTAGCATTTGTGATAATTGGATTCTCAGAAAGCCAAGCACTTTCTGGGTTTTAATGAGATTCAAACTTTAATTACTTCGTCCCTTTCCCAGGCATGCAGTGGGAGCAGGGAGGAAAATGACCATAATCAGGTCTTCAGCATGTTGCAAGAGATGGCCTTGATGGATCGTGTTTCAGTTCCTTAATGAGGGGCCATTCTTGCCACGCTCAGTTGCAAAGCCAGTTTCTCTTGCATCATGGCCTACATTTACATCCCTTAGGATTTTGGCCACAAACCATTGCTGCATCCTCTCAGAAGGTTGTACTTCTCCACTGATGGAAAGCCAGAAGAGATGGACCTGAAGGACAACAGAGGGAGAAAAGGGCATTTTGGGGGCTGATGCAGACTTCCATTAAGACCTTGATAATGAGTGATATAACACAGGGTGGTTCTTAGGCAGGGTCCAGGGTCACTGCAAGACCAGCATCAGCTTCCCCTTGTGCGGCTCTTCTCCTCCTGTGCCATGTGGATCCCAGGAAAATCTTGCCTGTAAGGCTGGGATGACTCATTCGCTGGCTTTCTCACTTCCCCGCCTCCATCCTGGAGGATGCGGTGTTTTGCCGAGTCTTATCTGCACCGAGGCTGGAGGAGGCAGATGAATGCAGTGGTTTCCTATCTGCAGAGCCGTGGCTTCAACAGAGGGACAGGGGCATTAACAGGAACGTTGAAACTTTACATGGAAAGAATCAAGGTACCATCTGAAAGGACCTTTAAGTTGTGATGTTCAGCCTGTGTGGCAATGTTCACTTCCAAGCCAAGAGAAATTAATTATTTTTTTTTTAAAGGGGGAGGGGAGGCTTTGTTACACACTGCATAAAATTCTTTACAAATGAGTTGACATATTGCCTTATGGTGTTCCCACATCCACTCATTTCATAGACTGATAAGAAATCTCTCCATTGATGCATTCTTGATAACCCCATGGCTCAGCTTTTCTTATTCCATCATCTTCAGGATGGTCAGAGATTCATGTCGCGCCCTGTCTTTCCGCTTGCTGTATTCCAGAACTGCCAGGTGAAAATTTCCATGATTGTTCTTCTTTCCACTTCCTGACCTCTTTTCCAAGCTCCCAGCTATCTCCCTGGTTTTCCATCTCTTAAAAAAGGTCACTGCTGCTGCTTCTTTTCCTCTCTCAGCAGTCTGAAGTACATGCTGTACTTCCCTAATACATGCAAGCGTTTTCTTGGAATTACCTTCTCTTTAATCACTAGCTGGTTTTGCATGCAGTCATGTACTCTAGATGCCTACACAGCGAGACGTGACAGCAGGGGAAGCCAAGGTCTCAAAGGGCAGGAGCAGTGGGTGGCTTGAATCATTCTTGACATGAGACACCCCAGCACTTGCTGTGGGCTGGCCTGGCATCTTCAGTCTGCCCATGGCCATGATCTCCATCGGTTCCTGATGTTGCCCAGCCACTGTTGGATGGATGTTGGTGACTTAGTCAACTTAGGAGGAGGAAACCCTTCTTCACTGGCCACAGGGTTGGCCATGAAGGAGCTGTCTGGGGAGCTTAGGCAGGTCTCTGGGGTGGAGGAATCACTGCAGACAGCTCTGTGGGGCAAAGCCTTGCATGGGGTCCAGAGCACCCATGGGGATGTGCCTTTGTGGCCATCTTCTCCAGCCTTGCCTAGGTTTAATGGAAGGTTACACCTTCCATCCCTCCAGAGATAGACCTGTGTCTCTGGTGCTTCTTGGGCTGGAATTTTTGCAAACCCTTTG
This sequence comes from Heliornis fulica, assembly GCA_013399135.1. Classification (NCBI taxonomy): domain Eukaryota; kingdom Metazoa; phylum Chordata; class Aves; order Gruiformes; family Heliornithidae; genus Heliornis; species Heliornis fulica. The sequence continues at coordinate 133,261 of VXBZ01001088.1, read as the reverse complement.
CCCTCCTTTAACTGTTTGATAACATCAATCTCCTGGCTCAGTGTGTTGTTGCTGCTCTTTCCCCACTTTCCCCTTTGCCATGTAAACCTGGCTGGACTCATGTTTTCTTCTTCACTTGCTTTGCTCTTTTCCATTTCCAGAACAAGTTATTTTTATCCTGAGTTGTGTATTCCCAGGGGAGCTGTGTCTGCTGCTGCTGTCCTGCCAGAGGAAGCAATTCTGCCTCCCCTGGACTCATTTTTAGGGTTCCACAGCAGGCATCATTAGTGGGTGCTGCCCAGACACCCAGGGCAAGCACGGAGTTGGGAGCTATGAGTAAAGCCACAGCTCTGGGGTGTGTGTAAGGGTATATTTGGTGAGGTTATAGCACACCCTCGAGCTTCTTCCAGTTTTGTATGGGGCCATATTCCCCTTCTTTGAAAAAGATGACCAAACTCATGACAAAGGGCAGAAATGTGGGACTTGAGGCAGATAAGTGGGTGAGCTGGAGGGATCCCACAGGCTGAGAGCCTCACCTTGCAGAAGGGCACAGGCAGCCTTAGGCCCCAGTGAGACAAATCCCAGGAACAAAGTGCCTGAATAAAGGCTCTTACCATGGGGCTTATGCAACATAAACTCCTTCTCTCCCTGAAGCAACCAAGGACCTTGAATTTTCTGCACATAAGCCTGGACAAATATGAATACCCCAGTAGGTAATGCAGGATAACCAGTGCAGGAAGCAAAGTCCTTTGATACATATTCAAACTGAAGAAGGGCAAGTTGCTTTCTGGGGTGTCCATCCTGTTAGATCCAGGACCAAGAGAAACTGAGACTGGCTTGACTTGTTGCATGTGGCACCGTTTCAAGACATGATTTGAGGGTTGTCTTGTGTCCCAGTCTAAACCAGCAAGAGAAAGTCCATGCTGGTGGTGCTAGGAAGAAGCCTGTTCTATTCCAGCACGTGCTGTGATGATACTCTCTGGACTGAACTTTTTCAGGTGCCCACATTGAAGGAGGAGGTGACTTGGGTCATTCTCCTGTCTCTCTTCTTCTCTGGCCTTGGTATCCTTTCTCCCTGACACATCTGGACCAAGATCCCTTATTCTCAGCTATGTGGGGAGGCCCCTGAGCCCCACAGTCAATGGATATGGGACCAGGTCAGGAACGCAGCACAGATGGCACACAGCCCACAAACTTTCGAGGTCTGGTTGCCAAGCCCACAAAGATGACTGTAAGCACAAGTCCATCCCAATCCTTCAGCAGTCACAGGACCATTGTCTCCTTCCTCTTCCCAGGAAGCAGATTGCAAAACTATGTAACCACAGAGACCAGTAGTGTCAAGCACCAGTCCATACCCATCCGTGGCTCCTGGGAAATTGCTCCCTATGGAGCAGGAGAAGATGAGTGTGGTGAGAAGCGAAGCTTCCTGCTGGGTATGTGGCTCTTCTATTTCACCAGAAAAATGGAAAACTACCCTGCAATGGACTGAAAACTCCAGGATCTATAGGAAAAAGCAGCTTTGACCCATATGTCACTCCCAAAGACTCCCAAACAGTCTTTTGGGGGGGCAGGCCTTAGACCCAGGCTCTGGACAGTACAGAAGAGGCCATTAGGGTCTATTTGCTGCTGGGGCAACCTGTGGGAAAAAAAAAAAAGCAACTTGAAACCCACCAAGTGACCTGCATTGAGAGAAGATATTTAATGTTTCATGTGCTACAATTTTTTTCTCCTTGATGGAGGGAAAAATTGTCCCTCTTCATGGGACCAGTGAGTCCTTCTTAATTTCCACTTGAGCTTGAGTGCCAAAGAGGGTCTTAAGTGGAACATCTAGTTATGGCATGGAGTGATCATGATGAATAGTTATATCCTTCCCCAAGCCTTGTCCTTCCCAGAACTGCTGGCAGTATTTCCACCCACTTAGTACAAAACCAGGAACAGACACAACAGGAAGTGGTTCTCTAGAATGAAGCAGCCTTTCGGAGACGTCACAGACTGGGCACAACTCTCCCTGGGGAGCACCAGGATGGGGCAGTGGGTTGGGCTTGTGGCTGCCTTGCAGCGGGCAGTGCCCCATGACAGCATGTCTGTCAATTTTCATTTTGTCAGGCCTGGCAAGTGAAAGGATGATCTCCTTTTCCAGAGGTCAGGCATCGCTCCTCTTCACAGACCACTCTGCAAAGGTCAGGGAATGCAAGTGGTGGAGAGGATCAGCTCCAGGTTATCTGTGTTCCTCCTTTCCTGGCTTCTGGCTGCAGAGATCCCAAGTGAGACAACCCTACAGGGTGCAGAGCCGTTGGCAGAAGCTGCTGAGACGGTCTGCGTCTGGCTAACCACCTCTGAGGAAAAGCAAAGGGCGTTGGCATCACATCCACGTGGCCTGTGGCAGAACACTCAACAGGAAACAGGGAAAGCCCAGCAACTTCACTGGAAAAGTCCTCTTTTGCAAAGACCAAAGCACGATACTGTCTCCAGGATGAGAAAATAAATAGAGAGTGTGATAAATGTCAGCTCATTCGGAAAAGAGGCGGAGGGAGAACGCGTTTCCCTGACGTGGCTGGAAAGTGAAGAGCCAGGCATGCAGAGGTGGGATGGCAGATCACAGTGGCACTACCAGGAGGGCACTGGGACAGCATGGATAGTTTATTAATTTTCAGATACAACAAGATGAGGTTGAAAACATTTGTTTGTGAATCTGGAGGATAATTAGTAGTGAGTCACGGAAAGTGTTGTTCCAGCTACTGTAAAAACATGCCAGTGCTGAAGGGTCTGCTGGTCATTTGAAATCACAGAGAGCTTCAGCTGAAGATTTCTTCCTTAATTGCACTACTCTTGGGCACTTGCACTAAATTAAGCAGACAGGAACACAAGGGACCTAATGCACTGCTCTGAAAGGCAAACTATTAACCAAAGTGTCTCTCAGATGTTTAACTTCAAGGAGGTGCGATTGAAATCTCATCCATTATGATCAGTGGACATGAGAAGGGCTGGAAGTTCATCCATAACGTAACTTGCAGAATAATAAAAATTAAAGATGTGAAATCTCTTTTAGGTTGAGTCTACTTCAGTCCCCAGGGTGAGTTAGACCGGTCTCTGTATCGTACTTCCCACTGTGCTGCCTGCATGCAAGAAATGCAGTGCAAGAAAAGTTTCTCTGATACCCTTCTGTTACTCGGAGGATGTTGCTATTAAACATTTATGCTGGTTACAGATGTAAACCCTTCCTGTGCAGTCCCAGGCATATTCCCTGCTTTTGTCTCCATTGGCAACTTTCTCTTTACTAAATCCACCCATTTATTCTCACAGCTCTCTTGGACTGCAAACAGCTCTCCATTGTCCCTGGCATCCTCTTCCCTTAAACACTTCTCCCAAGTCCCCTGCCCTCAGCAGAGCAGTCAGTAGAAACAATGAACTCAGGGGAGACAGTGACACTTTGACTAAAAAACAAGATTGAGTCCTTCACTTCCCACTGTGCTGCTGACAGCAACACTACTTAGCACTCCTACCCTGTGACGCATTACCCAAACATTAGCTAATTATCCTGCCTGACTCCTTAGAAAGTAGGCAATTAAGTATTTAGCTCCATTCTCCAGATGGGGAAACCGGGCACAAAAGGAGGTTAATCGTAGAAAGGCCAATCCTACTGTGGAGGGTGGAGAGCATCCCTGCCGTTTGGAGGAGCAATGTTGAGCACTGACTTACTCATCTCAGCTGCCTGGGCTAAAGCTGAGCTTCTTTTAGAGTTGACATAAAAGACCAGGGCCTTGGGAGAGTGATCCATCTTTTCTGAAGATCTGGCCCATTGAGGTGGGCTGAAGCATCCTTTAGGAAGAACATCCAAGGAGTCCACCTTCTCCATGCTGCCAAGGGGAAGGGGAACACCTGGGAAGGTGATAATCCAGCGTGAGTCCTCTCCAAACCGCAGATAATGATCTTGCCAGGATCAGTGCTCAAGAGCTCCTGGATCCCGGGAAATGCTTTGCTGGTGTCATTTAAGTCAACTTTGATGTGCATCTTGGAGTGCTGCCACAGAAAGCAGGCTGCAAGTCCTGTCATTCCTACTATCAATTTGGTGACCAATGCTCCATCACAACCATGAATTTGTGCTATCTTTGGAGAGAGCTCATGCTGAAATAAAATATTTTTGAAGCAGAAAATGTTTAGCAGAAAGGTCTTTAAAATAACAGAAGGAGTCCAAACCTAATAACAAGAGCTCTAGCCATTGTGACTAAGTACTCCATAAAATGTGTAATTACGGCACTATAGCAACTATTGAGTTCCAAGGTACATTTTGCATCTGAAACACAGGACAGAGTATCTTCTTTGGGTGATTCAGAGAAATAATCACAACACCCAAGTGCTCCATGTAGAACAGGGAGAAGTGCTGAACTGCAGTGTGTAATGAGCAGCATGTGCCTGGTGTGCAAGCACCATCCCCCTTGGGAACATCCCTGCTCAGGATGAGCGCGCCTACCTAGAGGAAGAGATGAGCAAATATTTTTAGTCTGAGTGCAGTTGTGAGCATCTCATCTGCTTCCTACAGGTGCTTGCTGAATCGTGGAGAGGAGCTGAGCGTGGGAGTGCATCACACTGGTGGGCTCAGAGAGGGTGGCATGGAGGTGACATTGGAAAAGTGCATTTTGCCAAAGTGCTGGGGGTGTGACTATGGTTTGTGCCACCTTTTCCATCTCTCCAGCTATTCCTGCCCTCGGGTGCCCTGTTTCAGTTCATACAGGGCTGAGCATGCAAGGGTACCAAGGAGGTCTTCTTTCCTCAGCGTGGCTTTGAGCCACTTGTATCCCTTAAAAGGCATCTTCTGACTCAGATACACTCTCCTCCATTGTCTGGGGCATGTTGTTTTGCAGCTGGAGTCTGGTGAATGAAGCTGAGTTACTGACCTTGATTTGAAAAAAAAAAAATGCATGCTTGTGCTTTGTAAAACAAGCCTTTTAAAGCTGGCTTTTATACAAAGAATTATGCCAATGTGTGTATGGAGGCACTGGTATTTCAGGCCTCTTTCAATGTTTTGGATTGCCAGTGAGCTTTTTGACTGATTTAAGCCTTTAACCAAAGGACGGATATGGCAAGAGGTATTGAAGAGGACTCAAGCAGGTATTTAAGTGCGTGGCCTAGGAGCAGATGCTTGGATCATGGCCTAGATCAGAAGAGGTATTTTATTACATTGAAAGAAGTATTGCTTTACTATGTTGTAAGGAGGCACAGATGATTCCTCTCCCTAAATGGAGGGAAAAAAAAACCCACAACCTGACTTTGAGGCTTGCTCTCACCCATTTTCGGTATGGATATGCATTGCAGCCCCACAGAAAATGGGTCTCACACAGTTTTGTCACTTTTCTTTTTTTTTCCACTGTGCCATCAAAATAAGAGACCATCATGAATGAGCTAGTTTGGGGAGTTTTTGGAGTCACTCAGTCCCACTCCAGCCTTGTCTAAAGGATAGACGTGGTTTTCTTTGAAGATGCTAAGGGAGGCAGCACGTTTGGCTTGCAAGAATGTTCTTTAGCCCGAGACCAGTGGAGGCAGGTGAGTTTATTCCCTTGCATCATGTACCAAGTTAAAATGAAGCCTTGGTTTTACAGAAGGAGCTCGGTTAGGTGAGCAAACATCGCCAAAATCTGGTACAACAATACCACGTCAGGCCAGCGCTCCGCTTCCGCTCGGGAAACAATAGGAGTTTACACAACTGCAGCCCACTAGAGGTTTTTGCCTTACTTCATGGCTGAGCAACGAGACCCCAAATGTTACAGCTCTGCCTAATGTCCTTGGCTCTGTCCTGCTTTGGAAGGAAACATGCTGTGGCCTGGGCTGCCAATGCTATTTCCTCTCGCTTGTCTTTAAAGGTCTCTTTTTCCAACAGCTGATCGGCTCCGCAGCTCCGGGGAGTACGTGAGATCCGGCTGGCCCACGATCGAGCTGGTATGGCCGTGTGCCATGTTGTTGTTTGTATTGCTTTCATTTTTTTGGCGTTGCTTGGCTCTTCCACGCAACTTGTTTTCATCCTGAACTATGTGCTCATTACATATCCAAACACCCACGCAGGTTTTGCATAAGGAAACTCGAAACACACGCGCAGTAGAGGAGCAAGTTTTGTGATGGGGGAGAATGAGATATTTGTCTTGAGGCAGACACAAACAATTGTCAAATCCCTCAGCTGCCCGTGGTTGGATTTCAAGCTTACTGACGACAAGTATCTGAAAGCTCTGCGCGCATCCTCCTGGCAGAGATGCCGGACACATCTTTTTGTGGTCACCCTGGCCTCTCCCAGCAACTCCAGCTCCTGTCCAAGGCACCCATCCGAGGAACTCCTGCCTCTCCGTCAGGCTGTGCCCTGAACTCCAAAGGGACCCATTTTTGCTGCTAGGAAAGCTCTCTTTTTCCCCTCTGTGGCCTCATCCTCACAAAGCAGCCAGCCACAGGCAGCATGGATCTACTCAGCTCAGGTCCAGCGGGGGGGGGCACTAAATCACACCAGAGGTTTTCAGCAAGGTCCCAAATGATGGTATCAGGAACAGAACTGCTCTGCATGGTGTTTGGTTTTTAAGAGCCCTCTTTAGGGTTCTTCCTCAAAACAGGGGTGAGTCGCTGTCAGAGGCAGCACAGGATAACATCGGTGCCTTTGGCCCCGCTGGTTGCATGGATCTGGCGTTGNCTGCTCTGCATGGTGTTTGGTTTTTAAGAGCCCTCTTTAGGGTTCTTCCTCAAAACGGGGTGAGTCATTGTCAGAGGCAGCACAGGATAGCATCGGTGCCTTTGGCCCCCCTGGTTGCATGGATCTGGTGTTTCATTAACACAGCAAGCACAGGATGGCCCTGCACTAGCAAAGTGGGGTTCAGATACTCATGTTTTCCAAGCCTCTCCCGTTTTTATGGCCTCACTGCCACTGCAGTTAAGCTCTGGCAGCCAACCTGATCAGGATGCAGGAAGATCAGCTGGAGACTCACATGCTGTCCAATTCTGCAGCGCAGCAGCTCCCTTGAACGCCACACTCCTCCCCACTGTGCTCAGTCCACTCAGCGTGAAAAAAACCCTCTCCCAGTGACTGCATAGGACTGGGCAGGCTGAGCCAGTGAAACTGGGGGAGTCAGTTTGCAGCTTGGGATCGCTTTGCTTCCTCACAGCCTTCCCTGCTGCCTAGGCTGCAGATGAATAAAAATTTTCCAGGGCTGTCAGTACTGCGTATTTCACCAGCATTTGCTTCACTTTAAGTCCAAAACGTGCTAAAAATAAGCTGGCTTGGCATCCAGGTCTTGAATCAAGTGGTAATAGGATACAGGGCAGAGAATCTCCTGGGTTGGTTTGCGCTGTGCAGCAGTGAGCAGGGGAATCTGGCTCTTCCTCCTCTTCTTCCTTCTGGCTATTGAGGGGCTGCTGCCCACCACTCGCAATCCCCTGAATTTCATATTGAAAGGTCACAGGTTTTAGGTGACATTTCTCCTCTTGTTGTTATTGAGGTTCCAAATGCTAAGGCAACATCTCCTCCTCTGGGGTTGGGAGTATATTATTATTGAGATCCTTAGTAAACTATTTCTTAGTTACTCCTGCAGTAATTTTGGGAGAGGGATGCCCATAGGCATAAGTTTGGGTAAGTGAAGTCTGAAATGCCACAGAAAGGCCACAAACTTCAAAAAGCTTTGTTAGCACAAGGAGGTGTGGATGTTTGTGCTTTGTGTGTATACTTTATTGTGCTGTTGCAGAGCTGCGTGGCTTTGATACTAGTGAAAATGCAGCAAAACCTCCTCCTCCTGGGAAGGGGTCTTGAGATGAAGCACTTGCTGCCCCTCTTTTTGTTTTTTTTTACCCAGTTGATGTTCAGCCTTCAAGGCTGCTGAACAAATTTTTCATCCACAGGCAGATTTTCTGCCGCATTCTCACTCACTTTCCTAAAATAAAGAAGGGAAAAAAATAAAAAAAAAGTCTTTGTGCTAATTTAATCTAGCCAGGCATCTTGCTGTCCTGCCTGATAATATCTATCCAATCTGTCATTTCCAACAGACAGCAGTTTATTTGTTTGGGGTTTATTTTTCCACCCTTTGGTCTTGAAATATCTCCTCTGCTTTCTCAAGCAGCCCCAGGGATGTCCAAGCCTCCCCCTTGTTTTGGTGGAGGCTCTGTGTTTAAACTCCAAAAAAAACCCTACGACAATCTCAGACAGATAAAGTGTCAAAGGAGACACAACTTATGTGCTGGTTCCTTAGGTGTTTGGGGTTTCAGAGCCACTATGCAGCCGTGCATGGGTCAAAGCACTGAAAAAACAACCCAGTGCAGGAATGGAGATCCTGGTGGAAGCTTCCCTCCAAACTGAGCATGACACTGCAGCCCCAGAGAGGTAGTGCTTCTGGCAAATTATCCAGCAGCATCAACTGCAAAGGAGGAAATTATTAAATCTCAGTTATTTCCTAAAATCCACAGCAAAAGGAAAAAAAAAGGTTATTAAATGCAATAACCTGCAAGATGTGTGACACCACTTGGTTTCCTTCCCACAGCCCAGACCTCCAGGTTGCTCCTCCATGAAGCATGTAGACCAGCTGTTGTATGGATGGAAAAAAATAACCCAAGGAAGAAGCCTCTGATTAACTCTAGCAACCAGTGCTCAATCTGAGAATCCTTTCAAACAGGATTGTTGGTCAAACACTAAATCTGGGAACTACTCAATTATCTGTATTTGCATTTTACTTGCTATTTACTTTTATTTATCTTTTTACTGTTATTTATGTTGACTTTAAAGGCTTTAACTCCTTGGAAAAAAAAACAAAAACAAACCCAAAACAAAAAAAAAACCCAA
>VXBZ01001088.1:26118-121802 GCA_013399135.1 Heliornis fulica | reverse complement strand
GGGGATGCACTGGACCCAGGTTTGAGGGGGAAAATGTGCACTTAGTGTGGGAGAGGCTAGTCACCAGGTTAAGTGGGGAGAAGGGTAAGTAAACCTTTCCCTTACCCCCTCACCCCATCTCTGAAGGTCTGGGCATGTCAGGTGCCTGTGGGCAGTGTGTTTTTTGGCAGCCAGGCTTCCTGTCCTGCCCCTGACCTCTGAAATGCTGGAGGCTCGCTGGGCCACTGTCACCTGTTGTGAGCCCTTTTGGGGAAGGGGTCATCTGCTGCCCTTGCCTTCTGCTTTAAGGAGTTTGGGGTTTGGCGAAAGGGGACTGGAGCTGTGTTTTATAGTCAGTGGTTTGCACTGCTGTACTAATGTGACCCTGTCCTGAATGGAAGTCTTGGCTGTGTGGCAGCCCAGCTATGGCCTGTTACATTCCTCTAGTTACTGAAAGTAAAATTTGGAGTTGATTGTAATGTGGTCTAGGTGTGCTATTTTTGATACCCCTTTTTAATAAGTTCTCATTTGAGTTGCAGGTCTGTTAGGAATGCAGAGCTTGGTTATTCTTGTATGTTGAGTCTTGTCTAATCATTGGTTGTGCAGAATTTAACAACCTTGTATTGAAATACCTTTAAGTTGCTCGCTGTCAACAAGTGACAGGGTTGGCTTCTTTGTTAATTATTAATGTCATGAATTATCTCCACTTTCCAAATCAAGTGAAGCTTGGAAAAAAATTTTTTCTGACTAAACTCCTAGTCATTGTATTTCTGTATGTTTGCTCTCTTAGGTCACAGAATCACAGAATGTCAGGAGTTGGAAGGGACCCCAAAAGATAATCTAGTCCAACCCCCCCTGCCTGAGCAGGATCACCTAGATTAAACCATACAGGAACATGTCCAGCTTGGTTTTGAATGTCTCCAGAGAAGGAGACTTCATAACCTTTCTCGGCAGCCTGTTCCAGGGCTCTGTCACCCTCACATTGAAAAAAGTTTTTTCCTTAGATATTAAAAAGCACTGGATTCTTTTCTAACTGATAATCTTTGGTGATCATGAAGGTAATCCCTTTACCTTTCCAGTTAGAAAGGCTTGACTTTAAGGCATTTCCTTCAGGTCTGTGATGCTGCTTGTCATTATTTCTATCAACGTTTCTGGCTTTCAACATCATATTAAGGTGCTGATTGCTGAATGGAAGGGTGACAGTCCATTATTGATCTCACTGATGCAATATAAAGAGATAATACTGTCTTTCTCCTTGATGCTCCTTTCCAAGGCTCCCGTTAGTCCTTTTTGCTACAGGCTCATGTCAGGAATTAGTGTTCATGTGGTATCTGCAGTGCTGCCCAAAGTCCTTAATGTCATTGCCTTCTGTGATACAGTTCTCTGTCCTGTAGTAGGGCTGATGTTTTACAAATGCATGACCTTGCATTTGGCTGTTTTTTAAGATACTGCTTAAATGTCCTTGTCAATAAAAACAATTTTAATGGCTCTTAAGGAGTTTCCAATAATCATAGTGACATAGTCATTCCTCGGCATGCTGACCTTGGTCTCAGGGATGCTGCTCCTGATATTCGTGTACTGTATGATATGATCTTTTTTTAAGTGGTTGTATGGTTTTAAATTGAAACAAAGCTTTGAAGTATAAACCTTTCAGTGCCATTGTCCAAGGAAGAAATTGTTTAGTCACTTGCATTGCACCTGCTTATGGCATGCTGAACTGATACTGAAACTCTTAAAAACACTGAAATTGCCCGAAAAAATATTATGTTTTAAAAAGCAGTTTTCAGAGACCTTTCTGGTCATGTTCTAGTTTAGGATCAGTAATCTATTGAAAAACACTTTTTCCCCAAGGATAGAAGTTTCTTCTGGTGAATGCCAGCATCTTCTGGTGGTGGTGCTAGGGAATTAATCAGTGCTGGTTCTAAGTTCTGGGTTATTTTACCAGTGCTGTAGCTACCTGAATGTTTGCAAAGACCTTTCCAAACACTAGATGAAAATTGTCCTTCTTGAGTCTGCCAAAGAATAGTTTCATTGTTTCTCAAACTGCTGGAGTTGTCCTCTGTTGGCTTGTAGCTATCAGCAGGAAGACTGACTTGGATATTTGTTTTAAAAACTCTGTGGGTAGAAGTGAAAGAGCTAGTCTAGTAATAGTGTCTAGTTCAGTCTGTGGTGTAGGGGAGGTTATGCCTTTGGGAAGAAAATTGATCCAAGAGGAAATTAGTTCTTGAAACATCTGGTGTTTCCAGAGAGACTCTGCCTGTGCAGAGGCAACAGTGCGTTGAGAGGCTTCAGCTTGTTCAACTTGGAAAACGTTCAACCCAGCATGTCACCCAAGACTCCTACATCTGATCCCTTCCTTGCCTCTCAGCAGTTCCTCCCTACAGGAATGGAGCCACATGAGAGGCTACTTCATGATATCTCACAAGGGATCAACCTAGGGATTTCCCCACCAGCATCAGTTGCTTCACAAATGAGTTGTTTGACACACTGAGTGACATCTGGACTTTATTCTTGTCTCTCCTCTGGCCTTCTGGAGAAAGTGATGAGCTCAGTCACTACATTTTTTTTGCACAAGGGGGGAATAAACAATTTGTAGAAGGTAGTGTAACCCATGCCCAAGCTTGTTTCCTCTGGTAAGGAAGAGAACTAAAAGCTATTACTCTCTCTTCTGAGTGAAGCACTTCATGTCCTGATGTTTCTAGTAGCCTGGTTCTGTACCTGCTCTAGTTTGAACTGCCTGCTAAGGTGAATATCAGCTGAAGTGTTGTGCTCTGTGTGATGGCAGTCATGTACCTTTTTCTGTTGCCAAACGCTGAATTGCTGTATCCTAGGACCATGGTTTCTAGTGGTTGCATCAGACTCGTGACTGATGATATCCTGTGCTTGGCTAATGCACTCAGGTCCATTTGTCACCGTTTTATACAGCTGCAATCCCACTCAGAGACTAACAAGAGCCTTTCACTGTGTTATGCTAGTCATGTACCTTGGTGAGGAAATGTAATCCCATTTTTGTTGCTCAGATTTTCAGACTCATTCAGGTTTTTCTCCTGTATGGTATCTCTGTAGATGAAGATCAGTATATTTTCTGGATTTAACTTTAGGGCTTATATTGGTATTTTGTTCAATTATTTCTTGTGTTAAGGTTGTTATTAAGAGTATAAATTTAAATTGGTTTCTTAGCTGATAATTTAATGCCATTAGCAACCTCCTCCTAATTGGAAGTTACTTTTTCATTGCAACACATCTTGACCTATTTCACTGTAGACTTGAGTTATTCTGCTATGTCCAGTCTTTCCCAGTTTGACGTGTTATGTGTTGAAGCCTGGATGGCTCTGTGTATCTTAGAAAATGTACTGGAACAGGGAAAGATCCAGCTGATTTGTTACAATACACTTAATTCTGTGTGATTTTGCTGGTTTTCTGTGTTTCTATCAAACCAGAGGAAGGAAACTAAGTGAATAATACTTTGATAGTACAGTATGAGTGATGCGTAGGCTTCCAAAGTGAGAATGCAATAATTTTCTTTTTTTGCTTTTCAGTTAAGAGGATATGAGAGTAAGTTCCTGCCCAGTCTAATCAAACATCTACTGCTGTATTGTTTATTGTGAAACAGAAATGTACTCTTTTTTTTCATACCTAAGGTATGCAAGGCATTTGCAAGAAGGTACAGAAAGTGTAACAAACTTCTTGAAGTAAAGGCCATGAGGATTTCTAAAAAAACCACCCTAAATACAATCTAACAGACAGAAAATAACCTTAATTGTAGCCATGCTGTTCTTTGAGATTGCTGTAACAGGAAGAAACATGTATTTGTGGCTAGTGAAATGTGATTCTCAGTTTCTCCTCCTACCTCATGAAACTGATGATTCAGATGTGTACCTTATAGGTTCATAAATCTTGTTCTGGATGTGTGCAGGTCTTGAACAATCTCACATTCAGGTTGAGATCAGTCATGACTAATGAGAAAAGGTTTGTTGTTTCCTCTCTGTTTTCTGATGCTGAGCTCTGTTTTCTGTTGAGGTCTCAGCAGTTTAAAGCTGCCTGAACCACACCAAAAAGGCAGACTAGCAAAGTGTGCTTTAGAGCTTTTCTGGCAGGGGGAACTGTGCTCATCATGCAGACACTGGAAGTCTTAATACACTGCCAATGTCTCATGGTTTCTTAAATCAGTTACAGAGCGGTAACAATTTCCATTCTAGCTGTAGAACAGTGTCTTTGTGTGGGATTTTTGCACAAATAAGCACAAATGTAGTTTTTTCAACTACAGTGTTTATAGCTTTACTTGAGTGTTTTAATGTAGCCAATTCACTTTCCTTATTGCTTTGCATTTAGATATGGGAAGATAAGCAGGCATACCTGCTGGCTGGCTGTAACTACATGCTTGTGATGTCTTTGCAATATTGATCAACACTTTTAACACTTGCTGAAATGACTTTGGAATGCAGGCACTGACTAATGGAGTGAGCTGGCTAGCTCTGTTCCCCTCTGGTGAACCCTATGTATATAAATGTTCTCAGTTCTGCTTCTTGTCCTGTCCAGTGTCCAGTGGAAAATTCTTTTTTACCCCACTTAATTGTTTGGATTTTCAGGATGCTTCTAGACAATCTCTTGTCATGACAGGCTTTTTTTTTTTTCCCTTCCCTTCCTCACACCAGTTCTGTAGCTGGGATTTTTCTCTTAAAGCTGAAATTCAGTACATAAAAATATTTCTCTAAAAAATAAAGTTACATGTGGATTGAATACATAAGTATTAGGTGCTCTCTAGTGTCTGATAAGGTGAAGTAGTGAGAAAAAGGTCAGAGAGGTGGAGAGAGTGGACAAAAAATTACAAAATTATGAATTTGTTCATTCCTTATGTTGTCATTGGAAGTCTCATAGGTCTTCATTCCCAGGTAAAAACACAAATGCAGTAGTAGAAGAAATTTCTTTAAACTCCAGTTAAAATACAGCTGTTGTTTGTGAGATTAGACAGAGTTTTATGCACTGGCAGAAGGATGAAGGTGTAATGCTAATTGTTCCAGTACCCTAATGTGATCAACCTGGAGTAACCTGTATTACTCTGAGGTTCAACCTTTTATGGGATGGCATTTTGGGGAATATTAATGTGAAATTTTCATAGGAGGTGTTAACATCATCAGATTATGGTTAATTTGTTCTGTATATAGCTTTATATCCAGCAAGCTTAATAAAGGTTTTTTCTAGCTCCTGATTACTAATTACTGGCTTAAAGACTTCAACATGCTTTCCAACAGAGCACGTTTTCCTTGGGATAACAGTTGTTATTGCTGAGGCAGCATGTGCACTCTGAATATTTTTTTTTTTTTAACATGGCATAGAATACATTTTATTATTCTATATGTTCATCATCTTTTTAGCAGATCACTGTTAAAATGCATGGTTAGGTTTATCACCATCATTGATTTTACGATGTGATCAAGATTTTTATGTTGAGGTTAAGTGCTGTGTGCAGCATTGATTCAGTCAGTTATCCAGAGGTCAGCATGTTCCAAACTTCCAAAGCAAGCCAGTGCTTGGCTTAAAAGTTTATATTAAAATGCAATTAAACTAAAACCAAATATAGTTTGGCTTTTTTGACTACAGCCTGCTGAATTTTGTAGGAACTGTAAATTCAGCTGGGTCTGAAACCAATATACTAGTTACTAGAAAGGGAAGAGGGAAGATGTAAAGTGGTTTGTTAACTTGGGTAGCTGCTATTTTAATCATTACTTGAAACTCAGTATGCATAATCTTTCAGAGATTATTTCCTGGATTAATTTAAATCATGGAACACATCCATATATTTATGTTGAGGATAGCAGCCTGCATGTCTGAATTTAAACTGTAAAAGCAAACTGGTTAATAGCTCTTGCTGCTCCTCTGGTGTGTTCTGCAGTTCCTGGAAAATGACGTGATCTCGATAATGGAGAAAAATTGTGCACTGGTCATTTTGAGTTTGGTGGTGTTTTCCTCAGTCCTCTCTGCCTTTTATCCCCAGGCTGACTGCTGGGTTCATAATGTCATTTTTGAGCTCTGGGTAGGTGCCTGAAAAAAAACACTGAAACTCTACTTGGGACATTACCTGTATTTTTCTTCATTGTTTTTCTATAGGTACATGCTTCCAGCGGCATTTGGTTTTTAATGTAGCTATTAAAATAGTAATTTTCTAGCCTATTCTACATTTGAAAGTTGTATTAGTAAATAAATGCTCTTAATACAGAGTGTTAAAAAGGAAGAAAAACATTTGCATTAGGTTAATTGACATGTAAGGAATTGCTGAATGAGTTCCCACCACCCTTTCTTCATGATGGGTATTGTTAAGTTTCACATTTTGTCTCCTAAAAAAACCTGCTTTCTTGGACAGGGTTTGGAAACTGTCAAATGTGAAAGTAATGTTGGCTTGGGAACTGCTGTGCCCTCTAGCAGGAATTATTTATATTGCCCTAAAATACAGAATTATTCCCCAGTATAGCTCTAGGGGCAAATGTTTCTGATTTGTAGCATCATTCCCCAAATAACCAGTACTTAACGACAGGTTATGTTTGTTTATTTTCCCAGCTTCGCATTTTGTCTTCTGGATTCCCTGAGTAGTTTTCATTGAAAACTGAGTAGTTTTCATTGTTAGAAAACCTGAATTTTGAAAGGAAAGCTAATACAGTGAAGGTGGTCCACCTGGAAGCAGGAGAAATCTTCTGTAGAATGTTTTGATGAAAAAGCTCCTTAGATGTCATTAGTTTGGACATGGTGGGGCTTCACTGTGTTTTGTTAAACATAGTCTGGCTTGAATTCTTTTACAAACAACATTTTTTGGGTGAATGTTTTACTAAGTATGAAGTTACAGTTCTGATGAATATTAAAGATGTGTTTATGGCTTACATTAAGAATTTATATCTTTACATGTGATCCCTTAGTCTGTTTTTTGTGGATTCCTCCTTTGAATGGAAATATTAATAGCATTGTGGCATGTAAGAGCACTGTAGCAATATTGTCAAATCATGGAAAACCTAAATCTACTTCCTGGCCTTTGTGGAAGTTTTCTGTATGTGTGTTAGAAATACTTCAAGAATGTGATGCTTCCAAAATACAACATAGTCGGTTCATAGAGATGGATGTGTGGTAGACATTGCCTTCCTCTGATCTTTGGAAAAGGTCTTTTGGAGATGAGGAGCGAGAGCAGTGTTATACAGAAGTGTGCTGCACAACCAGTGTTGTGGAAGGTTTGGGAAGTCTTAAATTCAGTGGCTTTTCTGGTAGTTGCTCATAATAGAAATCCATATGTTCATACACTGTCTTTTTTTTTTTTTCTTTTTTTTTTTTCCAGCTAGATGTAAGATTATTACTTTTTAAAAATGAAAACTGAAACTTGTAATAAAGTGGCCACCACTGGTGATATCTTAAACTCTAGCAAATTTTACTACAATATCTTACTGGCTACAGATTTAGCGAGCTGAAGATTCTAACATCTCCATCTTTTTCTGTGAATACTGAAGAACAGAAATCACCCCATTCTTGGTCTTTTTATCGATCCGGGGATTGATTTCTGCTCAGGGAGCCTCCAGGAGCCTCTCACAGGGTAGACTGCATGCATGCCATACTCCTTGAGTTTAGTACTTTGTGGATCACTTAAAAGACTGGATTTCAAACACTCTTGTGCCTTAGACATGCAGAAATGAACACTGACTATGAAAACAAATGGGCAAGAGAAAAGGGTCCAGGTAAGATTATATTCAGTAATATCAGTTCACTATGGTTCCCACTCTACGCTTCTCTGGTGCAGCCTCACCTGGAGCTCTGAGTGCANGGTTGAATGTCAGGAAGAGATTCTGTCCTGAGAGGGTAGTGGGACACTGGGCCCCAGGGAAGTGGTCCCAGCACCCAGCTTGACTGAGGTCAAGAAATGTCTGGACGATGCACTCGGTCTTCTGCTGTGACTTGGCTGGTCCTGTGTGGAGCCAGGAGTTGGACTTGATGATGCTTGTGGGTCCCTTTGAGCTCGGAACATTCTGTGATTCTGTGATAGGGTGATCAATGAAGCAGTCTTTATAATTTCTGATATCATCAATTTAAATATTTTCTTTTCCAAAAGTAGATAGACTTTAAAGTATATGGAAAATACCTGTTGTTTCAGTGATCAAGCAATACTTAAATTTAAAAACAAAGCTAGTGTGGGAAGAGAAAATTACATTGATAGTTTTAAAGTTTAAAGGTTCAGCATTATTTACGAGTTAAATTGCATCTCAACTATTAATCCCTAAACATTGGGACAATTAGGCTGGTAATCATCTGTGATTTGTGAAGGTGTTGTCTACTGGCATATGTTGTTGGTAGCCACCTGACTCTTACTTTTTTCAATTTATTTTTCTGCAGTGCTAATACTGATATTACCAACTGGAGCTGGGAGCTCTTGCTGCTAAGGATTTGGGTTGCTCTGTGATACAGTCAAAAGTTTAATCTGTGATTTAGGGTTGTTGAGTGTCACTGGAATAGAAGTTATTTACCAAGCTCTGATAACTTGCTGGGAGTTTGCTATACTGATGTAATTTTAGTCAGTGTTGGTAACATTTAATTTATGATACATCAGGAGGAAGCACCGATGATTCAAAAATACCTTGTTTAAATAACTCCTAGCTACACAAAGGGGAGTGAAAGGGTGTGCTTTCCAACTTGTGTTACTGGGAATGTCTTGTGTTTTTTAGTTAAGGCCTTTGTGTATCATTGTGGTGGCTGGGATGAGAGGCAGCTTACAGGCAAACTGTTCATCTAGAGAAA
Source organism: Heliornis fulica (assembly GCA_013399135.1). Classification (NCBI taxonomy): domain Eukaryota; kingdom Metazoa; phylum Chordata; class Aves; order Gruiformes; family Heliornithidae; genus Heliornis; species Heliornis fulica. The sequence continues at coordinate 113,057 of VXBZ01001088.1, read as the reverse complement.
TAATTAACTGGTTTTAATGGAACTAGTTCTAGGCCAGAGCCAAATGGTAGCTGTTTTGTTGTCTACTCTAGTTAGCTGTGATGTAATAAATGTGTTTCTGTGAGGTGAATTCAGAATACATCTGTATATTTTTGCATGCTGTATGTGGCTATTTACTTTTTATAGAAGTAAATTATATAATGTATTGGATGTTTATATGAAACCCTGCTGCTGAGGAGATAGAAGCAAATTCAAACAGTAAGTTCTGGTAGTAGTATCACATTTTGAATTGTGAACTTGCATATATGTGTAACTCAAACTTTGTTTTACTACCCCTGCAGTGGTAAAAGATGCCAACCTAACACCGACCCAAACCCAAAAAGCCTTGTTTCCTGCCTAGTAATTGTCATGTGTTACTGTTTCAACCAAGAATTTTCTGTGCCTTCACACCCTATGCCATTCTAAGCAGAGGATTTTTCCAGTGGAAAGGAGATAAACTTTACAACAGAATCTGAAAAGCTATTTTTAACCGCTTTAGGGGAGAGCTGTAGGTACATACAACATGTTAAAAAACACAGCATGTGGTTTGAAAGCAGCATTAGTTGCAGTGAGTTTCTGGGAGTTGCAGGAGAAAAAAAAATTCTCTAGTTCTTTCTTCCAAGATCCATGGAATAGAGCATTTTGGTATTGGATTTTTTTTTTCTTTTCTGTTTTTTTTGTTTAAGTCTGTGTGTACATTCCGTTGTCCACACTGGGCAGGAGTATATTTGTTGGTGTTTTAATCTGGCTGGTGTGATTCCACATATTTGAAATAGTTGGCCCACCACATCTTACAGTCATAGATGAAGTGGACTTAATGGAAAGTTTAGTCCTAGTGTTCTAGTCATTGTATTCTTGCTTGTCTCTTTTGGGATGGTTGTAGGAAAAAATGAGAAAACTGTCACAAGGACAACCCTGAAGAAAGCACTTTGTTTTCGGTCAGGCTATGTTTTCATGGCAGCCCAACTAGTTCTTGCAGTTCTATGGTGTGGTACCTCTGCTGTTCTCTACAATGTCTGCATCCGAGTTCCAAGTCCCCTCGGAGCCGTGTGTGCCCTTTTCTGCAGGACTGCTCTCTGAAGAGCAATCTGAGTGTGCCAGGCAAACCTAGTGTTTTGGATTTGTTTATGTTTAAGCACTTGTCCTTAAAGCCATGCATTTCTTAAATAGTAGCTTCATGGAAATATTTAGTTTAGATGCAAATTATAGCAACCTTAACCTAATTTGCAGTATATTTTGCAGAGTCATCTTATTTCTCCCTCCTCCCAAAGTAAAGAAAAGCTCTTGCTTTAGTGAGTGTTGTTCTTGAAACCATGGAGCTGTTTGCACAGAGAAGTCCTCTGGTAATACCAAGCATGGGGATATCTCTATGATTCCAGCAGAGATCAGCCAGCAGTTGGTACGACGGATATGGCGGTTTCTGAGGTGGCAAAAGGAAAAGTTATCTACTTCCAGCAGTTGCAAGACCAACATGTGCATGGGCAATAAAAAAAACCCCAAACTTCCACTGTGTTTCTGCCAGGAGGGCAGCCAGAATGATGATGTGCTTCACTTAGTGTTGGGGTGCTTGCAGTGAAGACTTGGATGCTAATAGCCATGAAGGAAGCTAGTGTATGAATTCAGGGCACACCACAAACGTGGTAGAGGTGTTACTGTTTGTGGTGCAAATAAAACAGCTCCTTCTGCTTAGCTTTTAGTGTGGGGTAGGTGTGCCCACCAAGTAGCAGAGGTACTATGAGACCTAATTGTTTTAGTAGCTATTTGCCAGTGGGAGAATCGTATTGGGAGCTCACTCCAATATGAATCCCTTGGATGGATCCAGATGCTCAACTTTTTTTCTTTTTTGTGCTGGCACTAGTAAGCTCAGTTGGAGAACTGGTGTGACTAAAGAAGTTATTTATGCTAATCTTTATTATAGCTGCTGGTGTAGGGAGGGGGAGGATGAAGCACAAGTGGGTGGAATGGTCCCTTTTGGCAGTGCTAGACTAGATCTTGTATCTACAGTTTATGAGTTATCTCAAACTGTGTTTAATGGCTTGATTTTTTTCACAGGAAAAGCTTGTGTAAAACTATTTGGTACTTGTAGCTCAAGGGCTTACAAAGATTTTTTTCTTAACGTGTTGTGAAAATTACACGGAAAGTTATTGAGTTAATGGAATTTTTAAATTCTAAAGTTTCTCAATTTTAATTGAGGTGTCATGTCTGAAAAACTTGCTGCCATGTACTGTGTAAGAGTTTTGTGATGTCTGGAGAAAGGGTTTTACATGGAAAGAGGCATCTGTCATTAGGACATACATGCATTTGTTTCTTACTGTCTCATGACTGCTGGAATGTTTGAATTACTCCAAGCCCATAAATTCTTCTAGACCATTACAGTAAATTGTCTTTAGACATAAAGAGTTCTCTTTTCTTTGTTTAATAAATTAGTAACCCATGTGTTTCTAAACATATAACTCCATTGACACTGCTATATTTATCTTTTAAATTTCTTCTTAACCTAAATTTTTTGGGACCTGCCTGTCCCTTTTTCTCTGTTTTTACAGAATGATTTTTATCTAGTGTAGCTGTACTGATTGAGATCCTTCTTGGGTGTGGCAAACTGATCTTTGGCCTGAAGAAGCACATAAATCTACTTTGAAAAATATGATCTTTGGGATCTGCCCCAGTTATAAGATGGCTTTTTCCAGCAGGGCATTATCTGACTACATAACCGTGCCAATTCCTGCAAATGTTGCTTAATGTGTGAAGAGCTTATAGTCTAATGTTTAAAAAAAATGTAATAGCATAATAAATAAAACTTATTCTGTAGGGTAAATTGTTTCCTTGGGTGATAGGATAAAGTTCTGAAAAGGAGTAGAGCCATACAGTGTTAGGTGCTTTTTATCTGCATCACTTAATTATTTCATGTAAGATAAGTATCTCCTTCAAGTTCAGCAGTTTTTTTTTCTCTCTCCACATATTAAAAGATACTAAGAAATTAATAAGTTGGGTTTTTTTTGCCTTGTCTGTGGCATGGTATAGGGAACTGCAAGTATGACTCTTCTCAAAATGAGTGTGTGTTGGTTTCTAGTGGTGTCTGGGCTTTGAGACCGGTGACCATCAGTTCCCCAGTTCTCTCCTTCTGTTTGCTTGGTTCATTTTGTCCCTGTTGTAATTAAAGACAGGCTAAGTTTGAGCTGGAGTTGGGCCTCTCTGTGCTGCATTCTAGATGTACTGAGTTGGATGCTTAATTGTGCAGCCTAATGGCTTGATGTTTCCTATTTTTGTGGGGTTAACGAGGGTAGTGCATGTCTGTATGCTGTTAACACATGTGTTCTCCTTTGGGGGTGTGTGAATAAATGTGTTATTGTTGCCATGTGATGATGGAAACTAGCTAATGGGAGAGGGAACCCGAGTTTGGTTCCTGTGCCACATAAAAATCCTGTTGCAAATCCTACAGATGGGCAGCCACTAATTCAGCTCTCTAAAATGTACAGATTTTAAGGGTCCACCCCAGTCTAGTTCCATGCTGTTTCCCTTGTCACTGCACGGGACTGCTTAGATACCGTTGCTAGTGTGGTGATTTTGGTCTGCCCAATGTGGAAAGAGCAAGCTAATTTCTCTGTCTGCTAATGCTCAACCTCTGACTTAACCTCTTTCCCTTCTGAGCTTTTATACAAGCACTTTTTCCTCCAGTCCTTTGCAGCAATCCAGATGCTCGTGTTCTTTTCCTCCTACACAGCAGATGGAGATGGCATAAGCCTTTTGATGACTGCTTCCTTCTTTTTACATAAGTTTTATGAGCTGGTGAGTTGGTTCCTTGGACATGGTGGAGCTTGTAAGTCCTGTCCAGCAGGTGGTGCATCATTCCCTTGCCAACAGCTATATCTATTTTAGGGTTGGCTTTTGTGAAAGTTTTTAATTTAACCTGGTAGGTGAGCTTTACCACGTGGTTGTAGGAAAGGGGAAGGCAGATCCTTCTGATTTTCAGGATGGTAGCCAAAAAAAACCCAACAACTACTATTAAGATTTTGTTAATTACCTAAATGCTGTGGGTATTCGAAACGGTAAGAAAACAGGTCAGAGGTAATTTTGCCAGTTGAAGAATTGAACTTCTGTTTTCTCGTGTGCTGTTCTAGGTTTGTAGCTCATAGGAAAAACACTAAAATTTGGCATGAGTTAGATGGTCATCTTCCACTCTCCAAGAAGGCTTAAGTAGGTTAGCAGCTTGCCCTCTCCGTTCCAGTATTGCCTGTCTAGTGAAGGACACTTTTTGGCTTGCGAGCTGTTTAATTTTCATCCTTTTAACCTTACTGAAAAGTTCTTGCCCTGTTGAGGTGAATGAGACTGTTTTTTCCACTTCATTATGGACTTGGGCCTACGTAAGTTCATCTGTTTCACATTTATTTCACAATTTGGATTTTTTTTATTTCGCAACTTGGAGATCCATTTCACAACCACAAGGCTTGGAGGCCTATTTTGATGGGTTCTGTAAAATAGCAATGTAGAAAAATTTTAATAAGGTGGGGGAACCACAGTTTCTGAGTAGTGATTTGGGTAGTTGCACGAGAATGTTGTTTTGTGTGTATGACAGATCTTATTAGAAAGGTAAAATACAACATGGCAGTTGTTTAAATCAGTTTTGGCTTCTGTTTTTTTTAGGAATATCTTGGTGGACAAACCCAATGATCAGTCCTCGAGATGGTCTTCAGAAAGCAATTATCCTCCCCAGGTAAGCACTTGAAACTCTGCAACTGTTAGAACTGTGTGTACAACTTAATGTATACTGCAGTTTTATTTTAAATGTAGGCTGCTGCTGTTTATATTGACAGCTTTTATAGACTGCTTTTCTTTAGTGTAATGCAGGCTGTTGTGTTGGTACATCAGGTATTTACATTTCCCGGAATTTATTTATGATCTTTCAAGAAATGCTTCTTGCTGGGAAGGAAGTTTTGCATTTCATCCTTGACAATTCTGGTTGTACTGGAAATAATCTAACCTTATGGTTAGATTAAGCTGCTAATGAGGCATGCAGGTCCCCCTTTGTCAGCACTACTGGAAACTGTTGGAGATTGCTGGCCTGAATCCTACATCTAAGGAGATTGTATTTGTTTCTCCTAATAGCGCATTTGGAAATGGAGACTCTGTTTTAAAGAGACATGAATGTCACCTTTTGTGCTGATTCATCACCTTATTTAAAAAGAAAAAAAAGATTTGTATTGATTTATAGCATCTAATTTCCACTATTAATTAGATTGTTAAATAACACCCACCCCCTCCCCAACCACATGCGGGTTTTTTTTGGGTTTTGTTTTGGTTTTTTTTTTATCCTTCCAATAAATGTGTTATCCTTCTATTTCTTCTAGATCTGTACCTTGTTGCTCTGGTACTGCTTGATCAGCTTTTGTATCTCTTATGCTGGTAGCTATAACTTCTTTTAAGACACTGGTGCACAGCAGTGTGCATTGCACCATATTTAGTTTTTCTGCTTATCTGCTTACATAATCCAACATACCTCACGAGTTAAGTCTCACGGTTTTTTCTCTATGTAAATCATGCTACTTTGAAGGTGTATTAGTCTAGGCTGATGGCACCTTATAGTGATGGCTCATCCTATCCAGCTGAAAGGTTTTCATCTTGGTTTTGGTGGTAGTATTCTGTACTCCTGGGTCTGTAAAAGTTGTGGGGTTTGGTTTTAGTTTTTTTACGAGGAGGAGAGGGAAAAGTATTTTGTTTATACCATTAATGTGTGTCAGAAACCTGTTTGTGAAGACTAGTAATTTTTGATCCTCTTGATGCCTGTGTGTATCTACTATTTTTTGATTTATTTTTTTAAATATCTATACATTTTGATAAACAGTAAAGGAATTTAATCCATAGCCTGAAGCTGTATTAGTCTATCTAGGAATTACTGATTGCTGGGTAATGGGTATTGAGCATTCATTGTATCTTAGTCTATGCCATCTTTTACTTCCTTCCATGCAGGAAGCACACCTTTTTATTAGAGCTTTGTTGTTCACAAGGCAAAGTTAGTTTTGGGTGTAGCTTTGGACTGGGTGTTTCACCTGAGGTGCTCACAGTTGTTGCTAATAGATGCTCTTGCATTTTCTGGGCCATTGTGAATAATCTGTGCTGACAGAATCCCAATTCTGGTATGGGAACACATCTCTTGTAAACAGATGCTTTAGAATATTCCAAACCTATGCTTAAAGCTGACAAGCAGTGGTATAAGTCATAGTCAGAGACTACATTAAGCAGGGAATAGAGTGACTTCCGTACAAATTGCATGAGCTTGTTAGACATCTTCCAACAATTCTATTTGTATTGATCATGGACTGAATGAAGATGCTGTTGCAGAACTGCTAAACCTGGAGAGCTGGGCACTGCTCCCCACAAGCAAGTAATTTAACTTTTGATACAAGAGAAATTAATCAATTTTATCACAGATCTGTATCTGTATGTCTTGTGTCTGTTTTATTTCTCTGTGACTCTCGTCTCTCTTGCAACTGAGATTGGCAAGACTGTATATTTGAGTTACTTTTGTTTTTAAATATCACATAATATATCAGGGAACCTGGCTGCCTACATGGAAAAGGCCATTCTGCTGGATTCTCCTTCCTACAATCTCTATATCCAATACAGAGAAACAAAATGCTGTGTAGTGGCTCATGCATTTAGCAAGCCAAATCCCAAGTGCCAGAGATCATGTATTAACAGTGCCTCTAATATATACTTTAGCTACTTCTCAGCCTTATAACCTGAGTAGTTATTAATGTAAAGCATTTTTTACAGTGTAACTTCTCTGTTGAAAGATTAGCTGGAAAGAGAAAAGAGGGAATTAAAGTTTGCAGCAGAGGCCTGTGTGCAAAGAATGAGGTTTTTTGTTATTTCAGAGTATATAGAAGCAAACAGTTCCAATTGATATTGTCTCATACTTGACAAAAAAGCTTCAGATCTGGTTCCACTTTGCTTAAAATAGCTAGTTCTTGCATCTTGCCCATTGAAAGACTGCCACATTTTATTGTGGGTAAAAGTTTTATTCAGGTTTTCTGCTTTCTCATTCTGGCAGGTGGCTGAAGTTCTCAGGCACGTTTTAGAAAACCTGAGCTGAAATAGTGTTTGAGTGAATTCTAAGTGTGGTGGGGGAGAACTTGGGAAATTAGTTGCATTGCACTAGAAGTTGAGTATTTCATATTCCAAAGAATGAGGATATATATACACGCACTTGACTTCTAATCCCCACAATAAACATCATGTATCCTATGGAAAATAAAGTTTATGGATTGTGTGTTGGCATCACTTGATTTAAAAATTAGTTGCCTTTGTCGTGACGTGTTTGTGAAACTGTGTGGGCCGTAATAGTCCAGGACAGGAAGTGAACTGAAACTTGGTAAAATAATGCTTTCCTTGTTTCAAACTTGGCTGACTGAAAGTAGGGCTCAGGCTCGACACAAGGACTAATGTCAGTCATGCTCACTGTAACGTGCTATGAGATATTTTAATAAGCTGCAGCCCTAATCATTAGTGTTTGTCTCATTAGAGTGTATCTCACCTTAATGTAAAGGTTTAGTAGTTTCTTGCCAAGGTGGTGACGCTGCACTGGCTTAGAAGTAAAAAGACGAGTCCTAAATTCAAAACATTGAATTATTTCCTTCCCTTGTTGATGGAAACAAAACACCTCTCCAGGCACTTTTTCTTTCAGTGTTCATCTAGGTAGGGGGAGGATTGTAGGATCATAGAATCTCCTGAGTTGGGAGGGATCCATAGGATCATTGAGCCCAACTCCTGGCTGTACACAGGACCAGACAAGTATGAATCAGAAGAATATGGGTAGAAGCCTGAGAATCTGTTTGGTAGCTCAGGGAAGATCCATGCTTTGCAGTAGTTGTGCCAAAGTCTCTATTAAACCCTTCTGAAAAGGGGAAAAGAAATAAATGTGGAAGTGAAGACACTTGGAATGCTGCCATACAACTGTAATGAAGGGTTTGCCTACCTTTATGGGTATGGTAGAGTTAAGTAATTCTCGTGGCCATGAAAGCCACCAGTTGGTTATGAATGAATGCCAGTGAAAGGAAATACATATGACAGCTGTTTTTCTGTATTAAACTAGATATCTTTCTTGAGTCTTGAAATAGAATGACCCAGAAATTATATATTCAATAACAAACCTGTTATGTAGTAACCTATTCAGGCGGAAAAGGACTGATGATTCTATTTTTAAACTAGTCTTAGGCTTACATGGGAAGTGTGAAGCAGTAAGGTTGGTAAAGCTGAAGACCATGGCTCTGTGACAAATGCTCATCCTGATGGCCCAGTGATGGTCTAACTTGGAAAACGACGTGCAGAAGAACATTTAATTGCCCTGACTGGATTGATTAATAGAGTGTAGAACAAAAGGATAGATTTTTATTTAGCCACAAGGTTAATTGCAAAAGCAGGGTGTAGGCTTGTGTAGTGGGCAAGGGCATCCACTGTTATTTCATATTTTTATTTTCACGTGCAGTACAATCTTCACTACTCCCTAAAAAATAAATAGTGCTTGAGCAGAAATGGTTAAAGGGAACAAAACTAATGAAATACAATGTGACTCTAATACACAGGCGGTTTGCATAGTGTGGTCTGGAATCTAGGCCAGTGTATTTGTGGAAATGTAAATTTTGAACAATTAAAGAGCATATGTATAAAGTTAGTGTCAGTATCCAAATGGTTTCAGTTTTGCATCTGAGAAAACCAGCTTTACTCTCCTGATTTCCATCCTGCTGTGTAGATTGTATCAGGAACTAATTTAAAGTACATTTATAAAATTTACACTCAGTTGTGTGGTACAGAAGCATGCATATGGTTGTAATCAAATTGTAGCACAGACCAGAGCTTCAAACAAGTTTGGGATTTTGCTACAGCTCCCAGTGTGACAGGACTGGATCTGCTTTATTTTGGGTGTACAGTGCCGTACATAACTCACTCTGCTCTTTGTGCATCTTACAAATCCATTTAATCATAAACCAGAGGTTTTATTTTGCTAATATTTTTGTAGCATCTTTTTTATAAGTTTTGTAATTTGAGGGTAACAATTAGTCTGAGGCTTTTGCAGTTACTCCAATTAGTATGTGCGTGCGGTGCCTCTAATGAGCACACACTTCAGTTTACAATGTAGATTTTTTTGAACACTTCATGAATACTTGGACACTAAATATACTGATGTTGCTTACAGCAGTAGGACAAAAAGTGTCAAATCTTGGTATATATGTCAGAAATCTTGTAGACTTGTTCTCTACAAGTTTAATAATTCACTTGATCTTACGTACACTTCTATCACATCTTTCAGAGCTATAGAGAATAGTCTGTCATATCTAAAATCTTGGTAGCAATCCAAAAATATCCATGCACCCAGTTGTTTCCTGCTCTTGAGGCAATATATTTTTTTTTCTTTACATCACTGAGATTTGTAACCTGTTCCCACAGTGGCAGCAGCGTGTGTGTTTATACATACAACCAAAAAGTACATCAGTGTGTTAGTGTGTATATGTGTGTGTACATTTATTAAATATAAAAATGTGAAGATAAATATAAAAATGTGAAGAATATAAAAATGTACAGGGTAATAGGCTACAGCCTTAAAAGCAAACTTGTCTCTTATTTTGGTCAGGAGATGAATTAATGAAAAAAAAGGTCTTTAGCTTTTGTGATTGTATTTTCTTTAACATGTGCCTGACCCAGCAGGTAATGGGGCACGTAGAAGCTGGAAGGAATGCTGCAGAGTTCCTTCCCTGTCTGTAGGCTTAAGAAATTGCTGGCGATTCGGAGCGATTGCTATGCCTTGCTCCCTCTGGGCACGTATGCAGATAAGACCGGGACTGCAGTTAAATCCTTTCTCTGGAGTAATTTACGGTAAGAATTGAATAGTGCAGGGTGACATTTACACCAAGCTTTTGCAAATCTTGCGTGGTACTTGAGAAATTATGTCTTCATGACCCAAGCATTAGGTTTGTGATTCCAGCAAGATTTGAGGATCGCAGTTGCTGATGCTGGTAGTGTGTTAGCTTCACTTGCTCAGCTTTGGGAGAAATCTGCAGGGAAGATACGATGGTGTAGGAGGAATTCTTAGACATTGTTGTGTACTGTCTGTTCTGCATGGGAATTTTGGCAGTGGGCTGTGCCATGTATCACATACTGCCTTGCTCATTACAGGACCTTCCTTTGGCTCATCCCTTTTTTTTTTCTACTTAAAAAACCTGTTTTTTGTATAGAAATTTTTTCCCCTCAAGTTTGTGTTCTGACATCTAGGTGAATTGTGTTTTTAAAACTTCTTTTATCCCTTAAAATATAATCCACCAAAAGCAGTCCTCAGTGGTATGCTAGCAGTGCTGATACAGGTTTATTCATCCTCCAAAAGTTTGAGTTTCTGGAAAGTAAAATTTAGACAGTAAATCTTCCACATTCTGTTAGGTACCTACCCAGCCTGCATTATCTGTATTATGTCTGTACCACTTCTAGTGCAAGTATTTAATTGAAGCTAAGCTTTTTGAAAATGTAGTGAGAACCAGCTGATGAGATAGCACATCTATCCTGACACTCTCTAAAAGGATTGGGTAAGATTGTCCTGCTGATAGAGCTGTTCAGCACAAGCAGAGTGATGCCCACGGCACTTTATGGGGAGATAAATCGTTTCCACATAGAAAGCAGCCACATGCATGCAAATACTCCATGTCGATGAAAGACTCCAAATACTGCCTCATGTCTGGTTTGCCAGCACTGCTGCTTGGAGGGAAGGGCCACCAGCAGTGCCTGCAGTGGGAGGTGTCTTGCAGTGTCTTGCTGATCTGCCTGTACTGTAGCCTTGATCACAGGATTTCCTAACAAAATCCAGCCTGATGAGTAATTTTGATTCTGTACTTCATCTCATTTCTCTGTTGTGTGCTGTTCATTTCTTAGAAGTTAGGGATGAGAATTAAACACATTATTTTCAGGTATAAAGCTTGATGTATCTTGTGAAGCAGGATATCTCCAGACTCCCTTCAAGACTGGTTTTATAGGGGAAGGTTAAATGAACATGGTGCTCGATGGCCCCTGATGGATGGTGCAAGCGCTTCTCTGCAGACACTTTTCAAGTGGAAACGATCCTGTCATCCATTGGTGCTGAGGAAGCTGGGAGTTGGGGCCTGAGTATAAATAATTTGAGTATAAATAACCTGTGGGGGTAACAACTGTATAAAAGGGGAGCAAAATTTTCACGAGGGAGAAGAGTTTCATTGGCTGATGCCTAAAGCCCCTTTACTGTCAGTTAAGTGACTTGGGTTTATTCGGTTAATAAGCAGTTGGTTCCTCTGTTAGCCACACATCAAACTTAAGTCTGTGTTCAGTGGTTAAATAGTGTCAGCCCAGAGAGGAAAGTAATTGGATGTTCTCTTAGCATGTGGAACATACTGTATTTATCTAATTGTGTATTCAGTTTAGGTTTCATTTCAGGCTGTAGTGGGCGTTTGAATCATCGCTCTCCGTAGTTTGATCCTATTTGCCAGATTTCAGGAAGTCTTGGCTCCAACTTGAAGGAATGTATGTAAGCTCTGAATAGAAATGCTGGGAATAGGTAGTAGCTCAACCAAATCTTTTTTTCCGAGATAAAATGCTTTTAAAGTAATGTTTACAAAAAAAAAAACCTTTGCTTCACTCCAGAAACAAAAGAGAAAATGTGATAACGGGGAGAGATCATCTTAACTTTCATTCTCTGGCTTTGTAAATTGAATTTTTGAAGGCTGTAATGCTTCTCCCTTAGTGGGTTTTGCAGCCTCAGCTTTAATAATAAAATTCACTGTTCTCTCTTCTGCAGTATTTGATTCTGAAACTTGAAAGACCTGCCATAGTCCAGAGTATCACATTTGGCAAATACGAGAAAACACATGTCTGCAATTTAAAGAAGTTTAAAGTCTTTGGTGGGATGAATGAGGAAAACATGACAGATCTCTTATCCAGGTAAGATGTGATTTCATCAGTTATGATAATTATAAAAGCTGGACCAAAGTGCTCTTACCCTTCACTCCCAGGCAGACACATGGCTAACACTGTGACAGAGCTGTGGTTGTGATCGTGCAGTTAGCTGCCCTTGTGGTCATGGTCAGGTCAGAGAGCAGCAATCCCAACACTCACTCCAAGAAGCCTTCCTTATCCTGCTCTAACCACAGAGGCCTTTTGGAGAGCCAACTCTTGGAGATTTGGAAGAGCTGAGAGCAGGGGTCAGTGTTGTTGGATTGCAGTTCCTTTCTTTTGTATAATGTTTACAAAAAAGCAATTTCCCAGGTGTGAGTAGCTTAAAGTAGCTTCTAAAAGCCCAAATAACCTACCTGTGTAAAGTACCTTGTTGCAGATGTGAAGGTCTGAACTAGTCAGCTGCTCTGCCTTCTTCAAATGGGCTAATAAGTAAATGTAAATCCCGTTTTTTCCTTTGTTTAATGTGATTTGGTAGTTATACTGATAGGAACTAAAGAAAGAGCCTTTAGCCTTCAAGCTATCCAGAGCTTCCAGAGTAGTTGTTACTGTAAATTTACTGTAAATTTGCAAGGGCCTTTCAAGAAGTCTTCTGTTTCAGAAAGGGAAATGATATTTAAATATGTAGGAGTATAGAAGAAATGATTAGCAAGAACTAGTCTAGTTTTGGAGGCTTCTAGGAGTATAGAAGAAATGAGTAGCAAGAACTAGTCTAGTTTTGAAGGCTTATGGAAGGAAAGTCCACATTTGGGTGTGTATGGGTGTATATTATTGATAGTCAAGTACAATAGCCTTGGGGAAACATGGGACTTTCTCTTTCTTACAGGTATCCTTTAAGACAATACAGAAACTAGCCACAACACTTACCACCCTTTTTCCCTCTTTAGACAGACCAGTCATGCAGTTTGACTTGATTGCTGCTAGAATAGTGGGGGAAGAGGTCTTAGTAGGTAGTAGTTACATGAACTTTATTTCACTTGATTTGAGTGTGGTTCAGGCAGCTGGTTTGCTGAAGTTGCAGGGTCACAGGCCGAGCTGAGCAGCATTGATCTGATGTCAGTTCCCTCCTGAAACCACTAGCCAGTGCTGCCTCCCAGGGAGATAAAATGGTGGCTAGCAGTCCAGGCATTGGTCCAGCATGCACACTTATGATTCACAGTGATATGAAACAAGCTTCACGTTTCAGACATGACCTAGATTGCATTTATTAGCTAGTCCTAAAATACAAGGTAAGATTTAGTAACTTTATTTATTTTTTCCCACAGTGGCTTAAAGAATGATTATAACAAAGAAACATTCACCTTGAAGCATAAAATTGATGAACAGATGTTCCCCTGTCGATTCATTAAGATAGGTAAATGCATTTTTTCAGCATTCTGAGTAGAAAATAATCTCTTCTTATACTTGTGCCAGTCTTGGCACTTGTGACTTCATTGTACTCAGACAAAGTATCCACACTAGCTGTTCCATTTCATGGTCTTTTAGGTTGGTTAGATTGGAACACAGTGAAGTCCTGTTACTAAGAAATAATAGCTTCATAATTTAAATCCTGGGGAAAGAAAGTGAAATACAGTCATTTTCAGAAATACAGCTGTTGAGTCAACTAATTGCTGGAAAAGCTGCTTACTCTCCTATTATAATTTCTTATATAGAGCTTAAAAATCATTAAGCTAATTACTGGTAAAAGTTTCAAGGTCGACAACCCTGGAGTTTGGAAAAGGTTGAAGTCGTCTTGTTCTCAGATGTGGTCGCAACACAGAGCAGCAGCAGAAGCCTTCCTTGTTTTCTTCCTGCTGCTCAAAATCAGTGTATCTCATCTCTGGCTAAAGATTATGTTTGGGGCAAAGAAGAATTATACTTTGTCATGTCTAGTCTTGTTTCTTTGGTGAAGTTTGCTAAAGGGGAAGTTACTGAAGGCTGGTTACAGTGACTTGTGATGGAAGCAGATGAGGATCTCCCTTCCTTGTTTCATGAAGGCCAGAGAGAACAAGGTTTTTACAGTGTTTGTGAGTGATACAGGTTCAAGTTAATTTAAGGCCTTTCAGCTTTTAGTAGCTCAGTATGTATATTGTCCCCTTCCTACCTACTGAGATAGTAAAAGATTTTTAAACTAGCTGTTTCAGGTTCAAAGAGTAAGGGGGTAATTGCTGAAAAATGAGATCAGATCCTTTTGACTAATTTAAGTGAATTTAGAAGTGTTTTTAAGTGTTGAGTATTTCCTTTGCCAAGTCTTGGATGATAGTGGCTGTTCAGGGACTCCCCTTGGAGCCATTTGCTCTAGTGTCTTCTACACAGATCTCTGAATTTTATGTTTAGCAGAGGAATGGAAAGCATCAGACTGGGGATCAAGAAAGTAATTTGTGTGCCAGAAATTATGGTGATTCCCTTTCTTGAAGAAGTAGAGAAATTGGTTATTCATTGGGTTTGGTTTTGGCTGCTACTTTGGGAAGCATCTGTAACACTTGGCTTTAGGAAACCTCAGGAGGAGCAGAAGAATAGTTAAAAGTTGACTACAGGAAAGTTAAATGGATTGGGGTTTTCTAATGCATTCTGAAGTTTTCCACATTAGGTTTTTGGGAAATGGTATTTTTTCAGTGGCAAAAAAACAGCAAGTAGTTGGTGGGTTACAAGGGGCAGTTGGGAAAATTGTTGGCTACTTCTCCCTGTGTGTAAATAGCATTCCAGCAAAGTGGATTCTGATGTTATGAAGTGTAGCGATAAGTTGAAACTTGTTAGGAAAGCAAAATGCTGATTGATTCCTGCTACCAGGATTTTTCCTCTGACATAGTATGAGTAGTATTAATCCTTACTTGGTTGGTGGGATGGGTTTCTCTCATAGCAATAAGTATTGTTACATACATTAACAGCTGATTTGTATTCAACTGTCGTTAGCTCACTAGTTATGGTTTGAAATTAACTTCCTCAGGTAGTTCTCAGTTATGTGGGAAATTCCTGTGCTAGGATAGAAATGATTTTTTTCCCCACCAAAATGTATTAAAACCTTTAGTTTATGGCTAGTGTAATTTTGTTTATGAAGTCGTGAGTGGTTTTTTTTGCTGTGAAACAACTGTAAAATATTGTTACGAAATTCTGTTATTTTTCAGATTTGCAGCTTGAATATGTTTTTGGTTTGTTGAAATTTCCAAGCTACTAGCCAAAGTAACTCAAAATTTGAAATTCCATGCTGTGCTCCTTGTAATACTGCCAGAACACGAGGCCAAAATCTGCCCTTTTGGACTCTGACACCACAAACGTTACTGTTATCAGCAAGGTTTGCGTATTTGGGGCAGGCATTAATGTGTTTGGCAGTGACTCGGACCAGGCATTTGCTGTAATTCTGCAGATAAGCACCCTGACCGATACACCACTGTTAATAACCCATCAGTGAAGTTCATCTGGGGGGACAGGGCAGGAGGGCCACAACATGGGTAAATCTGTGAGGGGGGAAATACTTTTTACAGCTTCCATTACTGACACATTAGAGGAAGTTTCAGGCTCTTAAAACGCAGAAAAAGTAAGTTTTTTCTTCTTTTGTCAGGAATAGACTTGCACTTTTAGTTTAATTGATTGAACTTCAGTTCCTTAGCACTGAAATGCCCAGTTGTGCACACTTTTGACCTACTTGACAATTAATTTTTACATTTCATATATCACCTCATTAAAGAACATTGGAGTGGTGGGGAAAAGACAAGACATTTATCTGGACAAAAAATTTGAAGAATAATTATAGATTGGGTTGGATTGGAAAGGACCCTAAAGATCATTTAGTTCCAAACCCCTGCCATGGGCAGGAGCACCTTCCACTAGACCATCTTTTTAGTGTCTGTGAGCTTTTGTTGCTAGCTCTGTTTTTGTGGTTACAACAAGTAGAGATTTATTTTTTTTAACTGTGTCCTTGAAAGCAGAAGGTGTTGTAAAAACTGATTGCTGTGAAAGAGCTTGAAGAAATGCTGGGTGTTATTCCCATGCCAGTTTGTTACTAGCACAGGAGTTACTAACTAGGCTTCGTGATATTAAGCTTTGGTGTAGTGGAAATGAGCAATACTTTTATTAATAAATGTTAAGCATATTGATTATGTCTTTACCTTTTTTCCAAATTTTTGCAGACACATGCTGTTTATGTGTCTCCTGCCTGTAGGTGACCCACACAGGATTTAGCTTCAAGGGGTATTTGAAATTATTGTACTTCTGTTAATGCTACTGTCCTCTCTAGTGCACAGGGTTGTGGTCCTTGTATAGGCATAGCTTTTGATTATTGAGAAGTGTCCCCTAAAATCATCCTTGTGTGGGTAAAGAACTGTTTAAGTGACCTAAATACCTTCTGCTTCTCTTGAATGGATATTGATTATTTTTTTTTCCTTCTGCTGGGCGCCTCAGTATGGAGTGACAGTTCAGCTGGTCTGAGCAGTTACATGTGTTTCAGTCTGGATTGTATTGAAGATATTGTACATGGAGTAAAAAAACCCACACTGAGGTAGTTTTATGGTAACAACTGGAGAAATCACTTTAGGCTTCAGATTCAACACCTTTACCTGTAGGGTATTTCCACCTCAAATATATGTGTGTGTAGGGAGACAGCAATATAGGAAAGAGTGGACAGTGTAAGATGTGGCCTCTGCAGTTGGGTTGCAGAGCAAGGTATTTGCTGATTTTGAGTTGAAAATGTTTCTCAGCTATTACTGAAGCTCAAGTCAGGTTGTGTCTATTGGCTGTGGTGTGAAATAGAAACTGATTTGAAGGGGAGGATGAATGAAAACCAGTTACTGGGAGATGTGAGAAAAGAAATGGGGTTGAACCTGGGAGGGGTTATATCCACACCCAGCATCCGAGACTGCTGCTACCTCCAGACTTTGTGCAAAAATAACCATGAGATTTGTGTGTCACACTGACAAGTAATGCTTATCACTGTTTGTGTGCCTGTTGGTACTTCCATGCTGTGCTTAGTGTCTCTCTGTGCCAGGTCTGAGGTAGTGGGTGCTTGAAAAGCAGGTTAGTCTTTAGAGCTAGGCAGAGCTGTGGGGGCTTCAAAAAGGAGATGTCAGAGGAAAGGATGAGAGTGATCTCCTTCGTGTAGTTTGAGATCAAGGAGAGTTTCAGAAATGGAGATGGTTTTAAACTAGAGGGAGGTAGATTTAGATTGGATATTAGGAAAAAGTTCTTTCCTGTGAGAGTGGTGGAGCACTGGAACAGGTTGCCCAGAGAGGTGGTGGATGCCCCATCCCTGGAGAAGTTCAAGGCCAGGTTGGATGAGGCCCTGAGCAAGCTGATGTAGTTGGGGGTGTCCCTGCTTCTTGCAGGGGCATTGGACTAGGTGACCTCTGGGAGTCCCTTCCAACTGTAATCATTCTATGATTCTGTGATTCAGCAAGCACTTGGTCTTTGCTAAGGGAATAGATCTTCAACACTTACGCCCTGTTTCTTTTCCTACTTCTGTGGAGTGGTATGAAAAGATAAAATTTTGTTTTCTCAGCCTGTGCAGCACCTTTTTCCCTCTACAAGGCCTCTTGTGTTTTCCTTGAAGTAGATGATTGCACCATAAAAAACTCCCGGTGTTTACCAATTCTGGTGTTTTGTTTCCTTCTTGTAAACAAGACATGAAGCTCTGAGTTAACTGGAGGAGGGGAAGTGTTAGCAAGTTGTTGCCTTTGCAGTTTTTTGGTTTTTTTTTTCTTGTAGTGATAGCTATGGAATTTTTATGCACATCCTGTTATGTGTTACAGTCTGTAGTTGGCTATCATGGTAAGAGGTTGAATTGTTAAATTTTCCCAGGAGAAGTAGATACAAGTTCTATGAAGAACTGCTAAAAAGAAAGATCTGGACATCTCTGTTCTTTTTCTGGAATGAGCTGGGAAGATGGTAATACTTAGGGTAGTTTGGTTTATTTTGTTTTGGTTTGTTTTTTAACTTAGTTTTAGGAAATTTGCCTCTGGTTTACCATCAGGACAATTATGGTCTTGGCCCTTTTGAGGTGGTCTGTGGTTTGGTTCAGTGTAAGGAGCTGATGGGTAGGTTTTGATTCTTTATAGCTGAGCAACTACCAAATGTAACTTCAGATTGCTCTTGGTCTAAGGAAAAATAAAGGATAGTGTTTTCCATTTTATTCTTACAGGTGGTATTTTGTCACTCTGCTGCCTTAATAGGCGGGAAACCCAGGATTAAATTTACCTGTGTTCTTGGATTTAATTGTAGTAATGTTTTATGCTGCTAAGGTGCCCTATTTGCAGTCCTCTTGTGCAGAGGACAAAACTAATCAAGAAATAAATTTCTTGGACAGAGCATAGGTGATGGGGATGGAAGAAAGGTGATTCATTGTTCCCAAGTGGTTTAGTTCTCTTTGGTCTCCACAAACGTGCATCTACTAGGAACTGTTCCAAAAGCATCTCACTCTGTGTGCTGAGCAGTCAAGTAGAAAGAAACTATTTGAACAGATGATTTGACAGCTGTAGTGTTTAAAGTTCCTACTTACAGATCTAAAAATCAGTTACAAATTGCGTATTAAGGGTCTCTTTGGATCTTTTCTAAAAGTGTCCTCTCCTGATGGCTGTTCCCAGAAGTTGTCCGAAGTACTTTACCAATAGGTTCATAGGAACACCCCTTAAAATGTAGGAATCACGTCTGAAAATATGCTTTGTGCCCAAACCCATTGCAGAAAATGATAAGACTAGCTTGTTTGAAACGTAATTACTTACGAACCTTTAACAGCTCAGGAACAAATGTTGAGACAGATTTTGGTTTTTATTTCTTCAGGGAATAGATGAGAAAACCCTTAGTTCAACAAGTTAATCTCAGTGGTATTTTATAGTGGCTTGAAAGGCAAGACGTAATTTCTCTGGAAAAAATAGTTTCTGTGGAAGGGAGGAAGTAGTGGAGTTCATGTTGTTGCTGGTAACTACTCATTCATCTCTAATAGTATCTTTTCCTGTTTATCAGTTACAGTCAAATGAAAAGGAAACAAAAGTATTTGAAATGAAAAAAATTGATTTCACTGCACTTTTAAGGAGTGAGGCAAGTTTTCTGGGGATTGTAGTTTCTCTGAAGAGTAAAACCAAGTCTTAACCTGCAGGTTAATCAGTAGATCAGTGCAAGACCACAGATGCTAACAGAGTGGTAGAGAAGTCTTAGGTGAGAGGCTGCAGTGTGTTTCATGGGTCATTTAATATTTGAAGTATGTTTGTTCTGACATAAAGATAAACCAGTACTAGTCAGAAAGCTGCACAGATTCAAGCTTTTTTTTTAGTAGAAAAAAACAAAATACAGTTTTTAAATTGGAAACTGACAGTTTTCCCTCCCTCTCTCCTCCTCAACTTGCAGCCGTTACTAATTTTATAAAATTTAAAATACCCAAGCTTCTTGTCTTCACCATTAGGGAAAATAATTGTTGCTGACGTGGGAATAAATGTACTATGAGGAGCAAATTCTGTTGCTAGTATGCTTGTGATTCTCATCCATGTCAAAGCTTGTTGCCTCTTTGAGCTGCTTTAAATGATAGTGGATTTGTTCTTTTGCTTAAAGCAAGCTTCTGCTTTGTAATGATCTGCTGTTTTAATGTTGCTCTGCACAGGTTGCTTTAAGTGACAACTTTAATGGTAATTTTCCCAAACTTAATTACAAACTAGAACTTATGTCAAATCAGTGATACTAAATTTTGTGTAACCTTTAAAAGCATTCTCTTGAAATAATGTTATGTGTAGCCTTGATAAGACTGTTTCAGTGGTTGTTTAGATATTTATGCCTTTTTTTTCTGCTTTCCCTTTCTTCTCCAGTTCCACTCTTATCCTGGGGACCTAGCTTCAATTTCAGTATCTGGTATGTTGAACTTAATGGCATTGATGATCCAGATGTGGTCCAGCCGTGCCTCAACTGGTACAGCAAGGTAGGCCTGCGTTTTAGATGCCTGTTTGTTTGAAAATTTGGAGTCTCAGAATCTTGTGAAACTTCTCTTACTGGAATTATGTGACCTTTTCATTCCTTGAATATCAGCTATTAAAACAACAAACATGCATAGTTAAAACTCAAACCACATGGCTGTGTTTGACTCTTAAGCAAATCTTTCTGAATCATATCNAACTCAAAACCACCACTGAAAAACCCCAAACCTAAGCCTACTAGGTAGACATTGGAAGAACAGCATAAAAGAAAGGAACACTGAGTCAAAGGGAAGAGTATTAGTAAAATAATATTTTTTTAAATTGAAAAATAAATGAATTTGAAAAAAAGTCAGATTCCATTTTTCCATTTCTTGCTTTTTGACTAGTCATTCTTTTACCATAACAGTCCTTCTGTAGAGCTGTATGTTAGTCTAGAGCCTTTGTGGTTACATAATGTAGCTTTTGTTCCAGGATATAAAAATGAGCATGTTTTAAAGAGAATCCATGTTGGTGACTTCCCTGTTGCAGCTCCTTGCACTTCTGGTGTTTCACTCTTAGTCTTCTTGCTGAATAGTCTGGAACAAAGAGGAGTTGATGACACTGGATTATGAGATGAGATCTTTGATGAGTGACAAGTGGCCACTTGTCACTTTGACAGACAGAAAGTTCCAAGGTTTCTAAACATTATTTGTATAAACTATATTTAACATAGCACAAGAGATGCCTCTCCTGTGGGAGAGAAGTGCATATTGACATCTAGAATTCATTTTGTTGCTGCTTTTTATGCGTAGATCTTCTGGAACAATTCATGAAATGCATATTGTTACAGAGAGGACGTAATTCTCAGCTGAATAAGGTTGGGTAGTAGAGCGTCATATGTCTGCTTCCAGAAGGAAAAAAAACTTAGAAGTGGATAAAGATTGTGCATTGTGGTACTGAGGCTCCCTCACCAATTTATAGTGTTTCTCATGTGGTAAAAAACCCTCAACCATGCGGCCATGCTGTCTGGTTCCTAAGTGGCTATACCAACATCTCACATTTCTTTATGGAGAATTTAAAAAATAGCACAAAAAGTCCCAGTGGAAGTTGTCTATAGCTGCTTTTATTATTAAAGTGGTCATTAATCTGTTTACTGATGTCCAGTTCCAAAAAGTCCAGTTGACAGAAGCTGCTGATGGTTTCCTGTGCTGCTTTCTGTGCAGATGCTCTCAGATTTTTGATCAGTTGCTGCAATGGGGAAGCTCTGATATTTGTTTATTTTTTGGTCAGGTGCCATCTGGTGATGATGTGAGCATCTGTTTTGATCCACTTTATCCCATGGAATTGACACTTTTTATGGTCAGAGTGTATGTAGTGACAGCTTCTTCAAGGGGTGCCAGCATTGTTCTTCTAAAGCTTAGAGCCCTAAAGCATCAAGGCAGAGACTTAGTCATGGTTGTTTGGGCTCTAGGAGGATCAGTTGCCAAGTTTTTGGTGATGAGTGCATGTCTCACTGATGATCCCCTCTCTCACAGTCCTGAGAGGCCACTGTTTTGCTACATCCATGTAGGAGGATATATCTGCTGACCCATATTAGTGGAAAGGCAGAAAGGTTGACCTGTTTCTTCCAGTTCTTTGAGATGGTGTGACAATTTTTATGTGTGTTCTTCGAAGTCTCAAACAAGGGCTTTGAAATGTAATAAATCTTCTCTGCCTGAGACATCAGATGAAAAACTGCTTCAACACAAAGCTTCCCATCCTCTGTTGTGTGCTTCCTGAAGGGAGGGGAGTTGGGAGTAACAGATGAGGACTCAAAGCAGCAGGCATGCTCCTTAGTTCCTTCCCCTACTGCTTTCTCTTTGCTGTCCAGCTTAGTCTGCTGTCCCCTGAAAGCCTTAACACTTTGCTTTTACTGAAGAGTGGGCATACTTTAGCAACTAGAAAATGGCAGTTTATCACTTTTGGTTTTTATCATGAATGCTTAAATATTTCTAATTCTACTAGTATATTTGACAGTGTTAATGTCTTAGTCTCATGCCTTTGTTACGTTTTTAACCATAGGAATTATTTACAGCTTTCATCTGAAGCTATTATTTGGGTTGTCAACTCTTTAAACCTGTATGACAGCACTTTCAAAAAAGCCTTTTATATACTTTTTATATACTTTTTATACACCTTTTTCCATCAAAAAGTTTTTTTACATTTAGCTTCTGAAGTACTACTATGGTGTCATTTAAATGCAAACTTTTAAATGTTTCATCAAGTGGCTGACTCTTGATGTTTTATAAGCCAAGTCGATCAGTCATGAGAGGCTCAGTGGAAATACACCAAGTCTGAATTTTGTCCAGCAGCTAAACTAGAGGCACTGAAAGTGCAGAAGCTGGTTGTTACTGGTGTGCAGCTATCCTAAAGACAGGGATCTCCTGGAGAGAGTCCAGTGGAGGGCTGCAAAGATGATGAAGGGCCTGGAACATCTTCTCTAGGAGGAAAGGTTGAGTGAGCTGGGACTGTTCAGCCTTGACAAGAGAAGACTGAGAGGGGATCTGATCAATGTTTATCAATATCTGAAGTGTGGGAGACAAAGGGAGATGGCCAACCTCTTCTCAGTGGCCTGTGGGGACAGAACAAGGGGCAGTGGACACAAGTTGGACGACAGGAGGTTTCACACTGATATGAGAAACAACTTCTTCACAGTGAGGGTGACAGATCACTGGCTGCCCAGGGGGGTTGTGGAGTCTCCTGTGGAGATATTAAAGACCTGTCTGGAAGCTGCTTTGGCAGGGGGTTGGACTTGATGATCTCTGGAGGTCCCTTCCAACCCCTACAATTCTGTGGTTCTATTGCTTGCTATCCCTTTGAGCAACAAAGAGTCTAATGTGGGCATGGCCTTGACTGATGTAAGTACACGTTTGCTTAAAGACAGTGGCTGAAGTATCTCTTGGAGGGGGTGAAAGAGCGTTTTACCCAGTTCTGCTGTAAAACTGTTTTAGCTTTAATACTCCTCTGCCACAGTCTTGCATTTTTATCAGTAGGTGTCCTTGGCCTTTTCATGTGGGCTGGGAACTGATTTTCTATAAATGCATAGTTCTGGCTATTTGCAGCTGTGAAATACTGATGGATTAAGAACTAAAAATATAGCACATGGCCGTGTTTCTTTTTAACTGCTTCAGTTTATGGGATTCTTGCTATAGAGCCACTATTCCAAGAGCTAATTTTTGTTAAATGTGTTAGTTCCAGGTTTTCAAAAAGATTCTGTTAATTTAAATACTGTGAAGTTTATTTCTAGCAGTGGTATCCACTTAGGAGTAAAGTTTTCTGTCATGCTCAGTCTTATGCTTAAGTTACATTTGTTTATCCCCATAGTAGTTGTGTGTTAAAGAAGGAAGTTGAGATTAGTGATTTTCTATAATTCCCTATAACTTAGATTTGAAGAGTCTTTTTAAAATAAGTGATTCTTCTCCATGTAACTTAAAAATAGGTGTTAATTACGTGTATTGTTAGCAGTTTTGATGAGAACACAGTGGATGATTTGGTAGGTTAACAGCACAGTCTGTAGCTCATGTGCAGAGCTTACTATTCCCTTTCATCTCTTTGCCTGGATATCTGACCCAGTGTAGGTTTGTCTACCCTTTCTCATCCCTTCCCACAGCTGAGTGGGAAATGGGGAGCTGTGGCTCGACTGTGGTATGAAAGCAGGTATGATTCAAGATTTGTGGCAGTAGTTTGAAGGTAAAACTTACATGTGTGTTTAAATCCTTGTTACTATTGCTCCAAAACCCTTGCGAGCCCACAGGTTTTGGAAAGCAGGTAGCCTTCTGCCTTCTGCCTTCTGCCTTTCTGTGGCAGGAGCACTGGTCAGCACAAGTATTGCCTTTTCTTATGCTGGTTTTTTGGTGGTTTTTTTTTTTTCCTTCTAGAAAAGCTGTGACCTACTTACTCTTCTAAATTATTTTGTTATATAAGAGTCATACAATCAAATTACGTAATGCTGATAGCGAAGGCTTTTTCCTGCTCTGTACTTCATGTAGGCCTCGAACAGCAGGGACAAGCAGATGGGGGGGAAATAATGGTCACTCCAGAGATCTGGGACACTCTGCACTCTTTTCTTGTATGCTTATTAAATTGGATGGTACCAAGTTGTAGAATTTCTATACTGCTGGAAAGTAAATGCCTGCACAGCTTGTAACGTCTTTTATACAGAGTTCCTTAGTAAGCTCTTGAGCAATTTATGTGCAGCATGTGTAAGAGATCCTGCTGCTGTCTCCAGACAGGTTCACAGGTAGCTCCCAGCAGTGCTGGTAAAAGAAAAATCTACATGTCTCATAGGTTTTCTTGTGTTCCAGTAGTACCGTGAACAGGAAGCCATTCGCCTTTGCCTAAAGCATTTTCGTCAGCACAACTACACCGAAGCTTTTGAGTCGCTGCAGAAGAAAACCAAGATTGCTCTGGAGCATCCTATGTTGACAGACCTGCATGACAAACTGGTGTTGAAGGGAGACTTTGATGCTTGTGAAGAACTGATAGAAAAAGCAGTGAATGGTAAGAGAATCAGAGGGGTCTAGTATGTTAATTTATAAAAAGCATTGAAATTTTACTGCTTTGAATGTTAATGTACTCAGTAGTAGAGTTGGCTAGTTTGTGTGGCATTTCATATCTCCTGTGGTGTGCTGTCAGCTCTTGGATTTGTAGGTGTATGATGAAAGATACAAATTGCCATGTAATCTCATATCACTGCTACTTCTAGAGTCTCTTTTCCCTTAGAGATGACAACGTGGTGCATGCATGAGTGGGTGAGGGGAAGTTGTTCTGGTAAAAGTGGCTGGCAAGATGAAGGTGGGCATAACTGTCAAAAGTCACTGGAGTGGTGAGTGGGGTGGTGTAAAACTTGTGAGTCTTCAGCAGTGACCTATATCATTGTTTCTGGTTAGAGCTGACCACCAAGCTGGTGTTTCAGCAAAGTTCATAGCTGCATTTGAATGAGAAGGATATCTCCAACTATATGGAAAATAGTCCTTGGAGAGTAGTGCAGAAGGAGACACAGTGACTGGAGGCAGAGGCTGTCTTCCCTTGCAGAGCAGGATGTTAGCAGCCACTTCCATTGCAATTACTATTAATTTTGTAGTTGGAAACTTTTATCTCCAAAACACTGTGTGTAAATAGCTCTTAACTGCTAAAATGAAAGGTATGTGCTTTCTGTTGGTAAAATGGGATACAAAAAGAATTTGGCTATTGCATTGAAGCATCTCCTAAGGACCTGTGCAGTGGTTTTGGATGAGAGCCTTAGAAACAGGGATGCTCATGGGTGTAAGTGTGCAGTGCTTGTGACTACATGCAGTCATACTTTATGGGAAACTTGTACTGGCATAAGAAGAGAATGTTATGTCTGATGTCAGTAGTTGTGGGCTTAGTGGACTGATTTAATGGGTGTTTGGTATCATAGTTGTTTGTTTTTCTTTTAATCCTGGGCTAATCAGTCATTTTGTAATAGCTTTTGGATAGATGCCAGCATACCTGCTTGCTTCTGTTGGTGTGTTTGGTACCACTGAAGCTGCAAATGGTTCTCAGAATATGATAGAAATGATAGCTTTAAAAACCAACCTTTGTCTTCAGTGAAAATCCACCATCTTTCTGTGAGCTGTTCAACTCTGCACAGTGTTAGGGAGCTTATTGCAGCAGGTCATAAAAAAATGCAGCAAATGGCTTTCTTATGGGTTTTGTATCAAGGTTTCTCAACTATATAGATAGAACAGCTGAGCTCTGCCCTGCACTGAGCTCCATAAGCACTGACACTGTCAACTGCCAGTGTTCACATGCTCCCTCCTAAGTGTTGCCTGCCCGCCTGAGGCAGTGTATGTGGTTGGTTGTGATGAGAGCATGGACACATTCCTGCAGTGACATTTGCAACCAGCAGCTCCTCCTGAATCCTAAGGGCAATTGAGGGTTGAAGGATGAAAAAGCAGCAGGGAGCTGTGGCTGGCTGTTACTGTCCTGGGAGTGTCTCAAAGGCACAAGTGCTTGGGTGAAGTGATGAGCCCAACTGATAGGAGACAAGATCTGCTGAGAGCCAAAGTGGTGCTATATACCAAAGGTAAAGATTTTGCCAGTGAAGCTGCTGCTTCTTTGGCTGTGGTTTAATCTTGTTAGTGCCTAGAGGCTGTCCTCATTCTACTTCATTGAAGGCTGTAGTAGAAATTATTTTTCAATGGAATTTACAGAGGTCTATAGAATGTGCTTAGTAAGTTCTTTCAAAAATGGACTTTCTTGGGCACTAATGAAGTGAATGTTTGTGGTATCATTCTTGCTCTGTATATGTTTGTTGTGTTTGGTTTTGTGTTTGGTTTTTTTTTTCCACTACTACTTAATATTTACCATACTGTAGTTATTCTATCCAGCAGTTTTCCCCTAGGACTGGAGCTGAGGTGATGCTTCTGTTTCCCCTTATATGTTGAGAGTCAGGTTACTGTCTGCAATGCTCAGCTATTCCAGCTGTGGAAGTACTGGCAAAGGACCTGCCTAGTAGAAAACTGTATCTTCTGTTGTGCTGTCTGACAGTTGGACACTTGTTTCTTGTCAGATTGGATGTCAATAATGCTCCTTCCATGGTTCTTGTAATTGTGTCCCTTTTTAGAGGCTGGGCACCTCAGCATCACTTAATCAAACTAGAGAAATATGCTGTAGTTTGTTGCATCAGTACTTCCGTTGT
Source organism: Heliornis fulica (assembly GCA_013399135.1). Lineage (NCBI taxonomy): Eukaryota > Metazoa > Chordata > Aves > Gruiformes > Heliornithidae > Heliornis > Heliornis fulica. Next base: position 86,528 of record VXBZ01001088.1, on the reverse strand, counting down.
TCCAGCAAGTACAGAAGCAAATGTTTCTATTAACAGGCAGGTAAGGAAATGTAGCAGAAGAGTCTTCAGGTAGCATTGGTAGGGTTTGTTTCTGCTTCTGAGGGACAGACAAATATGCATGAGGATGTTTATATTGCTTACTTTTTAATCCAGCACCTGGCTAGCTGAAGCTAAATGTCAGTGCACACGTCTCCCATTGCTCATCCTTAATGATTTTGCTTGTCTTTGAATGCATTAACCTTCCTTCCCTCATTCTGCAATTCTTTATGCTGTCTTAAGTTTTTGTACCAATTCAAAGCTTTGCCACCTCCCAGAACCCTTCAGAGAAGTGTCTCAGTGTCTCTATCCCAAGACACTGAGGCTGTATCCTATATTTGCTTTAAGCTCTACAGCTATTGATTTCTGAGTCAGTTCAGTCTGTACTGAAGACTGTATCAGTAGCTTGCTGCTACCAGTGCTTGTGCTGCCCGTGTGCAAGGCAAACCAGGTCAGGGAGTGATGTGGGTTATGGTGTGGGAGAGAATAGGACAAACCTACTCTGGTAGCCACAAAAAAACCCCCCAAAACCCAAATGCTGAAACTGCAGCTGGAATAATTTGGCTGGAGTTGTACAAGATGACAAGTGAAATCAAGATGTTGAATGTAGCTGATACTTAACAGCTATATTCTTGTTGTTTAGCCTGGAGAAAAGGCTCTGTGGCCTGCCAGTACCTGAAAGGTGCCTCTAGGAAAGCTGCAGAGGAACTGTTTATGAGGGCATGGAGCGATAGGAAGAGGGGGTGATGGTTTTAAAGTAAAAAAGGGGACATTTTGGTTGGGTATTAAGAAAACATTCTTCACTGTGGGGGTGGTATATAAGTGGCCCATAGAGGTGGTGGAGGCCACATCCACGGAGACATTTTAGGCATTTGATGAGGCTCTGAGCAACCTGATCTAGTATAGATGCCCCTGCTTACTGTAGGGGGTTGAACTAGATGGCTTTTAAAGGTCCCTTCCAACCTAATGCACCTTGATTCTATGATCCTCCTTGCTAGGAGGAAGGGAATAAATGTTTTTGTCTTCAACACATTCTCCTGTAGTATCACTACCATCATCTCCCTGTGGTCCTCCACAGTTACCTGCATCTTTTGGAAGCTCCTCTGGTTGAAAGAGGCTCGACAGCACCCAGCATTTTACCATTTTACTTTCTTAGCAGTTTTATTGTGAAGTCTTCATTTCTTGCTCCTTAGAGACTAAGGTGTGGGTGTTCTTACAACTACACTCCTCTCTGCTGTGTTGTTTTTCCACTTAAAAAGAGATTAACTTTGGTCCTGTGTATGGTCTGTGTGGTGTAGTTGAAGTGTAGAGTTAATTGAGACACACAGATCCTTAAATTATCCCTGAAATAGTTCAAAGAGCAAACTGTTCTGTAACAGACTGGACGTGAATCTGTGAACTTCTGACCTCTTGCTGATCTGAGAGTTCATTGCCTTAAAGGAACAAACAGAAGTGCAATGAGAGTGAGGGCAATACTGCACGCTCAGTTCAGCCTAACATCTCTTCTGGAGAGACTAATATTTGCAGGGGTAAGTATTTAAAAAGTGAAATGCAACACATCTCTCACAGGCTATTTCCATAGGCTTAGTCATGTAGAAAAAGAGTAGGTGGTCAAGAATTAGTGCTAGCAGAGCTAAATTCTTGTTCTTTTGCATTGCTAATGATGAACGCTGTCTTCCACCTCACATCACCAGATGATTTCTTTTGAGAGCTCAGTGGCAGGCAGCCACACTTTTCACGCAGATTCTTTTGACTTGTGTATTACACTTAGAAAATGGGCAAATGGAAACTCTGGCAGCTGCCTGACTTCCTCTCAAAAATAAAAGGTTCCCTAAATCTCAGCTGGTTCACAGACTTGGTTCAAATGCTTCACATTTGGATTCATTCCTATAGCTTTCAGATGGCCTATATTATTGAAGAAAAAAATCTGCTTAATATTCCTACAGAGAGCATGCAGAGTGCACATTACTTACTTGAACTGTTTGCAACTACTGCAGACATAGAAAGCTGCTTGAAATGGATTGAAGATCTGCTAGTTTCATATTAGTATTCTGGGGACCGAGGTGTTCCTTCTGGCAGTTCCTGTGTCAGTATGTGATATGTGTTTATCTGTTGACAAGTCGTCCCCGTATGACAAACAAGACATTGTGATGCATAGCCAGCAGGCTCCAACGTCTCCTGAAACTCTATGGATGCACTGGAACGTTTGTGTGCTCCTAGCAGCTCTGGACAGACACTTACAACTTAATTTCACCTTCAGATATGTTTGGATTCTGTTCTGATGCAGTATGGATGCTGGCCTGCTGCTCTGTAGTTCTGGTTATGTGGAGGGGAGAGGCTTCTTAGGGATCCAAAGCCTGAGTAAGCAGTAGGGCTTACATAGAAGAAAGCATATCTTGCTAGGCAGATATGCAAACCTTGTATCCTGTTTCATTTTTATTAAGAAGGAAATGTAAGAGGATATTACAGTACTGAGGCTGGGAAAATTCATGTTTCCGTGTTGCTTCAGAGCAAATTGTTAAGTAATGGCTGAATTTTGATCTGATGTCATCTTTGTTTTCTGCTTCAGCTTTTCATTTTTGTCACTGCAGAACCATTGCTCTGTTTAGGTGTTTTAGATGGGGATTTTTTGGTTCCATAAAAATATTTAGAAACTCCTGAAAACCCAACACACAGAAATATGGGCTAAAGGCCACTCTGACGTTATTTTGGGTGTTTTGGGTTTTTTTTTTTCAGCTGTTGACAGTGAAGTGAACAGATTTTAGTAATTCTATCTAGAGATGTGTGTTATCTAAAAAGAAACATAACAGAACTTTTACTTGTTCCTGATTGGCTTCAGCAAGTTAAATATTTTTGTCCACAATGTTTGTCCAAATCCTTTCTAGGTAACCAGTAATTGGCTGACAAAATGAAGGCTTAGGTTATCAGGGAGGTAGAATTTACTAAGCTTTAGCCACTGTGGACTTCATGTTGTTGCATACAAAATGCATCATGACTTGCTGCAAAGGGCTTGAAAATAGTACAAAATAAAAGTACTGGTTTTGGCTGTAATTTTGGAGTATAAGCATGGACATTGAAATGAGAGGCCTCTGGACTCAAGGAAAAGATTTCCTTTAAAAGCTTGCACTTAACACTTTTTATTCTATGGGAGCCTTGAAATTTATTTTAAACTACTGATTCATTGGAAACAGCTGACAAATCTGAGCAGACCTGGATCTGTTCTTCAGTGTCTCGCAGAAGCTTTGGAGACCTTTTGGTCAGCAAGTATTATCCTAGCAAGAAAAACAAGGTGTGCTGGAGAATAAGTATGGCATTAGGTACAGAATCCACCTAGAAATCCTCCTTTTTTAACTTTATTTTTTAAAATTCTCCTTTTTTTTTTTCCTGTTGGTGTCAGACAGGTGGTGATTCAGCTTCCAAAACAAGCTGCTGCTGGTTTGCAGTGCAAGTAGAATGAATGTGGAGCTGCTCCCAGCAGAAAAGAAACATTTCTGGGAAGCAAGCTGGAGTATTTCCAAACCAATGTCCCATGGAAGACAAGAAGCATTATTAAAAAAGGCTGAAGGCACAGTAGGGGAGAAGTGTCATATCTTGACAAGTGCAGCCTGTGGGTGTTGAGCATAGGGGAGAGAGGTTAAGTCATCCTTTCAGATCATATGTGGTGTAATCTCTTGAGCTATTTATGCCCAATTATCTATTGGCTGCCATAGGGATAAATATGGTTTTGCATTCCATCTTGAAGACCAAACGCTCTAAAAGGCTGGATATCAGTCTAGGTTTGTGGCTAGAAAAATCTGTCTGAGTCAGTATGGGCTTTCTTACAGCTCTTGCATTTGTTCTGTTGGAATTTGGCTTTTCTGCATTGAAATTCATGAAATCTGAAGTTTAGAGCAGCTCATGTCCTGTGTTAGCTTTATAAATGCTGAAGAAGTGGGAGTTAGAAACCTTAGTATTAAAACCGAAGCAAACCACTTTCTTACCTAATGCTGAGCAAACATTTGGCTGTCCTCAGTTACCTAATGCTGGGAGAGAGCTGATGTTTTTGGCTGTGAGAGAGGTGAAAGTAAAGTCTGCCCTGACTTCATAGAGTGTTGGATTTAAAAAACGTGCAGAACTGAGTCTGTGGAAGTTTAAAGCAGTTTTTTAATTTTAAGACCAAATTCAGCACCTTTCAGGATCTCGAGTGTCCTTATTTTCCTATTGGATGGTTTCTAAGTAGAGAGGTATTTTCTCCCAGGAAGCACTTGCTGTCTTAAAACCTAGATTTCAGTCATGGCAAACTACAGGATGCCAAGAAAGGTATCACAATGTTATTCTTTCAGTGTTATGTCATGCTTAAGATACTTTTTTTTTTTACCTTTTTATAAATAAATAGGGATGTGTGCTGTAAGGATTTTTTTAAATTTTATTTTATCTTTATGCCTACCAAGGTTTTTTCTATAAATAGAGGCATTCAAAATCTGCTAAATTCTTACCTCAAATCCACAATTATTGGGGTGTCAAGAACAAAAAAGTATTAGATGCAATTTATGAATTTAATTTTTCCTTTCTTAGCTGGGGAATGTGAAACTGATTCCTGAGTAAGTTTGCCAGGTATAACTTTACCAGAGAGTATTGCTGTTGAGCATTACAAGATTGAGGGCGCCTGAAAGCATCCTACATCTAAGCAGTCTATGTACAGCACACAGTTTCATTATCAAACCATGATAATCTCTCATTTGAGGCCTTAATCTGCCTGTGGTTGTTATCACTGGGCTAGTGGTGTAATACTGGGTGTCTGAACTCCCATTTTTATTTCAAGCAATGTGTAAAAAAAAAATGCTTGTCGTGAAGGACTTGTGTCTTGAGATGGTGGGGTGTAGCCAACTGAGCAGATGTCATGGGGCTGGATATTAGCAGTCTGTGTATGTGGTTCCTGCAGAAGGTAGGAATAAATTGCTTTTTTAGAGGAAATATCTGATGAGCAACAAGTTTCCTATATACTTGCTAAGCCCTTCCCGGACTGCATGAGCATTCCTGGGAACATGAGTGTTAGGAATTGCCTCTTCCAAAAACCCCAAAATAAACCCACAAAAAATTTCACACCAAAACAAAAGAAAGTTTATGATAGACTGATAACAAGAGAATTAGTATCTGACCTCTCAGTGCTGAAGAGATGAAATGTGGTAGGTGAACAAGGCACAAGGGGAGCTTGGATGGAGTGCTGGCATTAAAGCTTCTTACAGCAATGCTGCAGTTGGCATATCTGGCCAGTGACCTCATACATCTTCTGTTTGTCTTTTTGTTTAACTCTCTGAAGAGAATGTAAACTATTGCTTTTCATCCAGTACTTCCTTGTCCTATACTGTAGCATTTAAACAATCTGCTTTTCTTCCCTTCTCTTCTTAGGTGAAGCTGCAGAGATCCTGCCTGACCTAATTTTAACTTAATGTGTACTAAAATTGGTTGAATTTTACATGCTCTGGCAACTTTCTCTTTTGCTTAAATAAGGGGGAGGGATTATATTCTTAATTAAATACACCACACTGGAGGTTTAAACAATTGGCATGACCTGCCAGGCAAACTGGGTAATGCTTGATTGATCTGGTAATGAGTATTCTTTTTATTTTAGTGCTTACAAGTTTAGTTCATTAACAAGTTTAACAAACTAACTGACATATATATATAAAATTTACTTAAAATGAAGGCTTTGGTGTAGCACACTGGATTGAGTTTGGCTGAAGTAACCTGCATTAAAAGGGATTTTGCTATAATGGAGTTATAAACGTTTTATACAGCAACATTTTTGTTTTGCAGATGGCTTATTCAATCAGTATATCAGTCAACAAGAATACAAACCTCGCTGGGGTCAGATCATCCCCAAAAGTACCAAAGGTAAGGATATTTCTTAAGGTATAACAAGTATACTGCCAATTCTATCTTGTTCCTTTGAGAGTAGTGAACAGGAAAATGATGCAAGAAAGCTGCCTCTAGGACAGTGGTTCTAGGGATTGGTTTTGTGAATTTGCCTGAAAAGTCAGTGAAATGCAGTCTGGTTTCTTGCTGAGTAAGGAGCACTGCGGGAGCACTGGCTGTAACTTCAGTGTAGCTAATCAGTTTAGGAACAAATTTTAGAATATAGCTTAAGCATGAGAACAGCTACCTGTGTGACTGGATGTAATGCATGGAATCAATGTAAACGTACAGCAAAGAGTGCCAAATAAATACATTACCTTAACAGGGAGTATTTGAAATTTGACATGTATCTTTTGAAGTCTTGGTCTATTATACAGTAAATCTAAACTGTGGGATCTTTTCCCATCACTTTCTGCCTTGAGAGGAGATGCGTAGTGGCAGCTTTGACTACAAAAGTACAAAAATCACTGTCATGCAGCAAATGTAGAATTCAAGGTGACAGTCTCCAAATGTGGAGCACTGTACCCAGACCTCTTGGGAACAGTTATCTATGAGTACAAGCAGATTTCTCTTCCAGCAGAATGCAGGTTAGCTTTCTAATGTTGCTTCCCATAAGGACACCTGTCCTGAATGCTTAAGATATCTGAAAAGCTGCTTTAATTGGACTGTTAGAATTCCCTTATATGTGAGAATAAGTAATTGATGCAAAGCCAGTTATGCTATATCTATACAGTTGTCTCTTTGCTTCCATCCTGTGGGCACATTGCTTTGTCATTTGATTATCTGTTGTCACTGCTCAGCCTTCAGGCAGCTCAGGTGGGGAGAGATGGAAGGGAGCAAAAGGTTGTTTCTGTCCTTAGTGCTGGAGAGCTGCAAAGATAACTCAGATGTCATTTGTGTGGACCTGCATATGTCAGGAGCTCTCGTGCTCCTTTCCAAGGCTCTCAGAGTTGCAGTTGAGAGCACTTCATTAATTTTAGCTATCTGTACTCTCAGTCACCAGATAATTCAATCTAGAACTGTGTGGCTTTATGCATGGAAAAATGCATGGAAGAATATTTCCTGGAAAAAATGTTTAAATAATGGCGACTAAGTTGCTCTGCTTCCATGTAGTGTTTAGGCCATGCATGAGGATGTGTCTGTATTTGGTTTAATTCTTTTTTTTTTTAAATAGAGGATAGATCTCCCCTCCCTCTTATTTTTTTTTTATTTTTTAAAGGTGATGGGGAAGACAGCCGGCCGGGGATGAGAGGTGGCCATCAGATGGTTATAGATGTTCAGACAGGTGAGTAGTTGCTAAATTCCTTAACTAACTTAATTATTTAATCATATATTTTTCAGATAAATATGCAAATGTGTTTTTCTTCAGAATCTCTCTTCAGATTTTGAGGAAGAAAATGGCACTTCTAATTCTGGTTTAAATACTCTTTCTGCCTGGAACTATACTCCAACTGCAGCTTTCACCCCCCTTAGACCATGTTTGTTTTCTCTTATGTCTTAATCATTGTCTTGTCTTAACTAAGAAACCAGGAATAATTGTTCTTAATTTTTTGTCCCTCTTACCCTCTTAGAGCAGGATCTTAAGCAAGAGAAGAGAAATTATGGATTATCATTTCCCTTATCTGCTACATACTATGCTCTTTGGAATAGTGCTTAAGCAACAGATCTGATGTTTTGAAACATTCCTTGTATTTTGGTTGGAGTGGTTTCTAATTTCCACAGCGTGCGAGAAACTGTCGTTAAATATAATTTGTTAGACATTTTTAATGAAAATGTTTTCTGTAGCAGTTTAAAGAGTGGTTCAGCCTGTTTCAGAGGCAGCAGAGAAAAGAAAGGTGGGGGGAGTATAAGTAATAGTTCCAGTGGTTGTTGTTCTCTGTAATTTTCTGTATCTTTGTGTTGCTTTTATTTAATCAGATTTCCATGGTATGTCATTCCTTACTAAAATGAGGAATGCATCTGCCTGTGTTTAGTAGGAGTAAAAAGTTTGATCTTAGAAAAGGCAAAACAAGATGGGGGTGTGAGTATCAGAGAGGAATATAGGGTGGTATCGAGCGATTTCACAAAAAAATTACCATGGTTGTGTGTGTGTGGTCATATGGACAGAGACCAGAGCATGTGACAGGACAGTACCTTCAGCAGTAATTTGCTAAGTCATAGTGAACAAGCAAAAATGCAGCAGTAGCTGCAGCTCTTGGCTTTTATCAGCGGGTAGTTACTGCTGTAGAGGAAGCATTTGAATTATTTTGTATATGAAAGCAAACCTTTTTTTTTCTTGGTGGGAGAGGTTTGAGGATCCTTATGATAAAACGCTGCTGAGGGTGGCTGGTTTGCCCGCAGAAGCAGCTGTGAACGCTCCCTAGTGGCCTCGGTGGATAAGGAGAAAGTGACTGTTTAACCAGAAGAAATTTGAGCCCTGTCAGCTTGCATGCCATAGTCCTTCAGACCTCCTGAAAGTAATACATTCATAGCAGCATGAGTATTTGTTTCCAGTGATTTTCTTAATGCCTAGTAAGCATCTTGTCCCTTCCTTTGGATTAATCGTAGAGTATCCTGAGTTGGAAGGGATCCCTAAGGATCATTGGGTCTAACTCCTGGCTCCACACAGGACCAGCCAAGTCGGAGCATGGGACCTCTTGACCTCAGTCAAGCTGGTTGCTGTGACCACTTCCCTGGGGAGCCTGGCCCAGTGCCCAACACCCCTCTCCGTAAAGAACCTCTTCCAACATCCAACCTAAACTTCCCCTGTCGCAGCCTCAAGCTGTTCCCTTAGGTTCTATCCCTGGTCACCAAAGAGAGGAGATTGGTGCCTGCCCCTTCACTGCCTCTTGTCAGAAAGCCACAAACTTACATGAGGTCTCCCCTCAGCCTCCTCCAGACTGAACAACCCCAGGGACTTCAGCCTCTCCTCCTAAGACTTCCCCTCCAGACCCTCCCCCATCCTCACTGCCCTCCTCTGGACACTCTCCAATAGTTTTATGTCCCTCTTGTCCTGTGACACTGCCCCCAGAGCTCAAGGTGAGGCTGCCCCAGGGCAGAGTAGAGCGGGACAGTCCCCTCCCTGGACTGTCCGGCTGTGCCGTGCTTAATGCACCCCAGGATATGGTTGGCTCTCCGGACTGCCTGGACATGCTGCTGGCTCATGGGAAACTTGCTGTCAACCAAGACCCCCAAATTTTTCACAGTGTGACTGCTCTCCAGCCACTAATTCCCCAGTCTGTATGTGCAGCCAGGGTTGCCCCTTCATGGGTGCAAAATTGGCACTTGCCCCTGTTGGTGATTGCCTGGCTCTCTAATCTGTCTGTGTCTCTCGGTAAGGCTTCTCCATCCTCACCAGCCAACAGTTCCATCCGATTTGGTGTCTCAGTTTTTCACTTTGCTTTAACAAGGCAGTAAAAAGCATCTATATAATTTTTTACTTTCATGAAACTGGCTGGAGAGCACCTACAGAGGTGGAGTCCCAGTGTTGGAGAGCTGAATCCCACTGTCATGCTAGTGGTAGCAGGAGACCACCAGAAGTGTCTCTGTGGGATATTTATCTTAGTTTTGCTTTCAGGCCCACCAAGCCTTGTAAAAGACTAAATGTCCTGGAGATTATCAGTTTTGCCACTTAACTTGGCTCATTAACAGGGTGGGGGAAGTTCTTAGTGCTGTTATTCTTAAACTCAGTTTTTGCTGATTACTTGAGTTTTCCTGTTGAATATAGGTAGTGTTTAATGAGACTGTGGGAATTTAGCCAGTTATGTCAGGATGTGTGTTACAAACTGGAGCTGTAAAGTTCCCTGGCTAACCTTGAGCAAATGTAGTGTTAGTGGAAAAAGGAGCAGTGCTGTACTCTTCCTTCAAAGACGTCCTCCCTTCCTTACCCACACACTTCTTGAGTTATTTTTTTCAGTAGTCTTTGGCAACAGAAGTAAAATAAATTCACTTTGTACCCCTCATTAGAGGGGTAAGGTCCTTCTCAAAAACTAATATTTTCTTCAACTTTGATCTTTTAGAAATGAAGTGAAACACCAAAGTCATACATATAGAGAGGTTTGAAGTTTTGTATCACATAGATGTTGGAAGCAAATTTTAATCTCTGGTGTCCAGACCTGCTGTAGCTATAACTGAACTATAAATGGTTCTGCTTTTTGATTAGCTTCAAGGAAATACTAACCAGTTATTATTGGCTACAAAAATATGTTTATTTCTTTGCTTAAGTTTTGCAATAGGACTGAGGCTGCTGAATGTGTGTGTGTTAGTGATAGGATAAAGGATATGGGTTGGTAAGAGGTTGAGTTGGATCTCAAGGTACTGATAGTGCCAACGTTGAGTCATCAAGACTGATATGCTTTAAGTATAAGGTACAATAATGGTTTAACTTGGTCTAAATCACTTTTTAGCATGTTTTGTCCCCCAGTTCATAGAGTCATAGAATGGCTAGAGTTGGAAAGGACTCCCAGAGGTCAAGTTAGGACAGGCTGAAAGTAACAGAAAGAGTGTTCTGGCATCTTTGCTGCGAAGTAATAACTTGTGCTGTAGCTCATTCCTATGTGCTGTTCATGCTCTTAATACTTGCTGCAGCTGTCTTAGAATAAGTGTAGTTTTCTTTGTGCATTAAAAATTTGTCAAGCACCTTAAGATGAAAGTGCAGACATTTTGGGATACTGCACTCAGAATACAGACTGATCTCTTCCTGGATAAAAAAAAAAAAATAAATTGGGAGTTACTGATCCTCACAATGTTTTCCATGCTTTTAATCATACTAACACACAGACTGGAATGACTCTGGATGGCAGAATTAGGAAGTTGGTTTTGGTATGTTTACTAAAAGGCATTCCTGGGTGTAGTTGGAAACCACTGTTATGTACTTTAAAACTTTAGACTGTGAATGAAAGAAAGCTTATGTTATTTTGAGGAAGGTTCAGGTTAGAAATTCAGAGAAATTTCTTCTCAGAAGGAGTGTTTAGGCACTGGAATGGGTTGCCCAGAGAGGTGGTAGAGTTGCCATCCCTTGGGATGTTTAAGGCAAGATTGGATGAGGTACTTAGGGACATGGTTTAGTAAGTAATATAGGTGGTAGGGGGATGGTTGGACTAGATGACCTTGGAGGTCTTTTCAAACCCTAATGATTCTGTGATTTTTGCTCTTTACTGCAAGGATTTTTGCTTTTTCTTACATAGCTCCTTATATGGGAGACTCCAGAGTTTTTTGCACTTTCCTGCATGGAAGGAGAAGTATTTGGATAGTCGCAACCCGGGGGCATTGATTTAAAACAAAAGTATCCCAAACTCACCAAAAGTGGAAAAAAAACAACCCCTAAAACAGAAGATACTGTGTTAAGTGTGCTGCATGACAGTGAGGAAGAGTTACACTGCTGTTTACAAAGGCTGTGGTGAAATGTTCAAGCAGTAAAATGCAGGCTTGTATAAAGTGCTGTGTTCCCAGGTGCATTAAGCCCTAATGCAGTTTTGGACAAGGATGTAGGCATCTAGCACTTGTATCTTGATTAACATAATTTTGATTATACCCTCTCAGGCCTTTTTATAAATTGAGATATAGCTAGCATTTCAAAATGCCAGTGCTTATTCTGGAGGAAGGCAGGAATGGGTAACTAGATTGCCAAATTCAAGTTTTCAGGAATAAGGATTATGTGTACTGTGTTGTAGAGACTTGGTTTATAATTCCATGGTTAAGGTGGAATTGATCCCTGATTTTATATGTCAGACAGTTGTGTGTGAATGTAGTCCATAGAACCATGTAATTTATTTGGTAACAGAATTATAGGCTACACAGAAATCATTCTATGGGGGGGAACCCCAGAAATAAAATGTATTATGTGTACAAGTTCATCTATTATTTCATTTAGATAAAGCTTTCTGATGTTTTCTGATGAGCCTGTCTTAGGAAGAATAGCTAAGCAACCAGGATGATTTTTTTAATTTTGTGTGCAGTTGTCTTCTCTTTGGCAAGTGAAATGTTTTTTGAAGGAAAATATTAGTGAACGGTCTTTATTGGTGCGTTACCGCTGTTTGCTCACTTAAGTGAAACTACTCTAATTCTGGTCGTACATTATTTTGCTTTCCCTTTTGTAAGAACAAATTGTGCTTCATTCTGTTAGGTAAGTGAGAACAAATCTGTAGGTTGGGAAAAGTGGGAGATTCAGAGAGGTGGGCTTGGTGTGCCCATGGTAGATCTAGGCAACACATTGGAAATGGTAAGTCTGTCTGAAAAGCAGCCTGGGAAGATGAAAAAGATGAAGTGAGAGCAGCAGACATGAAGGATGCTGTTTTGCCTGAGGAAAACACTGCTATCCATAAGATATTTAAAGACAGGACTTGTGTACAAGATGAAGAGATCTCTGAAACAAAACACAGATGGCTTCTAAGCTCTGAAACACAAACAGCTGCTAAATCCTGGAGGTTACTCAACTTCACAGTGCTTTTTTGCATTTGAGAGGAAGACTTCGTGCCTACCCAGACCAGCCCTAGCCCAAGTAAACAAACATCCAGCCACCATCTACACTGAACTGGGATTCGGGAACTGAGTGGTGTGGAACTTCAAGGCCTTAGAGTTGTGCACCAAGCACTCCTTGCAAAGTGGATAATGCTCCTTGCAGATACTTAGATTATGGTTACCACATAGGAAGTGATGTCTTCTTGTAAGAGGGCTTTTGAAGTATCTTATGCAAAGACTTTTTTTAACTTCTGAGATGGGTCTCTTTTAATTCTAGGGACACTGATTCTCAAATACCCCCTCAGAGAGTTCAGGCTTGTGGCTGATGAAGTGGAAGACAGGGTTTTGAGTTCAAAAGACCCTGATGTACTGCACTAAGAGGCTCATGACGTTCAGCCAAGACAAATGCAGAGTCCTGAACCTGGGATGTAACAGCTGTGTGCAATAGTATTGAAAGAAGATTTGCAAGGTGGTAGACAGCTGAATATGGATCAGCAATGTGTTCTGGTGGAAAGCCAACCTCCTGTTTCACAGAATCACAGAATGTCAGGAGTTGGAAGGGACCCCGAAAGATCATCTAGTCCAACCCCCCGTGCCCAAGCAGGATCATCTAGACCAGATCACAAAGGAACATGTCTTGAATGTCTCCAGAGAAGAAGACTCCACAGCCTCTCTGGACAACCCTCTGGCTGAATTAGCAGAAGTATAACCAGCAGGTTAAGGGGAGTATTGATGTTCTTGTATTTGGCACTTGTGAGGCCACATCTGGAGTAATGTCTTCCAGTTTGGGCTCTGTACTACAGTAGGGTTGGTGACAATCTGAAAGTGAGCCCAGTTAAGGGCCACCAAGGCCTTTGGAGGCTGGAGCGCATGGTGTGTGAGGAGGTGCTCAGGGAGCTGGTTTTCTTCAGCTTGCAGGAAAAAAAGGATCATGTGAGCATCTTAGAGATGGCTTCAACTAGCTAGTGGAAGAGTATGGAGAAGATAGAGGCAGGCTCAGTTTGGGGACTACACAGGGATACGAAGAAGGGTAGTGGACACAAGTTGCATCAAGGGCAACTCCAGTTAATTATCCTGCTGCTGCAACCTGGTCTGTTGCTGAAGTTAGAGCTGCTCTGAGGAGTTGGGAAGACAACTGATAAACTGCATGTGCAGAGATATTTTAGGTCCATAAATCTTTCAAGTCCTGTGTGGAACTGTTCTAGCAGGGACATGGAAATGCCATTTTATAAGCTGTTCAGTTAACTATGTCACTGGGATTGGAATGTAGTAATTGTGCCGATAAGTAGGTAAAAGCTGGGATGCATAGGCAGACCAAGCATCTTTTAAACAACCTGACTTCAGCAATTTGCTGTGTATATCCTGATGGAATGAGGAAGTACTTACTGTGCAAAATCCCACCAAAGATTTCACATCACAGAAGATAGATTTAACAGAAGTTCAAAAGCTGACTTGGAGAACCTTGCCTAACCTGTATTGAAACTTCCCCGGGATTGTTGGTATTTAACAGGGATTGGAGGAGGCTGCTTTGCATAATTTTCATAAAAACAGAATTTAGAGAGGTTGACAGGCAATATGTTTATTTTTGTGTGTCATACATTCTCTAATACTTCGGTGAGGAATGCTCTGGCACCTCCTAGTCTTGCGGAGAGTGAGAGAAGAATAGAATTCAGACATTATAGGAACAGTTTTGACTGAGCAAGCAGTTTAGAAATATTCACAGAACATATTTAATTCAAAATGTTGAATTTGTATTCCAAAATAAGCGTAGAGGATATAAGGTTAAGATGCTGGAGGAGAAATTTGACTTCCTAAGTGTAACTGGTAAAAGCTTTGGGTAAATACAACCACTTTCATGTTTTTCTTGTTGCCTTGCAGGTAGGTTTGAAAATTCTTCTGCTCCGTCCCTGAAGCAGAATAGAGGCTTGCTTTAATAAAGCAGCATCCATATTGCCATGTTAAATATTGCTTGGATACAAAGGAAGAATCCTTCCCTCTGCCAGAGCAGGATGCCCTGCTTTCATCTTGAGTTCTCTAGTACTGCTAAAGAAATAGTTGTACTGATGTGAGACTGCTGGGCTCCCCTTACGCTTCCCTGTTCCTGGAAGTTTGTTATCTTCCCTGTGTCTGCCCTCTTTGAGAATTTGCTGATACTGTTCAGGTGTTGCAGCAATGCCTGGGAGTAGTGTTGAGTGTGTGAACTCGGTCTGTCATGGTTGGAGCTTCGCATGTGAGATGACAAAATAACCCTTCCTTCAAAGTCTGAGATGACAAATACAGCAGAAGGTGTCGTACTGGTTGGGATACAGAGTGAAGTTGGACCTTTTTAAAGAAAAAACCCACCACAAACTTTAACAACAAAACCACTCAATTAATTTTTCCTTGTACTATGGTATAGTATTAACAAACTTTAGAAGAGTCATGAAAAATCATTTTTCTTGGTGCTACAAGCAACAGATGCGTTTATGCGTAAGAAATCTTTCTTTGAAATACAGCAACTTCCTACAAAAATATGTGTATAGTAATAATGTAGGTCATTCTGAGTCTATATAGTGATTGAGCCTTTCTTTCACCCAAGCTACAGTTGTACAACAAGATGAGAAATAAGTTTGGCACACTTCATGTGCACTTTTGTTATCATGGTTGGTCTTGGACTCTGGGGATGCTCATGGTTCACACTAGCTGTGTGATTGTACTCCTCTTTCAGTACTTACGTGCTATTTAAGTCTGTCAGCTTGATTTAAGTAACTTTCAAAAATCTGAGTTTTCATCAGATTCATTCAGGTTTGCTATTAAATTTCATCGGAGACAACAAAGCCTTTACAGGCAGGCCTGACGTTTTGGCAAGGCCCCAGGAGGATACTTAGCTGGTGCCAAATCTTTTATTTTTCTCGGCTATCAATGAAGCTGTTGTGGTAATGTGGGTTTTGTGAGCTGTGAGAATTTATGTGCACAAAGGGACCTGCTCTTTGCAGGGAACACTGGGAGCCCTGAGTCCAGGAGGAAGGGTAATTAAAGTTAATGAACCAGGGTAACCTTTCCATGGTGATGACCACTATCCTTATGGTAGGTAAGGGTCAGGGACTATTCCCATTTTGTAATCACACTTCTAACTCTGCTCTTTAATTGGTCTTGGATTAAAAATTGGCCATTACCTCCATAATTGAACAGGTTTGTGGATTTTTAGAGGAGTTTTTCGAAGCTCTGCAAGTCTTCAGTGGCTTGTTCTTCTTGGACTTGGCTTTGTGATTTGCTTTAATGCAGTCTAAAAATTAAGTATTTTCAGTTTTTGAGACCACATAGTGATGCTTTATCAAAAATTATGTCAAAACAGAGACTTCTTCCTTAAATGGTCCCCATGTTCAGAAGCTTCATCTGGTTTTATGAGCAAGTCTGAGAAGCCTTTGAACTTGCTGTGTGTGGAGCGGTTGTGGGTTTATGGCAACAGGTTCTGAAGATGGGCCTGAAACCCTGGTTTAAATCTCTGATTCTGTGTGATCAGTTGCTTTTGCGGTATTAGGTGAGTTGCTTTATGTAAGACATTTCTCTGGAAGAGGATTTCATAGTTAAAATAAACTTTGCTTTCTGAGGAATGGACTGTGAATGGACTTAACGGAAAAGCTTTGCCGTTGCTATCCCAGGAGTCTTTCTGTAGATCTTGCACTAAATGGGTCACAAACTGAGATGTTATTGACATGTACAGTATCCAAAATATTAACTGTTGTTCATTTGTCTGCCTTGAATTTGAATCAGAAGGCTGTGGATCTGGTTGTCTCTTATGTATACGTAGAAATAGAAAATGACTCCGTGAGAATTGGCTGTCCATCAATCCTAAAAATTTCCATTACTAAACCAAACCACGTTTCTGTGTCCTGATGACTGGCTCTGTTCAAAGAGGAGCGGTTCTTTAAGAATCAGTGTCTGTCTCTTTTCTGATAGTCTGTTTGTCCCAGGTATTTTATAAGTATTAGCCTGGTCAAAGGTATTATCTTCTTAAAATTAACAAGTCCTATGTCTTTTGTTTTGAAATAGAAACTGTTTATTTGTTTGGTGGCTGGGATGGAACTCAGGATCTGGCTGACTTCTGGGCATACAGTGTGAAGGAAAACCAGTGGACCTGTATATCCAGGGATACTGAGAAAGAGGTAAGTTCTGCAAACATTAATAATGTATGAATTGTTGCAAAGAAAAATGCCATGCTTCTGAGGTGTTTGTATTGATGTATAGCATGCAGTAAGTGCCACAAAATTCAGACCTTTGACCTGAAGAGTTTTTTTTTTTAAATGTTCACATTCTGAAACTGAGAGATGGGTGTGAATTTGGACTCTTCAGATCACAGGAGGGAAAAGGTTTATTTCTTAGGAGCAGACTGATTCGCCAAAAATCAGTTCACTGGGTAGAATATGAGTTAAATAATTTGATAAGGCAGAACAACCAGATTGACTAATAAACATTTCAGACCTATTGCTGGTGCTGAGCTTCAGAAACAAATAGTTTGTTCTTTTTAGTCTGTCAAAAACATTGAGTAGAAATGGACAACTAGCAGATTGAAATCTAGAGGACAAGGGTAACTGCCAGAGGCCATGCAATCCCAAGAGCTTTGTGATATTAATTTGAACCATTTTCCTTGGCCTGTTTTGCTCAGTATTTGGCGTATGAAACGTCTGTAGCTTGGGTTATAGGAGGCAGCAAAAAAGGTTCAAGACCTTTGGCTTGTTTAATTAATTTTACTGTATACTCTGAAAAGTGACATTTCTGTGTGGTTATCGTGTTTTGAGGTCGTTACTTGTTTGTCAGAGCATGACTTGGGGAAATTCATGCAGCCTCTCCGTGCAGGTATGAAAAGTTTGATAAATTCAGAGATTGATTTCCCCGACTCTTTGAAGAAATTAGGAAACTGTCTTACTCTTATTTGTATTTTTGTAGCTCCTTGTCACAGCATAATTTGTGAGCTTCTGTACCAGATTAAATAACACTTTAATATTGCCCTTTTTTTTCCTGGCAAAGGAGGTTAGAGGTTGTAATCAAGTAGGACAAATAGCCTGAGCTGAAATAAAATCTCACAGCAAGGCACTTCCCGTAGCCTTCAAATCTCTGTGCGTGTCACGCACTTACTGTTTCCAACGTCCTTTACAAAATGGGCAGTAACAAAACTGAACACAATATTCTGGTATCTGTCATAATAGAGCTGTCTAAAGGTAAAATTTGCCTTACATTTCATATCCTACTCTTGTTCTAAGCATTATTTTTTTTTTTTACTCTTAATTTTTTCACTCACTGCTCAAAGCTGTCTACTAATGGCTACTCGAGTATTTAGTGGTATGATATTGAAGCTAGATTTAGTCTTCAGGGCTGCATACTGGGCTTGTGTTGCTTCTGTTTATGGGTTTTGCTTGAAGAAACACTCACTAGTTACCCAACAGGTAACCTCCTAAAGGTAAGGAGGGGGTTGTGGAATTTGGGACTCATCTTTTTCAACTATATGGTTAACACCCTCACCTCCTTATAAAGAGAGTCAGAGTGAAGAATAGCAACAGAAAAGGAGGCAAAACAATCCTGAGTCTCTTCTTTCACTTTCCTTCTTGCTTTCCTAAGACAATCAATGTGCAAATGTGTACATTTGTCTAGCTCAGGATGCAGTGAAATAGCACCTTCCTGTCAAAAAGGAGTTAGCATGTTTTCTTCCTGTGTAGCCAGTGTGAGTAGTTCTGGTGTTTGAAGGATTAATTTCCTTTCTTGCTGGGATCCTGCTGCATCCAGTTGAGCTTTTGTAAAGCTTGGGAGGCCTGGCTGGGATGCAAGGCGTCAGCAAGTGCCGCGAACTGTTTTCTCTGCAGGTTCCTCTATGCCTGACTCTAGCGGGGTAACACTGGGATGGAGAAGGAAAGAATTGGCAAAGAAGGGATGTGGAAGACAGACAGTAGAAGAGTTTTGAGCTGATACAATAAAGTGACTGTAAAGGCATTTTGGAGGAGAAAAAAATTAAAGGGTGCAATGGAAAGTTGGGAAATTCAAATGGAAATTGGAAAGGGCCTTAGGCTGAGAGGAAGCAAGGTAGGGGAATTAAAAATTAAATGGAGAATGAGTTGAATGTATGGACAGTTTTGAAGAAAAGACAGAGAAAAGTATGAAGAAATGTGTGTCTAGAAATGAAGTTCTAAAAGGACTCTCGGCATGGATATAGTCTGCAGTGGAGCTCAGAAGAAGGCCTGCTGAGGAATAGTCCAGGGTCCTGGTGACTTACTGAGTACAGTGAACTGGCAGCTGCTCTACTTGCATACTGGCAGTGGTGTTTGTTGGGGTTTTTTCCTCTCTGAAAAGATCTGTATAAAACCTGATTTAGTACTGAAGAGGTCAATCTCAAATGTTGAGAAGTAAATTCAAAACCAAAAGACTCCAGATGTTTCGGTAATAGGGACATTAACTGTTCACAATTTGCGAAAAGGAAATGTCTGACATGGAATTTTAAAAAATATTCAGGGTAGATTCCAGTAGAACTTAGTCCTATTTTTTTTGTGGTTTATTGTGCTGATGCTGCTTCTAGTTCTTTTATTCTAATTAAGCAGTAACAATGATTAAATTAGCCACTCAATAATTTAAGCTTGGACAGGAGTGGAATATGGTCAAAGTTGCATCCTATCCAGTGTTGCCATAGGGGTAACTTGCAGTAATGGTTTTGGGATGAAGCTACTGGTACCTTCTGTTGCAGTGTGTTATGAAGAGGTTGTGTCACCTCTTAGTCAATACTGTTGCTGCTACTTTTTGAAACTTGAAAGTGAGCTGAGGAAATGTCTTTGTCACCTGAAGTTGACTTTGTGACTTGTAACAGTTAAACAAACAAAGCTAATTTTCCATGTCTGGAAAAAATGCTCACAGCACTACTGGAATAGTATTCCAGTATTTTGCTGGAATTATTAAGACTTATTGCTTAGTCTTAAAAAGGAGGTCTAGAGAACCTGCTTGCAGTGTTGAGTTAACCTCCAGGACATGCCACAGCTGGTGATGGACAGAGACCTGAGTAAGAACTTCCCCACCCCCATCCTTTGTTATGTGTATCCGGCAGTCCTTGTCAAATCATCCTCCTTCAAGCCTACAGAGGAGATGCACCACAGAGCAAGTAATGACCTCTCAACTGGTCCTAGATCTTCAGTCCTGTCTCCCCTGTGGAGTCATCAAGTATGCAGCAGCTCTACTAATCAGTTGGCATGAGGCACAGCCAAAACATGTTTCATCTTTACACATCTTTTATCCTGAACCAAGCAGAATGTTCCCACAAATGTTGTTGTCTCCAGGGTTTATTAGTAGTTGTAGACCTATTCAGGGAAGAGTTCTGGGGAAAAAACCCAAACCTTGTTGTTCCTTGGACGTTTCTATCTTAGGCCAGTGTCAGTTATTAGCGGAACTTCACGGTTCTGTTCCGATGCCTAGGATCTCTAGTTCCAAGCAGCAGCTTTCTCTTTTGAAGGTTACTTTAGAGAAATTCAGTACAGGAGGACACTTTAAGTCAACTGTAGGAAAGACTTCACTTGATGTAAATTGATAGTTAAGTGGATTTTAAAATAGGACCAAAATGCTGAGGAAATAAAAATGAAGAGTAGATGCAATTTGTATGTCACTAGTATTATAGAATCATAGAATCCTAGAATGGCTAGAGTTGGAAGGGACTCCCAGAGGTCATCTAGTCCAACCCCCCTGCAAGAAGCAGGGACACCCCCAACTAGATCAGCTTGCTCAGGGCCTCATCCAACCTGGCCTTGAACGTCTCCAGGGATGGGGCATCCACCACCTCTCTGGGCAACCTGTTCCAGTGCTCCACAACTCTCACAGCAAAGAACTTTTTTCTAATATCCAATCTAAATCTCCCTCCCTCTATTTTGAAACCATTACCCCTTGTCCTGTCACAACAGGCCCTACTGAACAGCCTCTCCCCATCTTTCTTGTATTCTTGTACCTTGCTTGGGTATTTCCTGGAGACATGAGAAGAGGTACAGTATCTCCTTTAAAACAGTGAGTTACTGCACCAAGTGGTAGCTTCTGTGCAGCATATTTGTAAATATGGAATGTTGACTCATCCTCATTCTGGCTTTTTTAGAGGAAAATCCTGCTTACAGATCATCTCTATGAAGGACAGTGAAGTTGTGTAAATGGGTTAGGTTTAGGTGACATTGTTTCTCAAAATCTTTGCGTTTCTTGCCAAAGGTAGAAGTGAAGGTCTTGTCATAGATTAACTGGTTGAGAAGATAAATCCTTTTTCACAATGAAGGAAAGCATAGGTCAACAAGTGCCTACTGTTCAGCAGGTTCAAAATGATCTAGAAAATTGGTGTATTGTAAGGTGACAGTGCTTTTCCAGGATACTGAAAGTAAAACCTACCAAGTGTAGAATAAATGAGATCAAAATACATTTGCTCTCCTATTTCCAGTTAAATCTTCTGTGGTGTACACATGCATTTCTTTGTTGACATGGATGATTTTACCCAAAACTTTGTGTCATGTTACCACACAAGTATTTTTTGCATTTATGAATGTTTGAGACACCTATGACATTTTTTCTATTTTTAACTTGTTTTGTTTTGGGGTTGGCTTTTTTTTTGTTGTTGTTGTTTTTGTTTTTTGGGGTTTTTTTGTTTGTTTGTTGGTGTTTTGGGTTTTTTTTTCTATAATCTTAGAACCCCAGACTGGTTTGGGTTGGAAGGGACCTCAAAGGCCATCTAGCTCCAGCCCCCTACCATGAGTAGGGACACCTTCACTAGATAGGTTTCCAAAGCCCCATCCAACCTGGCCTTGAATGCTTCTAGGCATGGGGCTTCCACAATCTCTCTGGGCACCCTGTGCCTCACCCCCTCATAGTAAAGAATTTCTTCCTAACCTAACCCTGCCCTCTGTCAGCTTGAAGCCATTGCCCCTTGTCCTGTCACTGCACTCCCTGGGGAACAATCCCCCTCCCACTTCCCTGCAGGACCCCTTAAAGTACTGGTAGGCTGCAATTAGGTCTCCACAGAGCCTTCTCTTACTCCAGGCTGAACAAGCCTAACTATTCCAGCTTGTCTTTATAGGAGAGGTGCTCCAACCCCCTGATCGTCTTGGTGGCCCTATAATGCATAAATATATAAGTTTATATATAAACTTTCACCCTGTGATGTTTTAAGTGTAGGAAATGAACTAGTCTCAAATACTGACTCCTTCCCACAGATGGTGATATAACTTGGAAGATGCTTTAAGTACCTTGAGGGTGTTTTCTTTCAAATACTGTGGTGTTTATGGACTTGAGATCTAATGTACTGAATCTGCCATGTTCTGCTTCTGACTAGTTCCAGTTGTACAGATGCTCAGTTGTATGAGATGCCTGGTGCCACAAAAGCACATAGGGAGAAAGCAGCTGTCCCCAAAAGCCTGCAACAGAAACTTGGATACTGCAGACACACCTCTGAGCCAACTTCCTAAGTAGTGTAAATGCCTACAAAAGTAGGGACAAAGAAGGCAGATGTTGAAGTTAACCAAATGAAAAAGTATTCTAAATGAATTCTAAAGTATTCTAGAAGTATTTTAAATGAAAAAAAGCCGATCCTAGATATTGCATGCTAATGTTTTCCTCCCTGCTTGGTAGCATAGTGGTTTTAAAAAGTTCTAGCCTGTATTCTTTCTTGAAATGTTAGAGAGAATTTCAGATATGCCTGAGTAACAATTCCAGTGATTTGCAGACAGGCAGCCTAAAACAAAAAGACCCTATTGATGGAGGAGTCCCTTGAGATTTTTTTTTACTAAATTTTTTGAAAAAGTTTTCAGCTTTTAAAGGTGACTTGCTTCTTAAGCACTTACTTCTTAAGCACACAAAGTAGCCTAAGTGAGTCCTGTCCTCTTAACACTTGGTTATTTGTCTTTAACTTAAGCTGATTTTTTAAAAAGAATAGATCACCCATATTTTAAGAGAGCTCTAGATCTTCAGTTATTCAGTTCCATCATTAAGTGCCTGTAGTTTTTGCTTATGAAAAAAGTGCAGAAAACCAGCCAAACTTCTGAACACTAGATATTTCAGTGTGTGGGGGTCCTTTTCCTCCATGTACTGATGATACTGAAGTCACTCACAGAGAAAAGAGTACTTAAATAAATGTATTATGCATGGTGTTCTGCAGGGTGCAAAACTTTGGCAGTCCTGGAGATTGTGTGTGCCAGTCTTAAGATTATGTGTAGATTTCCAAACCATCATAAAGCTTTCCATTGCAAAAGGCACAGCTTGTAAACTGCTTTTCTACCTTGAAGCAGTGCATCATGTGTAGTTGATTCGTGGCATTTATGTTCTGATAAAAATCACCACTTCAGCTCTAGCTAATGATGAGTTTACTGCTCTGATCTCTGATCTGGAATGCAGCTTTATTTTACTTGCATGACTTTATTAGGAAGTTATTACATCATCCAGTTCCCTGTAAATTGCAGATGAGGCAGTATGCAGAAGCATGCCAGAGTGGCTGCAAACCCATCTCAGGGTAGATGACACATTATTCAACTGCATAAAGTATTACAGAATGTTCAGGTAAGGACTTAGTGAAGTGATGGATATTGGGATAAGGAACACTAATTTATAGCCTTTTGGGTTTTAAAGACACAGAACTATGCACCTGTAAGACAGGAGCCAGCTGGAATCCCTGGAACCCTGCATTTCCCATGGAATGGAGAGGAGGGAAAAAGGATTTTAAAGAAACTGGATAGTATGTGGGGGCAGGAGGTGGGAGGAAACCTTTTTCTCTTGCCATTAAGGTGAAAGTAACTTCACATACCAGTCAACTTTGCCTTGGGAGTAGTGTCTTATTTCAGCTGGACTGTGAAAGACTTCCATTAGGTTAACGCTTTTCAAGCTGTACAAATACAGAAATCTCTAAAGAAATATCAGTTATCCCAACATGGTAACATAGAAGCTTTCTCAAGTAGTAGACAAATCCTTAGCTAAATTGTCTGGGTAATTACATGTTTGAAAATTTAGGCATTTTTTGTGGACCTTGCTGCTAATGTATTTCTGCTAGTGAGTTTTGGAAGCAACTGGGACTTAAGCTTTCTGCACTGTCTCGAGAGCATATACTGGCAGAACTGACATGTTGAGTTCTCAGACCTGGAAGAGCTCAGTATGCTTAGTAAGACTTAAGCCATGAATTTTCCAGAATGTGTATGTGATAGAAATTTTATTGGAAATTTATTGAAATTGTATTCAGGAACTGTTGAGTTCTTGCCCTATGCTTTGTTTTCATT
Source organism: Heliornis fulica (assembly GCA_013399135.1). Classification (NCBI taxonomy): domain Eukaryota; kingdom Metazoa; phylum Chordata; class Aves; order Gruiformes; family Heliornithidae; genus Heliornis; species Heliornis fulica. Next base: position 62,919 of record VXBZ01001088.1, on the reverse strand, counting down.
GCTCTGCCTTTCAAAGCTGCTCCACACATGCCTGTTGCCATGTGTTCCTTTTCTTATGTATGGAAGAGAAGGGTTTAGCATGGTCTGTTACAAACCTCTTGTTCTGTTTCTTGGCTGCTTTTCTTTTCTGTAAATTATTGCGAAGATGAAGATGTCTTGTTTCTGAAACTGTGCAGTTCCTGCAGTTGGGTAACTAAATGGTTTTCTGAGAATAGCTGAAAGGTGGTATAAACAGAAACTCCAGAAGTTACATCTTTTCTGTTGGTTCAGAAGGTGGCATGGCAGGCTCCAGTTCTGTCTTGTTCAGTGTGGAAAATATCCTGCTCTGATCTGCATATGTATTTTTTTTCTTGTGCTGTGTTGCTATAACAGCTAACAGAGGAAGCTGGCGTTAAGCTGTCCTTTGTATCCCTGAGATGGCAATCTCATAGCCATGGGTTAGCCTGAGGGCAAAAATTATACAACCACTTCTATGACTTTCAAACACCTTTAGGTAGCACAAACCACTCCTTTGTCATCTGTTTAAGACTGTCTTCACTTTCTCAGGAACATGAGGTTGTCAAAGTATTTAGACTTATAATTCTGTGTTTATCTATCACCAGCTTTTCAAGGACAATTCAATTAAAAGAAAAACCCTAAACCCTTCAAAAATTCCAGCCTTGCTGCACCCTTGTTTTTGTGGCTAAACAGTCTATAAATGACTAGTTAATTTTTTCAGCCTGTTAGCCTGTTGATCTACGAGTGTGACTGTAGTGAAGCCAAATAGTTTGCATCTATGGAAAAATCTCTCTTGGCTGGACCTTCACTAGCCATTGTTACTGGTAATGAGAGGACAGCGTGAACTTGTGATGCATGCAAAAATGACCTCATTCAACATCCTGCAATTGTTAATGGGCTTAGTTAAATTCGGCACACGAGGGATGTTGTCCTGAGGGCCCATCTCTCAGAGCTGGTGAAAGCTCTGGTTCTGTGGTGGGTCCTCTGTTGTATTTCATCAGTGTTACTGAGTGGCTGATGTGTACCAAAGCAACAATTTACTTAAAATTTAAGAAGTTGAGATTTTTATTCGTGCTTCTTCAGCATGAGCAGTGCTCATGTGCAGGTAAATTGTGCCTTTTGTTAGAAGCAGAGCGTGGTATTCACGTCCTTTCACTTCAAGGTTGTCTTGTACTAGGGTGTAACTAAGTTCTCTTGTTTGCATTTATAAGCTGAATCACACAGGCTGGAAGACTTAATTTTGTCTGTCAAGTAAAGCCTGGATGAGACCTTCATATGTGTTCCTGCAACCTGCTTCACATAATTTAATTGTCACACTGTTTGCATGCTTGAAGCTCTCTGAGGTTTTTTTTCCCCTTTGCAGTCTTTCACTTCCTTACCTAGAAGTTCTCTTGGTCACAGGGTGCCTTGGTTTGCTGCAACATGAAATCCATAGTGTTACACGTTGCTGGAAGGCCTCAATGATACCTTGGTGTGAGAGCAAGCCAAGTGAGGGCACGTAGCACAGAAATAACACCAGAATGTGACTCCTTGCACTGGCAGTAATGCAGGCATCAGTTGCCAAAGTGCTCTCTGCACTGTAGGTAAACTCATGCAACACAGCTGTCAAAAGCAGAATATTGATGCTTTGGAAAATTCACAAGTCAGTTCCTAGGGCACACTTTATTTCTTTAGAGGTGCATTAATTTGGCTTCATCAGAAGCCAACAGATGATGTGCTACTTCATTCCGTTCTAGTTATACTCTGGAATTAGTTGTCTCTGCAAGAAGACCTGCTGGGAGACTGATTTTTAACAGGTAATTTCCTGGGAATAGAACATTAAGCATCTGTCCGTTTTCATAGCGGTGTTCATGTGCTGCACTGAGTCTGTGCTGTGATTAACCTGTGCTGATCCCTTAAGGAAGGAGCAAACAGTCTGAGTAAAGCTTTATGCAGAACTGGAAGGAATGGTTCCCCTCATGGGTCATCAAATCCAGTCCTGTGCTATCATAAGGATCATGTTGTATGATCTCTGAGCTTAATCATTTGACTTATAAGCTCATTGAACTGTCTTTCAAAAATAGCACACCAGACCATGTATTCTTTATGTCTGGTCTAAGCAGGAAACGTCTCTTTATTGAGGCCATGATATATTGACAGTGAGGAATGAGGACTGTCCCAAATGTGTGCATGCTTTTAGGAAGGGGAAACTTTATCCTGGTGTGTTTTTTGTTGTTGGTTTGTTTGGGTTTTTTGTTGTTGTTTGGTTGGTTTTGATTTTCCATCTTAAACAGATGAATCAAAACTCTGTGCTGAAAGCTTCCTCTGACTTTAATCTGCTCCATCATGTCTGAGTCAGTTGCCCAGAAAGGACTTTACTGCTAAATCTATTTATTTGCATTGCTATAGGAGGGGACTTGTAAGCAGATTAGCCATAGCTCAAATACTATGTCAACTGCCTGACCAAAGGATATTTTCCCGTCTTAGCTGTGACTAGACTTATTAATAGTCAATTATTTTCAAATACTCCTCAGAAATGTTTTGATTATCCAAACCTAATATTTTTCTTAAGATGTTTCACTGGTTTGTGTGGAAAAAATTGTGTTGACCCATGGCTTTCCAGTACCGGTCCAGGGGAGTTTTTAAGTGTCAGGATTCTTAGCCAGGTTCTGATCTAATAGTTTTCCTAAAATATTTATTTGCAGAACACATTTAATTTGCATACTCTCAAAGAATATTCTTTATAGCTGGTACAGCAGCTGCAAAAGTAAGTTGGAATATTTGTTATCTTTTATAAATAGCAGCAAAAACACCCTCCTGCAGGATTGCGTGGCTGCTGATGTAGTGTAACAGCTAGATTCCTGTGCTGCTTTCAGCTTTTACTTCAGGCAAATTTGCAGAGTAATTGAATGAATGGAGTGTACACTCAGCATCTGGAATATACTTTTTGGAGTGCCCATCTTATTCTCCTAAGAACATCTGAGATCCCAGTTTAATTAACCCTTTGTGTCTACCCTGTGCGGCATTCAGAGTTTAAGTGTAGTGCTAGAGCTGTCAAGTCTTGGACATCAAGTGACACATGTAGGACTGATTTCTGCCATCATGCAAGGTAGGAAAAAGCAGAGAGATCCTACTTATGGGAGGGTCTCTCATGCTTAAAAACCCCTTCAAGAGGACATGCACCCCTGACTGTGTCCCTGGGCTGCTCAGACCATCAGTGCTGTGATGAGGCTCCTGTAACGTGGATGAAGGTGCAACACCCAGCTCCCTCTCGAGACTTGGTTCTGGCTCCATGGGTGTTAGGAGCAGTGCATCAGCCTCTGCTCATTTCTCTGTGTTTTGGGCAGTACAAATGCCCTCTCTGCTGTAAAACCCAATAGATTCAGTTCTTTTGTTCACTTTCTGGCACCTCTGAGTTACGAGAAACTTAAAATGCGTTCTGTGAGCAACTTGTATGGGATGAAAGTGTTTTGCTTTTGTAGTTGTTTCTTTTGCTGAATTTAGTGCTTGTCTAGAGTAAAGCAAATGTCTTGGAATAAACATTTTGGGAGTATGAATTAGCTGAAGACTGGTGTTGATAAAGCACTAACAAGCTCTCATCTTAAAAATCATATAGATTTGAATGAATGCCAACAATAATATGCATTTCCTTTCGTTTTAAAGATTCTGGAGGACTTGGGGTGGGGGATGGAGTAGAGAAGGAAATGAATTATGCTCCGAAACTGGGAAATGAGAGCAATTGATCTCTGCAGTTGTGTATAGGCAGGAGGGTCTATTTGTTACATGACAGCCTGCTCTCAGAACTGGAAACAAAGTAGGTTGTTTGTGTCTTTTTATGTCCTCGTCCTAGTTTGCTTTAGGACAAGAGCATTTACCTCATGACGCTTATTTTTGAACTTTATACTGGAGGCAGTGTTCACATTCCATTCAGTCTTTTACAGCACCGAGAAGGGAGAATTAGTCAGCTGTTCTTTGTTTTTATTTCCCTGACTCTTGAACAGGGTCCAGGCTTGCTCCTGAGGTTTTTCATCTGGAGCAGTCTGAATAAAACAGATTTTCTTGCAACTGAAAACCCTTTCTTTGCAAAAGGTTATGATAACCAAAAGAAGACAAGCTCTCCTAGTTTTTGTTTGGGGAGTGGGATGGGGAGTGGAACTGGCTTCCCGCAGACCTGTTCACATTAAAGCAGTTTTGTAGGACATTTATTTTAAAACAAAACAAAAAATGAAAGCTATCATGTTTGTGCCTTAGTGGAGCATGCCAGGATGCTGTTGCTAAGATGATGCATGCTGATTCTGGCATAAATAGTTATTTGAGCAGACCCTACCCTAAGGAGTTGAGACTCAATCCTTTCTCTCCTGTATAGGAACAAATCAATTATTCTAAGGAGGCACTGTTGTCTCTCAGAACTGTTGTGTTGCTTTTTGAAAACGTTTTGTAAGTTAGTCCTTAAGTGGGATAATTGCTTTCAGCATTTGCAAGTTAAATGAAGAAAGCTCTAATTAGATTTTATAAAGTGGCTTAGCATGTTGAGAAGGCTTTTCATAAAGTATACTGTGTATTCACTTGGCGTTGCACAATTGAATTTCGTGTAGCACTGACGAAACTCAAAATCCTATTTGGCCTTGGCCGCTCCTGAGCCCTTAAAGGATTGAAAGGAAGTCTTAGGTATTCCTGGCTATACATTCCTCTTCCTTTCCCTGCCATACCACCCGCATCAGGGCATTTATCTGTACCTTACAGACCAGAGGAGTCGTATCAAGACCCACCTGTTTGAGGAGGGATAGCTGAGTAGGGCATAGAACCTTGGTATTTTGTAGCCCTTCAAAACAGGGCAATGGCACATACTGTTTAATCTGGTTTAGCTGTTATTATGCTGCGCTAATTGTACGGTGGCGATGGGTGGCAGAGAGCCATTTTGTTCAGGTTAGTCTTAGCTCCGTGTGGGCACCTATTGAGTTCCACAGAAGCTGAACAGTGCCCATGCTTAGTAACCTTTGGTATTGTTTGGCGTCCTGTAGGTTAGAAATGTGATATGCTAATGCTTTACCATTGCCATCACAGCCTTGGCATAAGCAGAGGTACTGGCCAAAGCAGCCTAACACATTTCTTGCCATCTGAATAAGAACATAGCCTAGTCACAAGCTTCTTTCACGTGTGGTTTCTGCAGTGTGTGTGCCAGGAGCTTCTTGATGAGAGTTGGAAAGAGTCCCCAATGCTGGTGTTTGTTCAGATAGTTTGGGTGCTGTTGCTGGATGTGTCTTACTAGAGCTTCTTTTAATGAAGACGTGCTCTGTGTAGGTAGTATAATATCTTTATTCTTTCAAACAGCTCTGCCCACCTCTCTGGGCAATCTGTGCCAGTGATCTACCACCCTCATATTGAGGAATCTTTTCCTAATATCCAGCCAGAGTCTCCGCTTTTCTAGTTTAAAACCATCACCCCTCATTGTATCGCTACATGCCCTCGTGAACAGTTCTTCCCCAGCTTTCTTGTAGGTTCCTTCAGGTACTGGAAGGCAATTGTAAAGTCCCCCCAGAGCCTTCTCTTCTACAGTTTGAACAAGCCCAACTCCCTCAGCCTATCCTCATAGGAGAGGTCCTCCAGCCATTGGATCATTTTTGTGGCCCTCCTCTGGACACACTCCAACAGGTCCATGTCCTTGTGCTGAGGGCTCCAGAGCTGGACACAGTATTCCAGGTGAGGTCTCAGCAGAGTAGAGGAGCAGAATCACCTCTCTTGACCTGCTGGCCACACTTGTTTTGATGCAGCCCAGGGTATGGTTGGCCGTCTGGGCTGCAGATAGATGCACATTGGTAGCAAATGGTTGTTTGCCTTCTGCTTTGCTCATCCTGGCAGGAGGAGACAAAAGATCGTCCTGTCTAATCACATTTGATATCTTCAGCTGTAGGTTAGCTATGGGCAGTTTTTCTCACTTCTTGCTTATAAGAGGTCAAGCTTCTGCAGTCAACAAACTCTTTCCTGTGTGAGTATAGTGGGTCTCTTTCTCCGTGACAAGTCATGGCAGCGTGTTCTTTGAACACAGGCTTGCTATTGTAACCACATGAGGTACCCATCTTTGGATGAACATTCACAGCCACTCACGGGCTCTTGATTCACTTAACCACATGTGCCTTGAAGTGTTTCATTCATTTTTGGTGTCTGCACATATCTGTCTTTGTAAATGGACTTTGTGTCCCCCTTTTGAAACTTATATATACTACAAGGACTTCTGTAGTGTGATCGAGTAGCCCTCAAGTGAACACAGATTTGGCCTCTCCCGTCTTCTACTGCAAGTGTCAAACCAGTGTGTGCCACTGTTTAATGGAATTGCTTACTCATCATTGTAAACATGTGGATTAAATTGGAAACTCTTGACAGGTTCAATGTGATCACATATGGGATATGCAAGAATAACTCCACTTTTCTTTGAGAAAAGGTTATGAATTGGGTTTCTTCATTACGAGAGGTAGTTCATGCTGTGGCACGCCCTGCAAATTAGTGAAAATATAGTTCTTTTAGTAAGTCATTTTGAGGTGATGAAGTTTCTGTGCCTGCATAGGTGAAATGCTCAAACCTAAAGCCTTTAGTAGCTATTAAAGGCAGATATTTCTATGCAAGATGTGAATGATGCATAGCTCAAGAATGAAGAAATTTGTCCTAAATTCTTTTCTTGTTTTAACATAGTTTTAGGATTTGACCTTTGTTTTTAGCCAGTGTAGTACCCAGGCACTTGATGCCAGTGGCTTAAGTGTGGTATTGTCAGTGCTAAGTGTCTTAGATTAATATCTGTACTTGGAGGATGCAGAGATTCTTCACGTTCAGGCAAGTGTGGACACTGATAACTTGGAGATTTATTCCTGAAAGTGCCAAAGACATTATTTAGGCAAATTTAGTAGGATTTACTTGAGCCTGTAGAGCATATAAAAGAGAGAGTGGGGGAAGATACTTAAATCAGTGGATACAATTAAAAAAAAACCCTGAAATTAAAGCACAGATAGGTCTTAACTTTTCATCTACACGGCAGTTGTGCCAATGCAAATATGTGTTTTTTGGCAGGGGAGTGATGGCATATTCTTAAGTGTTCCAGCTGTATAACTAGAGTTGGACTTTGCTTACTTTCTTGTGAATCAGGGGCGACCTTTGTGAATACTCAAATCGGTGCTTTTCTTCAGAGAAACCACCCTCTTTGTGTTAGGAACAGGATCCTTTGGAAGATCCTGACTTGTATTGTCTAGGAACAAAATAAAGTTTGTTGCCACTTCTGCTTTTATCGCCTTCCATGTGACTAAAGGCAACAAATGAACTTATTCTGCATTTCAGGACTTTGTGCTAATATTTCACTTCTATCAGTATATTTTTCAGAACAGAAAATTGCCTTAATTGCCATGAAATAACTAATCCTCAAAGCTGTAATCATTGCTGACGTATTGCTCCTTATTTACAAAATATGAACAATTCAGTTCACCTCTTCAGATTGTCATTTGAGTTACTGTAAACGGTGTCCTCTAACTGGTCTTTAATCAAGGAATTGAATCTTATGAGTAGTGAAGTTTTGACTACAATAATGTTATGTTTCCTTTCATGTTTTATCTAACTTAGTGAAATGTATTCCATTTGTGTATTTTAAATTTCAAGGATAATTTCAGTGTATTTTTTCCCATGAAATGGTACAATTATGAAGATTTGCTTTCTGTAAAGACTTTATTTAGTAGCATTTGGAGCAAATATTGTGCTTATTACTTGGTGTGGCATGACTAATTTTTTTAACTGTAAATCTTCTAATAAATGGTGATTCACAGACTCACAGAAAGTCAGGAGTTGGAAGGGACGTCAGAAAATCATCTAGTCCAACCTCCTGCCCGAGCAGGATCACCTGAATTAAATCACACAGGAACGTGTCCAGATTGGTCTGGAATGTCTCCAGAGAAGGCGACTCCACAACCTCTCTGGGCAGCCTGTCCCAGTGCACCATCACCCTATTTATAGGGTGCTCTGTCACCCTAGATTTATGTTACATCTTTGCCTAATTGCATAATCTTTATTTTTCAGTAGATTTGAATAGATTTTTTCTTTTGTACTTTCATTTCTTGTATATATTTCCCAAATGAATTACCGGTTTTCATTTGGTTTCCAGACTCTCAAACTTAGCTGACTACTGTTATTCTGGCATCTGTGTTTCTAAGGTATCAAAATTTTGTACTAGCATAAATCAAATAACAAGTATACATTTATCTATAAGCAAGATGCCTGATTTACCCCCATCCCCATTTTTGATCTTTTGTAAATAAGGCTTTGTGCATCTTGATTTCCAGTACTTTTGAGTACAAGAGTATCAGTCTGATGCCTCAAGATGAGTGTATAATATCTAATATTTCGATATTAGATTTGGGAAGCAGAAGTGATACTTCCCCGTATTGTGCTTAGCAGTGTCATAATGGCATTGAATAAATTACTCAGTGATTTGAGCACTCTGGGATGAGCAAGCAAATAATAATTTGACAGGGGCACTCTGTTTCTCTTGATTGTAACTCATGCAGTTTTGCTTACCGTGGGAAACTTCCCAGTAGTTGGAGGCTGGAATGGCCATATTTGTATGTGAAGGACAGGGAGCGATTTTGTTGCCTTCAAACACCCATTAGGGGATGTGATTGCTTGGAGGAGTGTCTGATTATGATCTGTTAGAAAACAGCTTATTAATAAAACAGAGGCTCTTGCACCAGAGCACCTCTTAATCATTTTCCTATGTAGTTATTTATAGGCTGTGACATCTTAATTTCTCTCATGTGCATCAACTTCTGTTATTTTAAAAGATCAAGAGGCTTTCACACACCTCTGAGAAGCACTTCTTGAGGAAACAGCCTTTTCTAAGGAATTGTGCAAAAAACTTCGAATATTAAAATTGTGAAAAATGCTTTAAGGTTTTTGCTGGTGTCTTTCTAAAGGACATAATAGTTATGGGATGTCCTGTTATATAGATATTTATGTCTTAATCCTCTATTTGATTGCAAGCAGATTTTCTTGAATTCTCAAAGGATTTCCAGTTGCTGATAGCACTTATTTGCCCTTAGTATGCAGCAACCTACGGACAGCTCTGTTAAATTATTATTCTCTTTAATTTTGTTGTTTTCTTTATTAGAGTGGCCCTAGTGCCAGGTCTTGTCACAAGATGTGCATTGACATTCAGCGAAGGCAGATCTACACGCTGGGACGCTATCTGGATTCCTCTGTGAGGAACAGCAAATCTCTGAAAAGTGACTTCTATCGCTATGACATTGACACAAACACATGGATGTTACTAAGTGAAGACACTGCAGCAGATGGAGGTCCAAAGCTGGTGTTTGACCATCAGGTGAGCTACACTGATACTCTTAGTCCCAGTTCTCAATGTTTGTGAACCAGAAGAATCAGTTTTGAATATGCAATTTAGAAGTGTTGTACCAGGTATCATAGAAATGATGAAGAAGGATGTGAGCTGCATTCAGTTAAATTCAAATAATGTGGTCCTCTAATGCCAGTGATTACTGGTATTCTAACTGAAAAGAGTCAGAAAACTCATAAAACCCTCAGAAAAGTAATTCCTTTCATTAAGACACATTTTATTAAAGCTCAAATAGTTTGTTTTTAATCAGCCTTGATCAGCTAGGCTTGCAGATCTGCCTACTCAGAGGGCGCTGGGGAACAATTTGCAAAGCTGTGTGTGGTACCTTTACAAGAACACTAAGCAAGCTGCTGAAATGAGGCCAACAGGATAAAGATTCTTTCAACCTTGGTTATCTTTTAAAATTTGTAGTATATGCTTAATTTGTTGAGGTTGAAACACCTTAGAGGAGTGGCTACTCAACTTTTCAAAGGCCAAACCTGTCTATGTGTTCACAATTGAATACTTTTTTCCCTTACTTTTATGTTTAATGACTTTTATGTTCTTGAAAAAGTCACGTTAATTTATTTTTATAAAGCAGAGCCAAGAAACAGCACATCAGCACTCATTTTTAAAGCTGCCCAAGAACTGCTTTTATTGGTACTAGCTGTTTTGTAACTAAAGCTGTTGTTTGCCAGTACAATATGCGTTTCTGCTGACACCGAAAATTAAAGATAAGTGTTGTCGGCAGAACAAAAGCCAGTCAGTCTTTCTGCTCTATTAATAACAAATACCAGTCTCCCAGGTGTTGGGGAAAAGGCAAAAGTAAATTGTCAGCTGGCAAAGCTACTCTTGGTACCTTGTTTGGCTGCTTTTGAAATTGTTTCTTTTTTACCTGCTGTCTCGTAGGAAAGAATGTCCTCCCTGAATTCTTTATCAATCTGCAGCTCTTCCTCTCCTCTCCCTTGGTGCCTACTCCAATAGCAGTTTTTCGTTTAACCTTCCCAAAAAATCTGCTGCACTAGAAGTGTTTTGTGTTGTCTTTGCTGAGTAGCCTCTCTTATCTTACTGTAATCTCCTATTTATCCCCACCCTGCCACCTCCCTTGGTATTTTGTAATGCTCTGCATTGTACTGTGTCTGAAAACATCACCTGGAGTCAGGGAGTTTTGTTGGACTTATACTGCAGTGCATCTCTTGTGTGCCATAACCTGAATTCAGACTTTGGGGATAAACATATTTCTGCAGCAGTCTCATCAAAAATCCTTGGTCAGGTTATGGGCTGAGTTTATGTTGAAGTAGTGGGGGTAATACAAAATATGTGTTTGGAATGGAATCTGAGTAACAGATTGCAGGCTGGTTTTGGGTTGTTTGAGTGGTACTCAGTAAATTTAGCTGTGATTTTTAGTTTTTCCTTTGTATAGCCATTGTTAGAGGTGATATTCTGTTGGCTTTTTCTGGTAGAGTTGGCTGTGGATCCTGGTGAAAGGCTCTTAAAATATTTTTTCCTAAAAACAGCAGGTAAAGGCAAGTTTTTAGGTGATTAAGGGTGGAGGCAGTCTTGTTGTCTTTTTGCCCGTTAAATGCAAAGTTGAAGTTATTCTGACTTGTAAAATGAACTGTTTTCTGAGATTAATGGCTGTCAGCTGTGAAGACATAAGTGTTGTCTGCTCATGATGGGTTCAGGTCATGTATAGAGTCTGTCTAACCTCCTAAGTATCACTTTCAGGCGAGGGATGTTTAATTTAAATCTGAGAGTGTCCAAGTCTTAATCTTCTGGTTTAAAACTGCTCTGCTCTTCCTTACAGATGTGTATGGATTCTGAAAAACACATGATATATACCTTTGGAGGCAGAATTCTGACCTGCAATGGCAGTGTTGATGACAGCAGAGCCAGTGAACCTCAGTTCAGTGGATTGTTTGCTTTTGACTGCCAATGTCAGACGTGGAAACTTTTGAGAGAGGATTCCTGTAACGCTGGACCTGAGGATATCCAATCCAGAATAGGTCACTGTATGTTGTTCCATTCTGTAAGTATCTGCACACCATACTTTGATTTGTGATGCCTGACTTGAACAACATCTGGTTTTGTTTTTCTTGCAAGTTTGAAGCTCTTTAATCTCCTTAGTAGTGTGTCATCTCACTTGATTTTATGTTCGCTGACATTCTCCAGCTTCTTTGGTAAGTGCAGGTGGTATTCATTCAATCTTGGAGCTTTCATGACTTCATCTGAATAAAATTTCAAGGAAAAAGCAAGGTGAATTTTAAAAGGTTGATTTTAATTGAACCATGGTAAATAGACCCAAAGGCTGTGGTTTGATTTGATCTGAAGAGTTTTTCTTTCAAAATTGTCACAGAAACATGGAAAATACCTGTCTAGTAGATATCCAAGGTAGTTACAGGGATGGTAGACTTGACTTGTGCAGGGACTGACTGTGTGTTGAGATGCACAGGCCTCCTGTTCTTCTGTGCAGAGCATCCAGCTGTCTTGAGCAGCTGTGAAGTTGGGCACAGATGACGTGATGGTCATTTCATCCAGAACCTGATGGAAATATAGAGGGATTGTGGGGTGTGTTTAGCATTTTATTAAGCATTGGCTGTTAAAACCCACCTTCTGCAGCCTTTGCAGTTGGCATTGTCAACAGAGTGTTTGCGGAAGTGTTGAACATGGGAACTGCAGGGTGAAGGAGGTAAAGGGTGGGTGGTTTGTGTCATGAGTTCTGGGCTAACTTTCCACCCAGGTGTTTCCAGTCTTTCCACATACGTGTTTCCAGTGGAATAGCACAGAACACAGGGGTTTAGTATCAGGTAGGAATGCTTGTATAAGTAGGTGTGAGGCAGTGGCAGCTCTGCACTGAAATTCCGTGACAGTGTAGTGGTAGTAAGTGGAGTTTGTAGAGTTTTGATGATGTTAAACTAACTTAGGGATATGGAGGAAAAGAATTAAAATTAATGTTGTGGTATTCAAGTGTGTAGTTATACCACCAATTCAATACCAACCAGTCCGAACAACTTACTGACTTGCATTTGAAAGGGAAAGAGAAATAAAGATCAGAATTCTTGTAGTCAATATTGTGCTTTCATACCTTGAAATTTTATTTTTGTTTGGATTGGTGCTCTCAAATCTGCTGAAAAACATATTGCCACACAAATCTGCATGGGTACCTTCAGTATTTTCCAAGTATGTATCTGTGGTAAACATAAGACCACATGTTTCTGTAAGCACAGGCCATGGAAGTTTAGGTCCTTTGCTGCTTTCTCAACCATTTGAAAGAAAAATAATCTGCCTCTTACAGACTTTCCACTTGGCAAACTTGAACGAGGTAATAGACCTGTTATTCTTGGCTTGCTGCTTGCCTTTGGCCTGTTCTGCGTTTAGTAATATGCTGGTACCTGGATGGTTTCTCGTACAGTCTGTCTTTTGTTCTTGTTTTTAACAGTGGAGTTAAAATCTGATGGGTTGGAGTCTGTTAATTCTTTAATATTAAACTTGAAAAATGAATTGCTGATTTAATGTTCTGAAGTTATAACTTGATCATGCAGAGCTACAACAGTTAACTCTGTAAAATATGCCTAGTCACTCTGGAGCTGAAACTTGGTTCCAGGTTTGTGGTCTTGTATTGATTGTGGAAGAGAAGTCTTTCAGAATTGCATTTGTAAGAAGCTTTTTCAGGGTGGAGAAGCTGTGAGCTCTTAATAGTTTAGCTCTTGAAACTGAGAAATCCCAACTTCAAGAATAATGAAGATAAAAGAATCTTACCAAGAATTCTTAAGTTTTTAAGTGTGAGAGTAACACTGTTTTGTATAGTTGTTCCATGTGAATCTTTGTGGAGATGACAGTAAAGGGACTTGCCAACGAAGACAGGTGGACCTGATATTTAAGGCATGACTTTAAACTTAGAAGAAACATACCTGTTACTCTTGGATTCATTATGTTTCTGTTAATGGTCACAGTTTGCCAGCATACCTTCTTGAGCTTTGTAAAGACTTACTTTTTTTTTTTCTTCTGTTCTAGAAAAATCGCTGCTTATATGTATTTGGTGGCCAGAGATCGAAGACTTATTTGAATGACTTCTTCAGTTATGATGTAGACAGTGATCACGTTGATATCATATCAGATGGCACAAAGAAAGATTCAGGGATGGGTAAGACTATAACTACATATTATTTTCTTCCTGTTGGTCCAGAAGAGAGAGAGATTGTTAGGTAGGTGAAAGGACGGCTTTGGTGTCATGTGGTATCAGGTTAGCATCCTTAACTAGCCCTGCATACCCAAGTAAACTCTGCAGTATATAGGCTAAACTTATGCTGGCTCTTTTGTTCTTCCTGTCATTTGACACTTGCCATCTTCAGTGCAATAGAAATAATTGATGTATGAAACCACACAACCCCTCAAAAAGAAAAAGTCAACAAAATAAGAACTAGAAGTACATGCTTTGAAACTCCAGCAAAGACAAACAAAAAAGGCTGAGTAAATAATTTTTGTTAAATCATGAAAGGAGAAGGCAATTTTTTTTTTCTTCTAGTTTTCACCAAGTGAAAGGTTCCGTAAAATAGAAATAATCTGCTTGGTTTGAGATGCAGAAAGACAAGGAAGATGCTTAGAGGCAGAGAATTGGAGTAGAGGGACAGAGGTTGTTTTGCCTGGCAGGAGCTGATGAGAAAGATAAGACTTGTGGTCCTATTGTACTCTGTTATTAGGGAGGGGCAAAAAAAGGTAGGAGGGAGCAAGGCTTCAGTTGTGTTTGGTTCATGCCACTGGAGCTATGTATACCAGACATAGTTCTGTATATCAGAAACCTTTAAAAATGCCCAAAAGGCATTGTAGCACAACCATAAAGAACTGATTTTATACTAATTTGCATCAAATGACATTGAGAAGAATGTTCATTTTTCTTCCAGAAGGGATTTCTGCATGTATAAGCACATCATTTTCCTGTGTTTCAAATACCATGGTTCTCAACATACGGCTCAGGGGTGGAAATTTGCATTACAGTGTCTACTGCAGTAGGAGAGAAGTTAGGAATATTTCTCATACTATGTTTATTTAGTCACAGTCTTGTTTCCTCCAAGTTACCAAAAGCCCAGGAAGCTAATTTATCTTGAAGTTAGCTTGTCCTACTGGTTTCAATCAGACTTAATTTTTAGCAAGTAATTTTGCTGAACTTTTGAAGTGAATTATTGATGGTTATGAGTAATTGTTTGCTCATTAATTTAGTTATGCCAATGAGGGAGAAGAGTACCCAAGCTCTTATTCTCTGGAGTAATTTATTTATTTGAGTGCTTCCAAGAAAGAACTAGCTCGTATTGTCGACAGTCTCCTTTATTAAGGTGCCTGCATGTTGCCTGATGCTGCTCTACACACACCCACACACTGTTGTTGTCCTTAGAACTTCTAAAGAATTGATTTATTATTATTTTTCCATGAAATTGCTAGCATTCTGCAATTTTGCTTTTTTAGAAATACGTTTCTTTATAACTGGAAGCTTTAAAACATGTGGCTTCAAGCTGATGCCTCTGACTGCTTCAGATTTAAAGACACCAAACTTGCCTTATGGCTAAAGAAGATACAAAGCTCTGCTTCACAGCCATACATTAACTGCAAGGTTCTGTTAAACAAGCAACACAGTAATATTTGGACCTTCTACCTGTTCTCTCAGACCCTGAAGCAGTGAATAGTAGACTTTGTAAGAAAATGACTCATTAGAAATAATTCATGAGTGGATTCTCCTGTGTGTGGAAAGTAAACAAACAGATTTGAAAGTTTCCCTTGCTCTTGAAAGGAAATGCTAGGATTATTTTCATTTTACCAAGGAAAGAACAAAATACTTGTTACATTCAGACAGCAAATGCTGACAACACCATTTTCACCCAAAAAAAGCAAGTCTTTATTTTGCTTTTGTGAGGTGGCGATACTCCATTTTGATCTGTAGGAACAAAGTGATGCCCTGGCTGGTAGCTGTGAAGTTTTAAGCCTCTTGGTGTGATGAGTCAAGTTGAGGATGCCTGACCTAAATGTTCCTATAAAGTCCCATGATTACATTTTGTTCCTGGCTCACATGTGGCATTCAGTTCTATTCTTAGTTGAGCTATTTTGATTTTTACCCTTTCAAAAAGAACTTAATTGTGCATTTGTTTAAATTTTCCTGTAGAATAGTGAGAAGATGTTTTTAAAAGGTTTTAAAACAGATAGTTAAGGAATGTTGCTAATATGGAGTGATTGCAGTGCTGAAAACTATGGTAGTCACATTGTTTTTGCTCCTCTCATCTTCTAGATATTTGTGCTGTTAAGTGTTTCTTTCCTCTTGTGCTCTTGAAGTTGGTTCTGGAACTCTTGGTCTAGGTGATGTGTTTGGAATATTGAGTGATAAATATGACTTAAATTCTTGGGAGTAGAATATGGTAATTTTAGCAAGTTCAGATGTGCTTTTTTAGTTACTGGTTGTTGTGGTTTAACCTGGCAGGCAGCTTAAAAGTTCAGATTTGGTCAAGGTACAATTCGTAGAAGATGGGTTTGCACACAGCTCTGCCTACTAAAAAGGTTTGCCAAGGAGTACGGGTGCTTCCTCCAGCTTATTTTGTATCAAAAAACCTGGTGCTTTCCCTTTGCCATCAAAGGAGACCACTACAGGGAAATGAGGCTATTAGGGATGGTTATCTTTCTGCAGCACAACTGTTAGGTGCAAGAAATCTTTAAGTTTAGACAGAGAATGGACAAAACAGGACTGAGGGGAAGAAAAAGCATCTGCCATAATGAATCATATGTGAAGAAAGGCAGTGGTGGTTCAGATCTGGAGGAAGTGTTGTACAGTTGAAGCCTGTAGGTGGAGGAGAGCAGAAATGCATATGCTGATAGACACATCTTTTAGAGCAGTCATATACTTTGAATTAATTAAACTCCAAAACACAACGAGAAAAACCCAAACCCAACATGCATATGTACCAGTATGTCTGTGAAGCATACATGTGGTCTGGAGACACCACTGGTATCAGATATCTTCAAAAGTCTATGCTGACAGCTTGCCTGGTATACAGTCCATGACTAATCACAGGTCTAAGCTAATGGGAACACTTGTGTTCAAGGTTCCTGTGATAATCACTTTTGGCCCTGAATTGTATGGTGCATTGGAGCTTTTGGTCAGATGGTGAATTTCCTTCTGCAGGATACCAGGGATCATCTTATATCCCTTGTTACCGAGAAACTTCCAAAGTCAAATGAGAACAAGCCTTAAATGTTCTTGTGGCTCTGTGATGATGCAGTGGTTCTTTCAGGCAAAGTACAAATATTTCTTTGACTCCCTGGGAAGTTTCTGGGTCTCTTGCTGGGGCAGGTGCTCAATGCAGAAACAGAACCGTGCCCCTGACAGACAAGTACCACGGACAGAGGCGACATAGCCCAGCCAGGAAATCCTCATTTAAAACAGCACAACGTCAGAAAAATGAAAATAGAAAGCACAGCTAGCCCAAAGTGGCTGGGATGTAATTTGGGCAAGTAGTCTGGGCAACCCATTTTGATCATCTGTGTGTGACATCTGATGTGTTGTGCCCTTGTTTGGTTTAAGGTCAAACTTAGCACTGTCCAGTATGTGTCTTATGGAAGCACTTTGTTTTGTGAGCTTCTTTATGTACTTTTCATCTTTGTGAGGTGCTTCTCTGAACCAATCTCTAAATACCTTCCTCTGTGTGAAGGTGAGGAGAGCAGGCAGTCATCAAATCCTAAAGATGCTTTACAGAGATGACATAGCAGCAGAATTTATTATTCATTACCACTCAGGTTTGCTACCTGACCTGTCTTTTCCAAAATCTTGTGTTCCTTCAGAGAGAACCCAGCATTGGACATTGGGTTGTTGCTTTTTCAACGTGACAACCAAACTGTTCAAATGGTCTCCTTAGTTGCTTCTTGGCTGGCAGCCAAATGCATTCTCATCATGCAAAATCCAAGAGGATAATCATTATCTTGCTGTGTCAACAGCTGGTCTGCATTCTATCTCTGTTGCTCATCAAGGTTTGCTCCATTAAAGTTCAGGGGAGGTGCTGCTTTGGTTTTATGTGGATCACAAGTAGTAGTACATTGGAGCTACAAGTAGAGTAATTTGCTGACCTACCTTTGTTTTTAAAACAAACATCATGGAGGCACCAGGTTCTGGTGAACAGAGATATCCATGTGATGCAGATTTCTCCTGGTTTTGTGTTTTGTTTTTTCGTTTTTTTTAATCACAAGGAGGGAGGATACTTGTGAGTCACTTGTAGTGGGATTAGCAGTAACATGTTCTGAGGGTTTTGTAACTTAGGTGGCACTAAAAGGCTGCAAGTGAACTTGCTTCACTTCATTATCCTTCATGAATCCCTCAGAAGTGTTTTGTAAACTACAAGTCTTATATCACTGTTTTGCCAGCACTGTGCTTTCAAAGCATGTTTTGAAACACCCTATGGTATCCCCTCAAATGTAAGAGGTCAGGTTTAATTTCCAAATTTCTATCTACTTCTGTGAGAACCACATCTGTGATCGCTGATTTAGTGCTTTGCAAACTCTGCCTCTGTGGAAAAGGTCTGTTTTCTTGCTTAGATACTGGCAGCAGCCAACAGGGCGCTTGAAACAACTGTCGCTGTTTGCACATAAAAGCCAAAAAATACTCAGCTTGCTGAAATGATCACTATGATCAAATAAATGCATGTAAGTAGGGACTCTGGTAGTGGGAACATATCTGTTTCATGATTAGGTGTCACTTTTCTAGAAAACCTTTTCCCATGCATTGCATTTAAATGGAAATTATAATGTACAGGGTTACACGGCATCTTATCGACGCTTTCTCAGGAATTACTACTTATTTATGTAACTGGCTGCTAACTCAAGGCATGTGTTGCTGAATAGTGTTTTCAGATAGTGAGTCCATGATTTTCAGTTTTGCTATATAAGAATAGATGAAAATATTAAGCTCTGGAGAGAAGATTTGGATCTTTTCAATTAGTTACTGCCCTCCTACCCTGGAGTCGTTAATAAGAGTATGGGGAGGAAAAAATGCAGTGGCAGAAGAAATGCATTCACCATCTACTGGACTTTTTGGGACTGTATTGTGCTTAGTAATTTCTCTCTTCAATCAGTAATGTATTTGTGATAGGAGCCAGGTTAATATCGCTTAGTGATGGGCCAGAGCTGGGTTCAGAACAACCAGGGTTAAGTCCTCAGTCGATGCTTAATGTCCTTGGAGCTGTCTGCCTGCAGCTGACCTGAGTCATAGTAGGGCCTGGAGCCACTCTGGAAGGTGTGAAATCAGCAGGGATTTGCTCCAAAGCTGATTTTACCTCTACATTTATGTGAAGATGCAGAAGCGTGAGGGCACTTCCACAGAACCACTCCTACCACTTGATGCACCACTTGGATCTAGAAAATCTCAAATAATAGTTCTTTAAGCACTGGAATTATCCTGTCTGATTCTCTTTGACTTTTTACTCTGAGTCTTTAAATAAATAATAATATCCTAAACAGTCATTTACTGTCACACGTTCAGTTTTGTCTTCCAGTCAGAATGGAATATTCTTCCCAATATACATTTTTAAAGGTAAACATTCACAAGTTCACAGCCCGTGTTCCTCTCTAATCTGCAGACCACAGTCATTTGAATTTCATCCAGCATTCGCTGTGACTCTGCCGAGCTTGCAGATTGTGAATCTCTCTTACCCCCTAGTGGAAGTGTTCGAATTTATGTAGCCTTCCTGCTCCGTCAGGGATCAGACTGCCTCGGTAAACATCTTTTCGATGTGTTTTGCAGTGTTTAAAATATCACAGCATCTCCCTCTTGTTGTGTACTAGCTTGCCTTATTTCCTATTTATTTTCAGGGAATTGCTTACCAAATTTCTGTGGTCTTTGTGTTCTTGATTTTTAACTCGAATTACATCTAACGTTCTAGTTTGGTCTTTCTCTGCAAAAGACTAGATGTCAACTTTGTGTAGCCTAAGGCATTACTTAAATATGATTTCTACACAGTTGCTTAGATAGGTCAAAGTTATATAAGTCACTCCTCATCATAGGCCCATGCTGATGTAGGGATATATCTTTATTTTTCTAGATACTACACATTTCAAACAGTCTAAAGAGGATTGGTTTTTGGAACAAGGGATACCTGAAATTATTTGACTTTAATTTGGTTTTGACTGCGTTTGTTGCAGATAAAACCTAATCTTACTATCAAGAGTAAAGAAAAAAACCCAAAACACAAAAAAACCCCAATCAACAAACAAAAATCCCCAAAACAAAACCACCACCCCCCACCAAAACCCCAGCCAAACCACAGGCACTGACCTTTGATATCTTTTGCACCCCTCATTATTTAAATAATAATTTTGGCTTCAGGAAACTGAGCACAAACTAGATATAAAATTCATTTATTTAATAACATTTCAACATGGGGATGGGACCTCCATAGATAAGCTTCATACACTTTTTATATCAGTGGTAGCATAGCATCTTTATTACTTGTGATTAAAATAATTTTCATTTCAGTGAGCCAGTGCTATTAATACTGTGAAGATTTACATGCTTAAAAAATCCTAAACCAAACCAGAAGGAAAAAAAAAACCCAAACCAAAAAAACTGACTAGGTGGTCTCAGATGTTCAAAGGAGTATACAGAACTGCAAAGACATTATATTAGGATTGCCAATCAAACTCAGATGTCTTTCTTGCCAGAAATCTCTCAAAAATTCCTTGAATTTAGTCATTGAGTCCGTGATTTAGTCCCTAACTACGCAAGCAAACACATTACATGATGCTCCTCAAAAATTAACAGATTTAGTCTATAATTGTCTTTTTGTTCTAAATTTCCTTATTGGGTGACTTTCACAGTACTCATTAGTCTTATTTAAAAACTTGTGGTTTGCAGCTAAAACAAGGTATGCACTTGTTGTTGTGCCACCATTGTTCCCTGGTTGTTTTTTCCCTTCTCTGCCATCCATTTGCTTATAAACAGAATAATTTCCCTTTGAAACTTCATGGCAAGATTGGATGTGCAAATAGGCAGGTTAATGCTGATGAGGGCTCCAAAGGCTCTGCCTCCTGCTTTTCCATTAAACCATAAGCAATGGCTTTGGACAGGATGCTGAGAACAAATTATCTGAATATATTTCAGTTTTGACTTAAGCTTACATAACAATTATGATTTGATTTTTTTTTAAGAAATGTTTGGGAGTTTTGATGTTGTTAAACATTTTGGTGGGAACTTAAACAGTAGAAAGCCAAATGCTACTCAGATTTTTTTAATTGATGTCTATTACTTTCCTGACCTATGAAACATTGAAGATTGAAGTCTGAGGCCAAAACCTATTACAGAATGGGCTTACAAAATACCATTTTGTGTGTTCTTAAACAGCGATATTAAGTAGTTTATTAGCGTAGGGCTTGTTTTCTAGGCCGTATGTGCAGTTCACAGTTAATTGCAGGCAAGAATTTGCAAAATACAAGAGTTCTGAGAATTTTTCATGCCAAAATCTTGATTGAAGGCCAAGAACCTTTACCAGCCTTTGTAAACTGACCCAGAAAGAGAAACGAGACAAACAGGATCTGTAAACAAAGATCAC
Source organism: Heliornis fulica (assembly GCA_013399135.1). Lineage (NCBI taxonomy): Eukaryota > Metazoa > Chordata > Aves > Gruiformes > Heliornithidae > Heliornis > Heliornis fulica. The sequence goes on along the minus strand of VXBZ01001088.1, from coordinate 42,009 downwards.
GTGCCTGTCACAAATACATTTTGGAAGGATAGTTGCCTAGGGAAACAGGAAATGGGGAATTATACAACAAACAAAAAAGAACTGCCAAACAAATTTGCTGACCGTTTTTCGGGGAATTATGATGAAAACTGCTGGAATCCTCAGTATTTCACCATATTTCTAAATCTCGAGGCGGAATAGAAGAGGAGCGTGGTAGTTACACCACAGCTATTCAGAAAATACAGAAACACTTCCTTGACATCTTTGTCCTAAAGGAAGCAATGTAGGGCTGTGAGATATGGAATCATGAGTTTGTCTTGAGTTTTTTTGAGTATCCCAGCTTTTACAACTAGACTTGCTGGAATCAGTGCATCCTTTTGAGGACAGGATAATATAATCACCCCGCTCATCTCTACAGGGACCATCTAGCTCTACCTTGAGGCAGCTTAATCTGCATTTCTGTGCTAGTAGCGTCCCAACTAGCTTTGTCCATATCTTTTCCTAGGAAGCAGAGGCATAGGACTTGTCCTTAGCAGGGAAGGAGTCATCTTCTGAGTGAATGTTTCTTTTCCTCCTGCCTCTTGCCCTACTTTTGGAAGGCATGTGCTAAAAGCAAATTGTTTGCTCCGTTATTTCCGCACCCTTCCTATTTTGAGATGTACCATTTCAGTTTTAAGTTGTGGTAAATAATGTAACTGCTGTGCAGGAGAGGTTGTGGAAAATACCAGTTTGATATCACTCAGTCCCAAGTTTTCTTTTTATATGAAAGATGAAGAGATGAAAGTAATTAAGAGGTAGAAAATGAGCAAACTAGATAGTAACATTAAACTTAAGCTGGTGTTTATTCCAAAATTCTGATGAAGTAGTTACGTTAAATCTCATGTTTTGCTCCATGTATGTTAGAAAATCTTGTGAATTGCAGGGGGAGGGAGATGCATTTGTCTTGATGCTTGGTTTCCTTCCTATATCCCTCATTGTTTTCAGTGTGTAATTTTTCTTTTTGTCAGTTCCAATGACAGGTTTCACTCAAAGGGCTACCATTGATCCCGAACTGAATGAAATCCATGTCTTGTCAGGGCTTAGTAAAGACAAGGAGAAGCGGGAAGAGAATGTAAGGAATTCCTTCTGGATTTATGACATTGTGAGGAACAGCTGGTAAGTTGATTAAAAGGGTGCTGTTTCTAGCATCTACTCTGATTTTCTTTAGAAAGCAATCCTACATGATCCTGTCTCCCAGGTAGCACTATAATCTGCAACCATGGAATGGCAGTGTTGGAGACAGCTGAGTTCCCTTGAGGCATCTCTTTATTCCATAGTCTTAGAGACACTGTGGCAAAAAGCCAGCAAGGGAGAGAAATCATGTGAAATTCTTTATTGGAGGCAGGTGTCAGGAATGAGGGGAAGTAAGCCATTATAAGAAGTTTTTCCTGTAGGAAATGTTCAAGGCCAGGTTTCATCATCAGTGCAGCAAATTGTGAACTGTAAGCTATTAATAGGAGTGTAAAAGCAGTTATTAGAAACTTAAGGAAACTCATTTTCTATATGAACAGTGATGGAGAAGTGCTAGATCAGCCATCTCTTCTCAGGCTGAATGCAGTGGTACTTCAGGTATCTGCTAGGACCAGTTCTGAAAAAATAGCACCTCATCTCTTTGCTGTGTGGGATTTGGTAGTAGGCTGCCACTGCCTCTTTCCAGAGCTGGCAGCGTTTTTGTGTTCAAGGTCTCTTCTAGTCTGGGGCCAATCACTGTGAAGGGTGAGAACGCTGATTTTATAACAATGGGGGTTTCAGTGTTAGAAAAAAAAACCTTAATTCTGCTTGGAAATCAGTGTTTGAAATGCAGCTTTGTTTGAAGCTTCTGGACTTTAGCTCTACTGTGTCCAAGATGGTGTTCTCCATGATAAAAATATTTCATGCTGACTTTTGTGCTAGCAAATAATGCAGCATCTAAAGATACCTCCAAAGGTTATGACTTAGCTTTCTTGATTGTTTTTTTTTTCCTGTTTGGCTTGTGATGGAGGACTGTGTTCAGCCAAGATGACCTTCTCTGATTTTTGGATGGGTTTCTTTGTAGAGCTAAGAATGAGGGTGGCACAGTAGAAGACAATATGTAGGGAAGTAAGAAATTCTTGGGTGTTACAATCCAAGCAATTCAAACTGACATCATTTTACCTTACCTCTTATATTTCCTGTGGGTGCTCCTAATCATTACTTACTGCCTTGTATTTCAGGTCTTGTGTCTATAAGAATGACCAAGCAGCAAAAGAGAATCCAGGTAAAAGCCTTCAGGAAGAAGAGCCTTGCCCAAGGTTTGCACATCAGCTGGTGTATGATGAGTTGCACAAGGTATGAATGCCTAGATAAATATGCAGTGAATTTTATTTTATTTTTAGCCTTATTGCTCTTCTGATGTAGTTGCTTCCTCAAAGATGGTACAATTAATACAGCTTTTTATATAGTGTTAATGTGATGGGTAGCTTTTTCATTTAATTTAGCACCTGTTTCAAAAGATGATAATAAGCTCCTTTGTATGTCTATGTGAAGTAGACAAGATAGTTCCTAGGTGAAATCAGAATGCAGACAATGGGATACACTAAACCTCTACAAAGTTGTCAAGCAGCTGTTCTTGTACTTGAGAACACTTGAAATTTCGTTCATTATCCTCAGGAACTTAATCTTACAACCTGTGAGTGACTGTGGAGTCATTTCTTTAGTTCATCTGCCACATTCATACCTCAAAAGGGTTACATGTGTTTACTTAAATTTCTAGAAGAAAGTCTGTTTGAATGAACTGATTGCTGCTAAAAGTCTGCTCTAACAGAGGTGCCTTACTTTCCCCTGCATGTCAAAAGCAGCTTTCATTCTTTAGCACAGTCTGATTTTAATGGACACATTGCTTAAATATACTAAAATTGTTTGTAGCTGTTGTGACTGTTCTGTTAACATAGGGCTTTGTGCATGTTAACCAATAAAGCACAAACCTACAGATTAAGTTACTGTAACTTCATCAACCCATGAATTAAAATGACTGTGATCCATTTACTTAGACTTTCACAGATATGTGGCAATAGAAATAAATCACAGAATGTCAGGAGTTGGAAGAGACCTTGAAAGATCACCCAGTCCTTCCCCCCTGCCCAAGCAGGATTATCTAGACTAGATCATATAGTAACATGTCCAGATTGTGCTATATAAATGTTCTCTGTATTTTTTTTCAAGTCTGAAATGGTCTGAAGAATGCAAAAATGATTTAGTCTTATCATTTCATGGGCTGTTAATCAAAATCGTGAAACTCAGCTAAAACCAATATATGGTTTGTCTTCATCAGGGATATAAATGTTGGGCAGTAAATACTGTTTTGCCTTTAATGGCTTTCTTCTAAGAGTAAGGTAGCATGAGATTGAGAGTAGTATTTTATAAGTTACTGTGAAGGTTGCTGAATCATGGCAGTTGCCCAGCTCTAGCTGAAGGGCTGTTTGATGTACTTGTTTTGAAGAGCCTTATTTTTAGAACCCTCTGTTCAAATGACCTTTCTAGACTCCTCTGATATAAATGAGAGCCTACATCAGTGGGATGCAGAATACATTGTTTTGAGTGCTTATTTTTAAAGCTGTGGAGAAAGGTAGCCTGTTGGACTTCTTGAACCTCAGTATTTGAAGACCCTTTGTGGTATGCTTAATATCAACAGCTCAGAGTCCGAAATACCACACGATGTGGAAGGAAAAAAGGTGAAGGAATAATGAGTTATTTTTTAAGGCTTTCACGTTATTTTGAGATCTGCCTCTCTCTGTAAGTCTGGCTTTGCCTTTTGAAGATGGTGTATCCTGAAACAATCAGAACAGCTGTTAAAGGCAACTTCATTTGAGTTACTTTGAACAAAAATGAATTTTGTGCAGAGGCATACTTAATATTTCATAATTTGCAATTCATGGTTGCTAAACTTTTTGAAGACAGTAACAGTAATGGTTGTGACTTCTGATTCTAGCTCAGATTGGTGTTTTTCCTTATTTCTTATTACAGTTTTGGCTTTGCAGTTAACTCTTTATTTGGTTAGCTATTTGCTTTAGCTGTGAGAGACTTGATACACTACCTGGGCACAGTCTGTTGTATTGAGGTGAGAAATTTGCCCTTTCAGAGACCATGGAAATTTCAAGTCAATTTTCAAGTCAGATTAAGGTTCTCTAGAGCTTATGGAGCATATTCAGGACAGGCCTGTTGGTTGTCTCCCAGGATTGTGATGTTCTGGGTGTGCTGGTATATTACTTACAACTTCTTTAGGACTTCCCACTCACTTTACCAGTGGAACTTGTCTTTAGGGAGGGTGATCTTTTTCTCTGAGTCAAAGAAACTGCTGCCTGCCTAGACTGTGATGTTTTAGTATCACCTGGAGTGCTCTGATTAGAGCATTAGTCTACAAAGTCCCTTTCTTCTGTGTCTTCTTTATAATCCTAAATATTTCTTCTTCAAAAAAAGTGTGATCTGCTGGATTCATCTCACAATTATTGTGATATAATCTGCTCATCTCCAAATTTGACAAGGGTTTAATACAGCTGCCTTATTTTATACACCCTCAACAAAATTTGGACTCTTTCAGGACCAGATTGGAGAAGAGGTTGGTAATTAGTTGAGTGTTGTTTCCACCAAGTATTTTGAACAGGGCAGCAAGAGTTTGCTTGGATCCTTCTTTTCTACTTGTAGTTTATGTGCTTAACATTTTACTGTGCTCAGTTTTGTTCCTAAAGAAAGATGTCACATGATTTGTGGATATTTATTTATAAATACTACAGGAATCTCCTAGAGGGAGTTTCTAAAGGTGTAGCTTTTATTATAATTTTAAAATATGAGCAATTCAGAGAACTTTCTTCATCTCCCAGGGAACAAAATAAGGATACTAATAAGGTGAAGCAGAGTGTCTAGAAGGCAGAGTATTCTCCTCCAGAATAAACCCCTCTAAAGATTCTGACATAGTAAATAGCTTTTAATAGGTACACACAATCAACTCTGTGATCTACCTCTCATTTGCCTTAGGTTCATTACCTATTTGGGGGCAATCCTGGTAAGTCCTGCTCTCCAAAGATGAGGTTAGATGACTTCTGGTCTCTGAAGCTCTGTCGACCTTCAAAGGAATACCTGCTAAGACACTGCAAATACCTCATAAGAAAGCACAGGTATAGAACCAAAGGATTTCTTACAATTTTACTTTCCAAAGTATCTTCTACGTTGCTAAAACATTAGATTTCTTGTAAATTTTTTTTCTGAATGTGACTTTGGTGGTTATATGGTGGCCTGCAGGTTTCTTGATAGTTTTTATTTTTAAAAATAATAAAAAGCAGTGAGACAAGGCTAAACCACAAACCTAACTTCATTCTGGCTTTACTACATTACTCTAAAGAAAAATCTACTTATTGTGTGGGGAGTCATGAGGAATTTTTAGATTCCTTTTCACTCTGCTGCTCATCAACATGTGTTTCGGTACTGTCACCTCCCAAAGAGATGGAGTATGTTTCTGAAACACTTCTAGGAGATAGTAACAGCTCGGGAGGATGCTAATGAAGTCTGGAGGCTGGATTCCTTTGCACATCTGAGACTCAACTACGGTGAGGTCATCAGTTTCTCATTCAGAATCACTTGAGAGAGCTCACACACAATTCAGCTACTCAGTGATGCTTCTTGTGCTCCAGTGTTTCAGAGCTTACTTATTTTTGCTATTTCGGGCAACAGCTTTTCAAAATCAAGCTTATGGCCTTGCCTTAGGCAAGAAATTGAAGCAGCGAGACAGCCTTTCAAGACCCAGCAAATTATTTGAAGCCAATAAATAGCTCTCTCCTCATTCTGGGTGAGAGTGCTTTGTTATCAGGTTCTACCAAGATTTGGAAGTCAATTTTTACTGATGGTATTTTGCTTCTGAGGCAGCAAGCAAATTACTATATTTAGTGCACAATCACTGTGGCTGGATGAGGCCTTTGGCACGTTAGCCGTGCAACAGACATGAACACCTACAAGAAGGAACAAAGGTCTTGCCCAGAAATCAGGGAGACTTACTAAACCCATGTGTGGTTGTATGTGAGTGAACCAGTACAGCCTCTGGAGACAGCTTTTGATTACTTGTTTTAAATTTCACTCAAAGAAAATCTTGTTGCTTGTGGTCTGGCAAAAGTTTGGGTGCTGTTCACTGTGCCCCCACTTATTGGGTCTGTGTGAAGGAGCAGAATGTGACCGTCTGCAGACTGGTGTGATGAGTGCTTTGGAATTCATGTGCCTCTTGGGGCAAGAGTTGAACTGCTGTGGAGTCAGTTGTCTGCCCATTTTCTGCTGCTTTAGGTCAGAACAGCTATTTGGCTTGCATGCACAGCAAATCCACTGGGTCAGCTGGAGTCCTGTTTGGCCTGTTAAATATGTTGAGTACCAGTCAGCCATAGCAGAGCTAAGCTGGCCAAGCACAGAAGAGCAAGATGTCAATGTTGCCACTTATTAAGGTGCTTCAGCTCTCTGGACCATGGCAGTGTCATCTAAGAAAATCTATGTGAATGTTTTCAAGAAATCACATTTAATTATCAAAATGCTCAGGCATAGTCTTTGTGCTCCATGCTCTGGCTGAACAACATTTGTCTTCAGACAATTTCAGAACTCAGGCTACAGATGTTCACTACAGTATGAACAGCCAAGTAGATGACCCAAATGAAAAATAATATAGTTAAATCTATTCAGTGTGACTCCTTTTGGTAGGACAAGCTGTTATATGCTGTTAAAGGTAACTGAAATATTACAAATAAAATATCTTGTGTTCCACTAAGGCAGCCAATACAAGGTGGCTGAGTAACCATGAATATGGCTTTTAGGCTCCTCATCTCTGGAATCCAAAATTGTTTGAGCTGTTTTCATGGGAAAGCTTAATACTGTGTATTGGGGATTCAGAAGATGGCAGTGTGGTACTGCACTTGGTGGATAGGTGATAGGGGTAAAAAATAGATAATTTTAAACCTTTCTTGGCTTTTACACCCAACTCAGTGCTGCAGGGAAGTAGCTCTGCTCACTGAGGATGCTGAGCCCAGAGTAATTTTGAGAGCTATGTTAACTTCAAGGGAATTCACAGAAGTTACAGCTTCTTTTCATTAAGAGAAAATAATGGTGATGGTGCACATACATACATGTGCTCGTCCCAAATGTAGGGTATTAAAACACAATATTAATTGAATCCAGGGGTTTTCACCCCCTTTGTCCTCTTTCCAGTTGGCTGGCAGAAGCAGGAAGCATTCTCCAGAAACAAGGAGCATTTTGCATCCCTGAGTTATGCTTCTGCACAATCAGGAATGTAAATATCCCTGGAGCTGGAGTGTTGAAGGCCTGCCTATGCCTGAACGGTGCTACTCATACCTTCCTTTATTTGTGGAAGATAAATATACTAAATGGTTTATATTTATGTATTAAGTTGCTGGACATATACATTTGGGCGTTTTTAATATTGAACATAATACTTTCCCCTTTCAGCTCCTTCACACCCCAAAAAACACTATTCTGTGTATCAGGATGCCTTGAATGTGTGTGCCTGAGCAAATATGAGGCTGAGCTGCCAGTAATATTGTTTTCTTTGGAAGCATTTGGATGAAAATTTTGTTTTCCTAGATTTTGGGCTTTGTAGAACTAGTAGTACTTAGTCCTGAAGGGTCATGTTTTCTGTCTCTCCTCTGCAGGTTTGAAGAAAAAGCTCAGACTGACCCTCTTAGTGCACTGAAGTACCTGCAGAATGATTTGTATGTAACTGTGGATCACTCAGACCCTGAGGAGACAAAAGAGGTAGTGATGAATGATCCTTGTCTTACTTATAAAGAAATACAAATTCTGTTCTCATATGGACTCTTTAAGCCTCTTAAACTTTTTTCTTATTCAGTCTGTAAAAGCTCTATAGGTGTATGACACTCTAGTATATATTTCTCTGCACTGAAGATCATACTGTTTTAGAAACAGTCACTTTACAACTGCAGTTTGAGATAAAATAGCTTTTGTACTAATACTAGTGAAGACTAGGCCTTTGTTTAAATTCCAACGTACTGGTGTGTGTTTTGGGAGCTTTAATTGAAATGTAAACTCTGAAATGTCATGAGTCAGTAGTTGGTTGGGTGGTAGGAAGTGAACAGAAAAAGCTATTCACACTACCTTTTGGCGGTCAATATTGAAAGCTCCAGGGGTGGGGTGGAAGAGGCTTTTCTCAGAGTATTTCTGTAAGTGTTTCTGGAAGTAGACTGTGCATCTATGTACATTGATTGCTACCCTCAAACTCTTTATTTCCTCTAACTTTTGAACACTATCCAGTAGGCATGTTCTTTTATTTGTTCCAGGAATTTGTTCCCATTTCCTGTTTTGATTCCATTACCACAGTGCGTGTCACTTTACGGAAAAGGATTAAAGAAATAATGACAAGTTGCAGATGAGGTGGTTGATTTGACTCTGCCATTAATTTTCATGTAGAATTTGGAGCAGCCAGATGCATGTACAGGCATTCAATTCCTTACGGTTTGATGAGGAAGAGGAGACCATGGTTCTTAGCCTCTTCCTGCATTAATGACTTTAGAAGTGATTTGGCAGCTCCTATTAGAAAAAGCCTATAAAAAAGGCTTAATCCAGAGTCTCTGGATTATGTAACTTAATCTGGTGGGTTTAATTTGTTACTTTGTTTAAAGAAAATGTCATCATACAGGTACAAAGGTTTGGGGGGAGAATATGTTTCTTGCATATGCACAGTATAGCATTGCAGGTTTAGAAGAATTAAGAAAAAAATATTTATAATAAATTCTGGTTAGCCTTTATAAACATCTGATCCAATAAAACACAAAGTGCTTTGCCTGTAAGTTCTTCTAGATGGCTTCTAATTTAAATTGTCCCATATCAAGTAGCTTCACATCCTTTGTAGACATTTCTACCATCGGAAATAGAAAAAATAGCTAATCCTCCTTTTCTTTGGGTAGAAAAATAGATCCTTCCTTCCTTCCTTCCTTCCTTCCTTCCTTCCTTCCTCTTCCTTCCTTCCTTCCTTCCTTCCTTCCTTCCATCCTTCCATCCCCATACAACATGCTTGTGGGGCTCAGCCCATTATCTCCCAACTTTCAGCATGGTAGCACTTTCCTCTTCCTATTTGAACATATTATAACTTAGTACAACGACCATTCTGATGTTCTCTTCTCTCCTCCCACCCACCCATCATGTCCTGTGTTCTCTGCTTTCCTTTTGTCTCCACGTCATACCTGTGTGCTGGTAGCCCCATCATGCCTGTGAAGGCCATGTCTCTCTTGGGTCAGTTAGTCCTTAGATCTTGCATCTCATGGCTCTCTGTGCTTTTTTACTGCTGGAACAGAAAACATTTGTGGTGTGATCAACATGCTCCTCTCCTTTTAGTTCATGTTGCCTCCTGCCACCAGCAGATGAGAGGAGCTGCACATCATGCACATGTGGCATCCAAATCCTTTAACATTCCTCATTTGAGTATCCCAGTTGAATGTGTAGTAATTTATCTTGTCAGACTTGTAAGAATGAAGAATTTGCCTGACTTTGTGGAGTCCTCTGAGAATTTGGGGAAAAGTAGTAACTTTATCATACAAAGTAGAAATAGAATAAAACATGAAAACGTTACTCCTTTTCACAGGGCATACTAGTGTTCTGCACTTTAATGATGCAGCGTAGAAGCGTAGCTCAATCCAGCTGAGTGAATGTATTGTGAGTCCTTCCTCTGCAGGCCTAACACCTGAGCCAAACAAAATCCAGTAGCTTCTGTCCCTTGTGCTGGTCTGTCATGTCACCACAATACCATTCACCAGAATTAAAGCTTTAGCTCCTAAAATCACTTAAGAATTTCTGGGTGGCTTTGAGATTTTTGTGGTGGTTTTCTTTTTTTTTTCCTTCCCCCCAAATAGTGCTGGTCAAAAGTCCTTACCTTTCAAAGCTTTTTTATTTTTTAATTGGAACAGATCTGACAGGTCTGTGGCATCGAGCCAGCTGCTGTGCTGGTACTGACTGGGGGTGTTTCCAGTTGATGTCAGTTTACCTTCCGGTTTTCATATTGAGTTGGCTTTTTGCTCTGGCATTACATCTTCAAATAGCTCTTGTGCTTTCCAGAGGACTGACGCAGGTTTTTTGGATTCCTTATCAAATTTCAACCACCAGTTTGATTGCATATCTCAGCCCAGACACCTGCATACTTTTTATGTCTTTATGTGTAGTTGAGAACATCTTAATACCAAAGGCTGTGTATCTGATCGGCTTGCTCTGTGCTGACTGCAGCCATTGAACGTTGTAAGGCTTCTTAGTGTGGCAAATCTTGAGGGAATTGGTTTTTTACTGTTCTTTCCCCTCTCTCCAGGGCAACTGTTAAATTTGGGAAGGACCAAGCTGAATAGGTTTATCACCAACTTTGTGCTACAGTTCTCTTAGAGGCTGGTCTGTATGGTTTCATGGATTGAGATATGGGTAGTGCTATATAATATTACAAGCAATTTCACTTTGAGGTAAGGCTTACTTGCTTTATAATAGAATAGAAGTATTTCTAACTTTGTTAGGCAAGTCTCTTCAGCTGTTTTTAGTTGGATGCCAAAGAAAACAAACAGACTGTTCTTGAAACTTTGTAGTTAGTAACCAATTTTGTTTAAAGCAGCATGGATGATTGACAGTAGAAACATACCCACAGATTTTCATTTTTTTGTTGTGGATTTTAGGGAAGTTAATAGGATTATACTTTTATTTCCTTTTTTATTATCCTAAAGTGAAGTAGATGCCTGCAAGTAACAGCTTATCACATGGGTGCTTGTTTAGTAGCCGTAGGCTCTATGCCAGCGGTATTTCTGCTCTTGTCCACAAATGCAGATCCAGTTCTCTGTGATTCTGCTTGAAATTGATTAAACCTCTTCACTTGGCTCAGTGTTTTCAGAGCAGTGAATCATTTTTTAGTGGCTGTCGATTAATAACACTGCATGCAAAGGAAGGTAGATCCCCAGAGGACATGGAAGTTTGTTCATGTTCATGGAGGGATTAAGCTGTATAAAAGTCTGGCATTTTTTGATGTAAAAATTTCTGGTTGCATGGATGTACTTCTGTTTTGCACACAGTGAGATGCTTATGGTGGTAGTTTGGAAGCAGGGGATTTTAAAGTTAAAAGGATGGTCAAAACTAAATCAAAATGGATTCCACACTTTGTACTTATGTCAATGAAAAAACAGGTGCTACTCCAGCACAAAAAGGTCGGTAGATAGCATACAAAGTTAAGGTGGCGTTCTTTGAAGGCTGGAGAAATTGTATCCAAAACTCTGTGGCTGCTTAGTGGGCTGTAGAAGAAATCAAGACAATACAAAAATGGCCTCTGCTGCCCAGGTAAAAGTGAGATGATGCTGTACATTGACTTTGAGATTGAGTTCTGCTAATGCTCAGACCCATGACTGCTATAAAACAGACACAAAGTGCAAGTAAGACTTGCAGCGTGTTTTTCTTGGAGCATGGTAGGAGGAAGAGCAAGGACCTGGAGGCTAATTTGAGGCCTGACTAGCTTGTAAACTGAGGCTGAAGGCCCCTGTTCAAGGCCGCTTCATATTTTCCATTCTTAAAATCTTGTCTTTAATAAATAAAGCCAATAGGACTCAAAAGTATTGTTTGAGTCTGCATTAGACTGATATTTCTGGGAAAATTGAAGCCCAAATGGGAAAAATAGTTCTAGGAAGGAGCTAAGTAAAGTATGCTTCTCTTCATGTCGTGCTGTGATTCTTTGTAAAGCCTCAGAGCCTGAGTGCTGCAGGAGCAGAAGCTTTGGAGCCAAGGAGCCTTTACAAAAGAGCGTTCAGCCTCCCCAACTTGAGCTACTAACTGCTCTGTCCTCAAAGAATTTGAGCTTTTCATTACTGCTTTGAGCCTATACTACAAGATACCATTCCAACAGAACTGGTCACAGCTGAGAAACTGCTTTATGCTGTGATCTGAGCACTTGCCATGCAGACATTATGGAGGAGGAATTATGTCTTGATTCCTACAACCTGCTGGGTATCCTAAACAGAAATTAACTCATCTCCCCTTAGTGGTAACCATTTAATTTGCACAGAAGGCAGAGGCATACAGCAGATACACTAAAACTTTAATGGGTTGCTGCATAGCAGAATTGCTTTTCTATTGCTGTATGTAGAAACCTAGATAAAATACACACAGCTGATAACAATAACGTTGGAAACATGAAGGTCATATGTTGGAATATACTAGAATTAATATTACCCATGTAGTCTTAATTTAGCCTTTCTCTGAATGAGGTTGATTGTATTAAACTTATGTTAGTTAGCCATACAGACAACTAATAAGCCAGACTTGTAATTAACAATAGGCACATATTAGTTAGCCAAGTATATTTATCTCTGAGGAGCCCCTGCCTTGGCTCACAAGGTGAGTTGGATCTCCGAGAGAGAAGCTAATCATGTAACACAAAGGGATCTGTTGTCTTCTGAATGGAGGCTTAATTTGGAATGGATGAAACCAGTGAGGCAGAGGGATTGTCAGAAGAAAACGGGTGGTGTTATGATTAAAGCAGTTGGATGCTTCTGCTGGATAATTGAATTCTGGTCCTGCCTCTGTAACAGAGTTGCTATGTGACGTTAGGCAAATTGTTTTTCCTGGATGGTCATTAATTGTGCCTTTCATTCTGGTGCCTGATGAGAGAGATCTGAGGTGTGATTTGCTTCAGGGCTTTGCTCTTCTGGCTGTAAGTGAATTCAGAAGCTGCTGTCTAATACTGTGTATTTTGAAAAAAATCAGATTCTGGTAGTTTCAAAGAGGGGACACAAAACTAATCAGATTTGGAAGTGCTGGCTGTTATGGTAACAATTAATATGATAGAAAAACTGATGAAGAAATCTATTCTGTCTTTAGAGCAGAGTTTGAACTTAATACTACATTTGGATATATGCTGTGAACGGTGTGTAGAGACCTTGAATAAGCAGTAACTGTCCTACTGGTTGGGGAGGAAAGTAGGGGGTCTTTGGGAGAGTATCCTGTGATTAACTAGCATTGTAGTGCAGTTACAGAGTAAACCAGCTTAGGCTCAGTGCCCTCTGTAACTGATGATCTCAGCTTATGTGCTTGACTTCTCTATCAGAAGGCACTTCTGAAATGTGAGACGGTGCATAAAATACAATTCCAACACAACAAACCTCAAGGTTAACCGAAGTGCAGGATCATTGGTGAAGGAGAGAACATACTCCTTCCCCACAAAGCTGGAGAGAAACTTAGAGCCCTGAAAAAATCCATCATGCCTAGTGCAGATGAGGCTGGAATATTTGGCAGAGGGTCTTGGTGGATTCTTGGTCTCAGTTCAGGAAGTTTACACAGTCTCTTAGTTACCCAGCCTCAAGCACATTTACTTTCTTTACAGTGGGATGGCTGCTGGCATTGCTGGGGCACAGAGGGGAACCCCTTGAAGCATGTGGCATCCACTTTATCCCTGGCATAGCCAGCCAGCTTCATGGGCTCCCAAGTGGTTGGCAGCAGGCCCACAAGGTGATTGCATGTAAGGGGAAGGTGGCCCAAATGTGGCACTCACGATCAGAAGCAGATTTAGCCACCCATTTTATTGGAACATTTGGAGCTATTTATGCTGGGCATCTGTTTAAGTGTGTTGCTAATTCAGAGCCAAGTAACTCTTCAAGTTAGTGGTGAGATACATGTGTAGCACTGCAATCCCTTCTGATTTTGTATAACCAGACCTCTCAGTCAAGAGGGCACTTAATCAACCTCTTCCCCGTTCTGCAGTCAGTCAACCCTGTATCTAACCTGTTCTGAACTATGTCCAGTGCGAGCTTTCCATGATAACCTCCCCAAATGACTGCAAACTTATTCTCCTATACTATGGTACTTATTTTAGAACCTTTTAATTATATTTTTTTTCCTAAATTTCATATTGAAATTGATCTTACTAGAAGTATTTTGGTGGCTTCTTGCACTTAGTTGTAGATTTACCTTTTTATGGCAGTGACTTTTTGCAGTTTCATCCTTGGGTGTTCTTCTGTGGAGGCTCTGCACACTGACTCCTTTAGACTTCCTTTATAGAGCTTGATTTTTTTTAGAGCACTTAATTTTTCTTCCCTAGTTCTTTCCTCATATGTTTCTAATTGATCCAGGGAATCCAAAAGCTGCTGTTTTATTGTAGGGGAGACTTAGGAGACTTGATACCAGCAGGAGTACTTTATTTGAAGATCCTACTCCTTTTCATGCACTTCCTACTGCATTTGTCATTTTTGCAGTAGAAGTATAATATATTGTAAGTTGTAAATGCGTTTTCATGGAGCACATATATCCTGACCTGTTTTGTATAGCTGATCATGCCTGCTTATATGTTGATTTGCACTTAGCCCTAGTGAATTGTGCCTTGTTCAAGCATTATAAGCTGGATGAAATGAAAGACTGTCTGCTCCCATGCTGGCAGTCTCTCCAAGAGTAGTGTGAGGTCTGTGGACTCAGTGAACATAACCTGTTCTGTCAAGCAGGTTATTACTGCAAACCCAGAATGATGCTGACCCTGGGGCATAGATGAATCACTTCTGATTCATGGCCCCATTTTGATGCCAAACCATTGATGGCTACCCACAGTAAAGTTATTTGTCCAATTTGCCATTCCCTTTTAGCTTAATGTAGGTGATGCCTTCATAATTTGCCTTAAACATCATACAAAAGCATCAGAAATCCTGTGAAAGTAAAAATGGACGGTGTCTATTGCTGAGTCCCAACTATAGGGCTTGCTGCCTTGTAGATGAAATCAGATTGATGGATGCAACTTGTTGCCAAATCTACATTGGCTGCTACTCGTCACCTTCTCTACTCCTAGATGCCAGCAAATTGTCTGTGTTCCCATTTTTTTTCTTGAAATTGAAATTAAACTGATGGATATGTAATTCCTGGCTGTTCTTCTAACTCCTTCCTTGAACATACTTGCTTCTCTTCTGTTCCCTCCCACCCCTCCTTCCCTCCTGGCTGTGTGCTGTAAAGACAAAAGTTTACAAGCCTTTAAGGGATTGGCTCATGCTTTCAGGAAACATGACAAAGCACATGAAGCTTTGCTATGATGTGGGTAAAACAGCAGCTGGGGAGGCGGAAGATGCTGTGTTCACTGTCAGTTAAACATTAAGGGGAAATAAAACCATGAGTCTGTTATTTAAAGGCTTTTTACTCCTAATCCTGATGTTCCCAAGCAAAGGACATTTTGTTTGTTTTTGGTTTTTTTGTTTAAAAAGCTTTACCTTAAACTTGTCATAGGAGCTTATCTGGCAGTTCAGGAAGGTTGCTTCCACTTAAGGATTTCCTTGTGTTCCAGAAATTCATGCTGTATCAGTTACCCTCTTCTCATGCTATCTAGTCGTTGCTCGCTGGGACTGTACCCTGTTCATCCCTAGGAATGATGTGTGGAAAAGGCTCAAGCTTCCTTCTTCAATGCAATGTTTGTGAGAGTCCAAAAAATGCATATTAAAAAGTTCAGTTTTAGGGCTCCCAGTCAAATACCTCTTATTGCATCAGCACTACTCTAATTCAAGGAAAAACCATCCAACTTGCTCTGCCAGGGTGACAAATTGTGTTGCTCGTATTAAAGTGTCTTCTGCTGTTACTCATACGTATGTGTTGTGGTGTAACCCGGCACACTAAAACAACCACACAGCCATTTGCTCGTTCCCTGCACTGGGATGAGGGAGAGTCTCACAGTAAAACTCATGGGATGGGATAAAAACTGTTTAATAGGACAGAAGAGGAGAATAATAATGATAAATTTTCTGTTCAACATCTTCATAGATGATCTGGACGAGGGGATTGAATGCACCCTCAGTAAGTTTGCAGATGACACCAAATTGGGTGGAAGTGTGGATCTGCTGGAGGGTAGGAAGGCCCTGCAGAGGGATCTGGACAGGC